>OW569405.1:113835079-114231113 GCA_937654795.1 Cistogaster globosa | reverse complement strand
ATAAAAATTATTCTTATATTTGGACAAAACCTCAGTTACTAGCAAATTTATTATGTAATGCGAAAATTATCTTAAGGTTAAGGTAATTGAAAAAGTTATAAATTTACCTTTTGTTAGCCAAAAGCGTTTAGATGACAGTGTACGCATATTTTTGAAATACTCAACCCATTTAGAGCCGATGACATTTTAATGTATATTGTATGGTACTAAATTTATTTTTGTTTTATATTTTTTAGTTCTCTGTCACCTAGAAAAAAAAACAAATTGTTTTTTTTTTTATGGAGTTACTCTAAAACCACATTTACATGGTAAAGAGTACATTTACATGTATTCCTACACGTTTATATATAAATTTTAGCCCTACAAATTTTGAGCTCCTTAATGCCTTCGAGAACATTTTGTGCAAAAATACGTAAGTTTCATGTCACTAAATTAAACTGAACATTAAACAAAAAATATATTGCTGAAAAATAAAAGGGAAGAAGCTATTGGCAAAAAAAAGAAACAACTCGTCAAATATACACTATAAATGTAATGTGCGGTTTCTTGTGAGGTTTTTTGTAAGTAATCCAAATAAATTAGCGTTGTTAGATATACATTGAGAGCTTATTATTTGCAATTTTTAGTTTTTTCTAGCTACGGTAGACAAACTCATTCGAAAGATAATTGATATTAATTATTTTTTCCCGTACAAAAAGCTGAAATAATAATTTACGTAGAGGTATTTTATTATGCGTATGTGGAATGATGAAAAAAGAAAACAATAACAAATAAGAAGAACTATTGCCTTCTTTCATTGTTAAATATTTATAACAAAATAAGAATAAAAATAAATATATATTGTATCAGAACTGTTTTTATTAGATTTTAGGGTCATTATTTGCCACCATAATCCCTGGCCACGTGTTGCACATCAAATACAAATAAACTTGGGCTCACTATAGTTCTCTGTACATTTTTTATTTGCTTTAGAACATCTTTTGACTAGCTATGAAGATGTTAGGAATTTGACAATTTATGCTTATCAATATTATTAAAATATATACTTATATGTTTTTAACGACCTATTTACAATTAAGGCATACTGATTAAGAAATACTAATTAATCTAACTGAGTAACCTGGCTTTAAGTTGTATAAGTTTGAGCTCGGTGCCTGGTGTAATGTTCGGCCCTAATTAAAAGTTTAAAATTTTATTTTTTTCACAAGTCTTAATATCTGATGTTTGCAGCTTAGAATAAAAATATCTTGGATAGAGAAACTGGTTATAGCATCGAATGCTTTTTACTTACTTTTTACACGTTTCAGTGGTTTCCAAAGGCGTAACTAAACGCAGTCCTTCAGTATTGTTATAAAATTAAAATTCTTATACAATCCTTATCTTGCAATATAAAAAACTATCTATAAATTAAAAAAAATAATAATAATTTGATTGAAAAAGTAGTAACAACACAGTCTAGAAGGAAGCTAAGGTTGAATTTAAATTCTTAAAGAAATTGTATACGAAACAAATATTTATTTTATTAAAAAAAAAAAATAGACTAATTAAATACTACACATAAAAATGATGTTTTGTTAGATTTAAATTTTTATTTATTACCCACTGTCACTCTGACTAACTCTCTTTCTCTCTCTCAATGTCCATATAATAATAACTGTATGATTGTATCAAGCAGTAATACATTACAGTATTTAGAAATATTTGTTTTTCTACTTTCTATTTTATGAAGTATAAATATTCAAACTCATATCAAGAAGTATAATAATATATGTCTACATAAAAATAGTTTGCGACAAAAAGATATCAGACAAAAAATCCTTTTTTTACTGAAATTAGATATTCTTGCCAAATAGTTTTATTATATTTTAATAACAAACAAAAAATAACATTGATGTATTTACTAATTTAGTAGCTAGACTTTTTCTTTATATAATTAAAAAAATAATATTTTTGTTGTTTTCTCTTAGTGAATACACATTCGATGAGTATAAAAACAAACAAAAAAACCCATTAAAGCTGTTTTGTTTATATTAGATACTGTAGCTTTGGTTGATTTTTGTATCATCGTCAGTATCAACATCGCCATCAGTATTATCCTCATCGTCATTATTATTATAATAACAATTGTCATGGTAAGACCATCATTTATATTTACTTTTTGCAAGCATGTGTGCATATGCAAATTTGTTGAATTTATATCTGTACATAATTTAAAAAAAAATAAGTTTATGTGTGCATGTGCATTCCCAGTAAACGTTATTTTATGGCATTTGATACAGGTTGTTTATGTATAGGTTTCTTTATTGCAAAATGACAGTAACTAGGACTTTGCCTTCAAGGAAATCAGTATACGGAAGAGATGAAAAATCTGTCTAAAACTATTGCAAAGTCATACTGGTGGTCATGCCAAGACAAGGATTGTAATCTTCTTAATATAACAAAGTTTATTTCTAGACACTTTTTTCCCTCTTAAATTAAATCTTTTTATTGCTTTCGTAAACTTGTAAACAATCCTTTTTATTGAACAGTACGATTTTGCTGGTAGTGCAATTTTAGTATCAGCAAACATTAAATGACAATTCAGTGTGAGTTTCATTATAAGTTTTACTGATAACTGTATTTTTGAAATCAGTTAAAAAATAATGAAACGTTCTTATGTGTTCCCCTTATAAATGTTCGTTGGGTAATCACGCAGTGGTCGGCCGTTTAATAAAAAAAACCGGAGGAATCACAGAGTAAACAAAATACAAAAAAAAAAAAAAATTCTACTAGATGACATACACTTCTAAGGTAATGTCGTTATTAGTTTTTATACACTTCATCACAGGTGAATATTTTAGCTTGTCATTCCATTTGTAATTTCGACAGTATTTATTTTCGACTCCATAAGGTATATATGTATATGCGAAGTTCTTATGCATAGCGTAGAGGATTGAGAGATGTCCGGCTGTCAGTCTGTGTTCGGGTTGAAATTAAAATTACCAAGGCGCTGCATGACCTAGAATTGAAATACGCCAATCCTTCAGACATAATTTCTTAATTGGTAATATTGATAGTCAGCAAGATCGGTCCATGACCTTGAATTTAGCAGGCAAAACACCACGCCTCCCTCTAATTTTTCCATATAATTTGGAAAAATCTAGTTTAGCGGAGTTACCATCACAAAAAAAAAAAAAAAATATATATATGGCGAAAGAGCATTAAAATGTAAGAAAAAAGCATGAAATAAATAAAATGGCGATCGCCCAAATTTTTCCAATTATAAGCATCTGAACTTTTCATAGAAAATTATGAATGTGCACCATATTTTTTAACATATAAATATGGGTATCATTGAAAAGCTTTTGAAGAGATTTTTAGTTAAATAACTAGTTTGTGAAAAGGAAAAAAAAACTAACGAGATTTCTTGTTGCTCGTCTCAAAGTCAAACTCTTTCTGTCTTTTATTCTTCAAAATCATATACTTAAATAGTAATGGGTTTACAAGGAAACGCAATGCCATCACAAATATTACAAATTCAATATTAAATAGTTTATAATACAGTATTGCTTAATCGGTGCTCTATATTATTTTATAAAGAATTACAATTTTGCTTATTGCCAGATTTTTATACTCTTGCTTAAAGCGAGAGTTTATTGTTCCACTTAAATTCTTTGGAATATTATTTTCAAGAGTTTATTGTGCCACTTAAGATTATAAACATTTTCATATTTGGTAATTAAGGTTTAATACATTTTATAAAGAATTACAATTTTGATTATAACTGGAGTTTCATACTCTTGCTTAAATCGTAACATTGATTTGAGCGAGAGTTTATTGTTTCACTTAAAATTCCATGAAATATTATTTTTTAAAATTTACACAACGGTTTATTGTTCCACTCAAGATTATAAACATTGGATATTAGAGTTCAATAAAAGTTTGTTGTAATAAGCATTTTACATTTATGTACTGGGGATATTCGATTTGACGATACAAAAATTAAAAATCAAAAGTATGTATACATGTTTGTATGTCTGTTTGCGTTTGTTTAGAAACAATCTTCATACAGCCATACATATGAAAGAAATATAAGTATTATAATATGAATGTTCTTGCGGATATAACTATTTTTCAGGCAATACTAAAATTTTTAAAAAAATGTTTAACCCACTAAATGCTAATGATATTTTTAGGTAAAATGTGTTTTTATTATTTTTTAAATCTCTGTCACCCCTATTTGTTTCGATTGGGGTTAATTTATTAAACTTCATTTAATGAAGGTTGTCATTAAAGCAACACCGGGATCTAAATTGTGGAAAAGAAAGACCGAATTTCAAGTTCATTTATGTTTTCATTTAAAAACTATGGTTTTCTTATGACATTTATGAGCTTCATTTATAACATTTTATTTAATAACTCACGAGCCCTTAATATTGAAATTAAAATAAAATTGTACTCCTTATACCGACCAGTGTTAAATGCAATAAAACAGTATAAATATTTATAACTTTGTAAGTATTTATGCACATTTTAATGGCAGTAATGTTCTCGAAGTATACAAATATAATGGATTTTTTACGTTTTTGGCAACAAGTTTTATTATGAAAATTATAAGTTATGACCCTAGAAATAAAAATCTGTGATAATATAATTTTCTTTTCTCTAAATTTTTGGTTTCGCTTCCTTTCGTTCTAAACAGTTTAAACGTTATAATACTCAGTATGTATGTACATATATTGACTGTAGAGTTAAAGATTTATTTTAAGAATTTTTAAATCGATTCTGTATGAGTTGATAATCGCGTCAATTATTTGGTAATAATAGCCATTTTAGGAACAAATCAAATTCTTGCTACAATATAGTCATCAGAATAATTTTAACTAAGTTTTAATTTATTTTTACTTACACGAAAATATAAAAATGATTCTTGTAAAAAGCAATTGATTTGAAAAATGATAGATTGGCTGAAGGTCAACAAAAATAAAAATAAAAATTATTCAAAACAAAAGGGGACACTCTTTAAATTCTAATTTTACAATATCAAAGTGTGTGACTATAAGGGATCCTAAAATAGGAATTTATAAATCAAATTACAATGGAGGAACCCTTTAATTTAAAAGTTTTTTTTTCATCATTTTTGGTTATTGAGAGCTAAAATGATGCCAGCTTTCTTATGGGTAGATGGGAGTCCGTTACATTCCAGCAGATATGTAAACAGATATGTAAACAAAATGTGTGTTATATGGGGACACCGATTAGTTTTTAAATGAATAGCTTTTTTTGAAATAGGACCAATCTGTAAGTATGGCCTTTCAACTAGGAAAAAAAAATATTACAAAATCGTTTCAGAGTTGCTTAGCTCTGCAGACACAAACATTCGAAAAATGCAGATAATTTCTCCTTTTTGCTTTTTTGGAAGTCGGGCAAAAATAGTTCTAATTGAATGGATATATATTTTTAAATAAAAGTTTGTTGAAATAAAAAACAAACATTAAAATTCTTCGGGGTTGTTCTATTGGCCAATAAATCTTCTTGTCAATGGTTGGACTTTATTTTGTAGGAAAGATTTTGTTGATTTTTAAGATGCAATTGCTCAAGCGATATTAAAATTCGTACTAAAATAAAGTGGGATACATGCTGAAAGCCTAAATTGAAGAATCATTAACCAAAGATGTTGGTCATTTTGATAAAAGAATTCAGTATTTCAATAAGATTTTAGTAGCACCAAGTTCAATGGCCCATAGTTATATATTTAAGTTTAATTGAGAAAAAACTTTACTGCTCTTTTACTATCGAATTTCAAACAAATATTATTTTAAACTTTAATGGTAAATCGAATTTAAAATTATTAAAAATAATTACTTTTTAAAATAATTTTTTTATGCAAAATTTGTTTTTATATTAATGGAGTTAAAAATGTGCTTAAGTCAGTTTTATAAAATTTTATTAAAAACATGTAAAAAAAATATTTGTTGGTTATCTTAAATCTTTTTTTGTTATGTTTTCGATAAACTTAATATTTATAAAGTTGCCGAGGTTTAAATCTTTTTAGCAACAGAACTTAATTTTTGAGGCATGTTAGTTTTGTTGTTATTTAGAAGCAAAATTAATATTTGAGAGTAATGGGGTCTGAGTGTGTTCTGTGCACATGATCGATGTCGGTTACTAAGAGCTTTTTAAACATTGTTGTATCTCGTATTAAGGTTGTGAGTAAATTTCTTAAATATATTATTAATATAAAATAAAATAATATTAAAATGAAAATGAAAATTATAAAAATTCTCACAGGTTTCAATTTCATTTTCTTTGATCTTTTTTTTAATAATATTAAGGTAAAAAAAAGGTACATGAAAATAATATTAAAACAAAAGAACTCTTCAAACACTAAGTAATACTAAACATAACTTTATAAATATAATGTAAAAAAAAAAGAAAAATGAAAGAGTTAAATAAAATAGCAAGAAAATCGAATTATATTTCTTTGTAAATTGTTTCAACCGCTATAGACGACTTTTCATAACCAATTTTTTGAATCTCTTTACTTTTAAAAATACAGCAAAAAGCACTTAATAATATATACCAAAGGTAAAATGTACTCAGACGCTCACATATGTACACACACTCTTACTACAAGAAAATTCTATTATTGAAAAGTTATTAAAAACATTTTCAACATCAATTTGAAAAATTCAATTCGATTCATTTATGCGTACATTTTTCCGTGAAATGAGTGAGTGCTTATGTTCTTGCCTAAAAGTGAGTTATATTTTGTTTTTATGTTTTTGTGTGCTTGAATGTTTGTATGTGTGACGCTAAATGTTTTATTCCACTTTGAACCAAACACATTAATTTTTGGAAAATTGCATGGTAGTGTAAAAGAGAATTAAAATTGGTACAATAAATTGCATATTATTTTTGATATTTCTTTAGTCTTGAGTTATTATATTTAGATCAGCTTACTGGTTAATGTTGAAAATAATTTATTTTATTCTGGTTTTACAAGCAAAACGTAAAACGAGGAACGTATTTTTCCTACTCAACTGAATTGAAAGAGTTACATCTATTGAATAAGACATTGCCAGATTACTATTTCCTAAAGAAAAATACAGCCCTGATAATTACTAAATGCTAGGTTCCAAAAGTACTGACTTGGGGCAAAAGCCTCAACTTAACAAAGAAATAAATACTTATGCCAAATAGAATAAATCAGTAGAAAAAATCTTATTATTTACAACAAGTATGCGAAGGGGATATTTATTTTTTGTAATAACTTTTGCCCCATACTGTATATAATACAAGCTTGTCTCCTTTTTCTCGGTTTGTTTTTTTTTTTTTTTTTTTTTTTTTTTTTGCTTTTTATCAAAAACCTTGTTGTCACATGTGTTAAAATAAGTACATAAATGTTTAAAAGCTCACTCAAGAAAATTAAATTATTTGCTCTTTTTAAGGTTGGTAAACCAGGTTTCATCATATTTCTTGTGGCATTTAAAAACAGTTCTACATTCTCATGTATGCGTAACGTTGAGAATACAAGTCTAAGGATTTTCTTGCATTAAAGAAAGATTTCTTTAATTAAACAATCACTAAATTTAAATGTGTATGTGAAATATATGCTTAATAATTTCTTTTACCAGCATTATATTCGGACGTATTTGGAAACTTATTTTTTCTGCAATAAAATTAAATGTGAATGCAGTAATATAATGGAACATTTTTTCCAGAATTCTTAAGCAGACCTTGCATTACTCTCCACACTGAAAGTCAGAGAAATAGTGTTGCAACAAACAAAGCAGTTCTAATTTCAGTCTTGCCTAATGATTGCTTCTTACCACCAGTAGGTTGCCGAAATCATTATTGAATTTCAATAAAAAAGAGACGTATAGACTTAGCGGTCAATTTCGGTATCACCTATCCATACGCTTATAAGTGATGTTTAGAACTAAAAAATTATTCCAAGGAAATACAAAGAAAGAAAAGGGTTTTTCAACTAACAGCTTATGGATGGATGGAAAAATTAATTAAATTATCTATACCCATTCTGCGTTAAAGAAATTATTTAATCAAATAAACTAATGACTCAATTTTATGAAATAAATAAATATGAATGATAAATGAACAGAATTATTAGGTTGATCATGTAATTTTCTGAGTAGCCAGTTTTTTGTAAAAAAATTTCTTATTATCGGATATTATACTGCTATCAAATAAAATTTGAATTAGTTCGAAATATCAGAAAACGAAAAAGTTATTATTATTATTTTGTATGAAAAAAAAATGAAAAAACATAGAAACTTTGGCTGTTTTAATTTATATGGGAGCTACTTACTTTAAGATTTCTATTGCTTATTTATTAAACTAGCTATTCCCTGTGCACCTTACTACTCAATAGGAATAATTGTAACACTTCCACTCTTCCAACAAAGCCAAACTTTTAACTGAAAAAAGAATTTAAACATGATTTTTCTCAGTATGTGATAATAGTACCTTTTATCATACCTCCTGTTCGAATCCCGTCACTTTTTAGAAGTTCTAGAACTCTATTTTTTTTCTTTGGTGCTTTCCAGGTAATTTTTCACTGCATTATTTAAATAAATAAAGGAGTTATTCGAACAGTTATTAAGTAACATGATGATAGATATTTACTTTGTGTCAGAACTGTCACGCGAAATATAAAAAAATAATTTTCCTATGACTTATAAAAACCCGGCAAACAAAAAAAAAAAAAAAAAAAAAAAAAATCCATTTAAATGAATGCTAAAAACCAGTTTTTGTTTATTATAGTTTCTTAAAATATATGCAAACAACATGAAAATATTATAAACTTGATTACTTTTCATTAATATTCATTTGTTGTAAAAAAGTGGAATTAACATTTAAAACTTTTTATTGGGAAGATTAGTACATCTCAAAATATAACAAAAAAATCGCTACACTTGTGGTAGTAGCTATATAGTTTTAAAGAAACTGAAGGAAATAATATTATTTAATCTAAATAAATAATTTTCTTAATCAAACCTAATAAATTATTTAACTATTTAATTTATTGGTTTGTTATGTTTTGACCAGAGAGGATGTAACAAATTTTTTTTATCAACTAATGCATATTTAAAATCAATTTAGTTTTAATATAGAGCTAAAAAAATTGTTTTGTTTTCGAATTTCTAGTTTTTTGAGTATTAAAGAGATATAACATGCAAAAAAGGTTTGACTAACTTTGTATGCCGGAGGGCAATTTAATTGCCCCCATACAAGAAAAGAATTAATATTTTACCTATAGTACATCAGCATATAATCCAACTTACTCTCTAGACGAAGTTGTAATGAATAGACCAATTTTGATAAAGCAGACCGAATATTTAAAGCATTAAAAAAGTAGGTATTACACATAAGCTACTTGAGTTAATAGTTATTACCAAACTGATTAAATGGATTCCACTATTACCCCTTGGTAAGCACATAAACAAATATAAGTTTGTGTATTCATATCCCGGTTACCTCGGAAAACAAACAAAATATTTTCGAAATATGAGGCTTCCCTAATGTCAATATTCAAATGTTGATAAGTGGCTGTGTGTTCATATAATTTTGCTTATAGTTGACAAAAAAAAAATTATTTGTACTTTTTTGTGCAACTGAAAACTTTTCACTTTTCAACAGTATAATGAGTTCTAATATATATTGATATACTTTATATTTAGCTCTCTCTCTCTCTG
The DNA here is from genome assembly GCA_937654795.1 of Cistogaster globosa. NCBI lineage: Eukaryota > Metazoa > Arthropoda > Insecta > Diptera > Tachinidae > Cistogaster > Cistogaster globosa. The sequence continues at coordinate 114,221,418 of OW569405.1, read as the reverse complement.
TCCAATATTATAAACGAAATTTTTAAAATATGTTCTAATATATAAAGTTTAATTAAATTTTCTGCTTAATTAAATTTTTAAACTTTTGCATTTATTATAAATAATAAAAAAAGAAACAATCCACTGGTAAAAGAAGCAAAAAAAAATAAATATTTTTTTTAATAATATAAAATCTTAAAATTGTACTTTTAGGCTCAGCAGCAGCTGTGCAACTTTATGTTTTTAATATTTAAAGCCAGAAATACGGTTAAAGTCAAACTTTATTAATCAACTTTTTATATCTTCTGTTGTATTTGAGTTAACAAAAAAATAAGTAAGTAATAGTTTCTTTTTTGAAAATTTTAGCTTTTATATTTTTAGAAATATATCTACAAGCTTTAGTCTCTTTTGAAATAAAGACTCATCTAGTTACCTAATAAAACTATTGGTAAAGCAAATCAATTATTAATATCGATTATTAAATATGAACAGTAAGCAAAATTAAATTAAAACTGGACTTGTTTAGACTTAAAATCACTACAATTCAAATTCAACTCAAATTCAGCTTTAATTATTTAAACATTTTTTCCTTTTTTTTATAAAATTAAATTTTAACTTGCTTTTTACTAACTTCATGTTTGTAGTCTGCCTTCCGGCCATTTTGTTAGTGCTTGTAGAATTTTAGAAAGTTTTCCACTTAAAATATAAGTTCGTAGAAAAGAAAAGGCAAAGATGGAGTAACAAAAAAAATATTAAGAGAAAAAAACAGAATAATTTTATTTGGTAATATTTTCTTTCTGGTCGAGCAAAACGCAAAACGTAAAAAAGTGTGAATACCAGTTAATAACTTGCTCAACATTTCATAATAACACTTTGTTTTCTTTTTAAATTACTGGTTTGGTTTTTCGGTTACAAAGAACAAAGGAAATTTTGCTTATATTTGGATATTAAATTTTATATTATTCTTCTGCTACTGAATCAAATTAATCATATTTTTCCTTGGCTTGTCATCAAGTGTCAAACAGAAAAGAAAACGAAAAACAACACAAAACAAAAACTGTTTTTAATATTGATTTATTACGAGTAAATAACAAAAATATTGTTGTAACACAAACCTATTTAGGCAAATGACGAATATATTTATGAAAAACATGACAAATTATCAAAATTCTAGCAACCATGGAAATCAAAAATCATTATCATCATTTTTCCCATTCAACTCACGTTTAAAAATTAATTCTTTTAATCTTTTTCTTATTACTTTTTATGACAATTTTAAAAATCGTCCGTAAAATTTGAAACAAGCTCTAATTTTTCAAGAAAGAAACTTATTATTGTTTAGTAATTTATTACATACTTAATTAACGTTTATTTGAAGTTTTCTCTGCTTGCGATCAATTAAGCTAATTTTAAATAAGAAAATTACGTAAAATTTCTCATCGAAAAACATACTGACCTCTGTGTAATAGCAAATAAAAAAATATATATTAAATAGTTTTAGTAGAAGTTTAAGTTATGAAAAATTCAAGAAAAAAGAAAGTAAGTGTTTAGAATATGAAGGGCAAATAAAAAATTTTCAGTTCAGTGCCTCATTTGATGTTATAGAGTTTTAAGCCAACTTAGTTTACATAAGTTTATGCTTATGCTTATGTACCAAAATAAAGTAAATTATTTGCAAGGCATCGTGCATTCACGCATATTTCAAAAGAAAATTAATTAATAAAATAAAGACAAAATTGCATTATTTGCGAAACCGACTGTTTATAACCAAAACACAAGCGAAGCGTGAGCATTAATCAAATATTTTAATTTTATTGAATATATTACTTATATTTCGAAACACCTTTAAGCATTAAATCTTAGCAATTGAAATAGTTTTAATAGTGTTCTAGCAAACTGCGTGTTCCACTATGTAATAGTGGCTATATATTTCTGCCAATCTAATTTCCTTCTTGTTTTATGTTAACCCAGCATTGTTCACGAACATGTATATTTGAATATTTTTTGTAGATTTCTGTAAACAATGTAAAAAAATGTCCATCTAAAAAAATAAAATGTGTGACAACTGTTTTGAAACCATTACACCTCTAAAATTAGGTGTTTTCATATTTTAATCTCTATTTTCTCTACGAAATGAATTATTTTTTGGAATAATAGTATTTAATATTTAGACCAAGATTCCAAGGGACGTCTTCGCAAAGTTTTATTCAAATCAATTTAGCGATTTTCTCGTGATGCGAACACACAGAGACAAACAGACAAAAATCCCAAAAATAGGTGTTGTGACTTCCATAGCAATTACTTTTTACACCAACAACAAACTAGCAGTAGCGAAATAGCCATATGGATATGCTTTCCCCGCAGTAATATATTTCAGTTTACATTCTTAAGTTATAAGTATTTCATAAGAATATCATGAAATATTAATATATGGAGGAATCAAGCACGATGCATTATCTCTTTAGTAAGTGAAATTGTTGATGTTTCAGGTGAGGACATTATGACGCATTCAACAGTGACACCACTCTTGCCCATAATGTCCATAAACATAATGTACGTGGATACTATATTATGCCACAATCTGTGAAATGACTGAGTTTTGAGAGCAGAAATATTAACCACAAGACCAGATAAATTTAAAAACTTCTCCTTACTTAAACACGGTTAAAATACTACGAGATTTATTATGAGCAATCTATACAGAAGAAGCAACGGAGAGGTAGAGGTTTTTTCTCAACTCCATACTATTTTTTTCTACAACGCAAAATTTATGGAGTTAATGGTGTTTAAAGATTTTAATTATTTTTTTTTATGATTATGTGGTATTAATAATATTTATTTTCAAAACAAAAAACTCAATGTTAACAAAAAATTAATACCAAAGAATTTGTACATCATTATAATCAGTGCAAAGAAATAAGTAAATTAATCGCATCACCTTTAACTAAAGTGGATATTGATTAACCTTATATTAAGAAACATAAAGTTTTAAGTGTTTATGTGCTTTCTGTGGTTTTAATATTTTACTCTAAAAAATTAACATTTAACTTAGCCTTTATAACTATCTACAAGGGAATATATTCAATTAAAACTGATTTTCATTTTGTTTCTTGCTGTATACATAGTAAATATTTAATATATTTTGTTGACACTACTTGTAATTAGTGATCGAAAAATACTCTTAAAATATGTACTTTATGAAACACACAAGTATTAATATTAATTAAAACTAAATACGTAATTATGTGTGCTGCTACAATATTTAAGGAAGATGGTCTTGAAATTGTAAACAAAAACAAAATGGTCTTTAGAAAAACGCAAAACATGTTTGTTTTAATAAGCAAAATGTTGTGTCACCTTTCACTGCAGGGACTTTTGTCTAGCCCAAAAATTAGTGAAAATACTAAAGAGCTATTTATTCTTATTTATGTATGTGCGACTATGTGTGTAACGTTAATGCTACGAAGCATAAAACTAGCCTAATTTTTGTTTATGTGCAATTTTTGTATTATTTGTAAATTTAAGTTAAAACTACATGCCTTATGTTTCTCACTTTGTTAAGAGCGCCAGGCAGCAAAATGGGAAAACGAATAAAGAAGAGGTGCCAAGGGATACATTTTATAACACATCTTAAATTTTTTTGTATTCTTTTTTTTTTGCTTTGTTTGCAAAATCATTTTTTTATTTGTTTGTCTGTTTAGGTTTTAGTTTGGTTTGCTTGTTTTTCCTTGTCCTCGCCCACGTTGTACATGGTACATTTACATGGTAACTGTGAACAAATTTGCATTTTTGAGCTTTACAGCATAAAATGACGGTCGTATAATGTTTTCTCATCTCAGGGCATAGAAAATGACAGAATAGCAAACAAAAAAAAAAACAAAAAAAAAAAAAAAAAGACATAAACGTTAATGTTGACTACGGCTTGTGACAACATAACTAGCAGAAATATTTAATATTATAAAGAGATTTTAAATGTGTGGACAGTCTATGCTGGATATCACTATTCATTTAAATGTATTTAATTATGCAAAAATCTAAAAGCACTTTGTACTAAACATAAAATATTTACAAAATAAGCGGTTCTATTATATATTTATGAGAAAGTTTAGTAATAAATAGTGGCATGTTTATTTATAACGAGAGCATTTTAAAGCCCAATAAAACTTACGAAAGGGTTAACAGCCCAATCAACTGATGTAATGCGTTTACTTTTCGACACGAATTATCAGTGTACTCTGGTAAATAAAAATGAGAAGACTGACGCTTGACAACGCTAATTATTTAAATTTACTTAAGAAATTAGTCATCAATTTTAACAGCTTAAAGACGCAAAATTGTGTTCTGCGCTTTTTGGTCGAATGGATTTGTAAATAAACATAATTGTGGATTATTGATGGAAACTTGTCCGCAACATATTCTACAGACTTCATTACATCTACCGAAGTTTGCAGTTGGGTAACACGTAGGGGTTACCAATTTACCATATTTGCCGGAAAATTGATGGGGAGCTCATCATCTTTCTTGAAAATTTTCTAGCATGTATCAATACTAATGATGATTAATAATAGAGTTAATGTGATGCGTTGATCATTTGTATTAATTAGGATCTTATATTTTTTAATACTTCTTTGAGAAAAATAATTTTTTTTACTATAATTTAGTGGTTACGTCTTTTTATTCAAATATTTGAATTATCTGAACGTACTTTAAGATATTAACTTGAACCTTAGGATATTTACCAGATCCGTTTATTTTCTTCCTTTCCTTTTTCATGTGTAAAAAATATAACAATCCTTGAAATAATTGTAAGTGAAATCTTAAACGCAGCTACAAGTTGAAAACAAAAACTATAAATTATTTTAATTTACTACTTCAAAATAAACTATTTTATTATAAACACACTATGTAAAGCAAAAATTTTTATGTATGTCAAGAGAATTTAAATTAAAATTAAAAAAAACAAGAAAAATTTTCATTAAAAAAGCAACTATTTTGCAAAGATATAAACTACAAAAACATAAGCCCAAGTATTTACATAAAGAGCATTCCAAAATTAATGCAGTGTATAAATTTAATATAATGAACAGAATTGTTGGCTGGCATTATATCATGTGGCACCGCATTGATAAAATAGTTTGTTGTTAAAGAAGTCTGCTATCATATTTAACACGGACATTAATTAAGTAATTAGTTAACATGCTACACTTTGGAAGTTGAGTAGTTCTATACTGATTTTAATCAATAATATCTGTCAAAAAATCAACTGCTTAGCAGTAAGAACTTGTTGACTTTCTAATTAAAAATAACGCATTTTATACTATTAACAAAGACACTAACCTGAAAATTGGGGTTTTTTTAAACAAGTGAAGATTTTAAAATTTCCGTCGTCTGTACTTTTTATTTTACTCAAAATGAAAGCTTTATTTTATTTATTTATTTTTTATTTATTTTTTTTTTTTTTTGCTTTATTTGCAAATTCATATCTTCCGTGAATTTTTTGACTCCATACATTAAATATATTAGTCTCAATGCACTTTTAAATAAAATTTTTTTAAGGCTCTGTAGACATTTGCAGCAGTTATAATACATAGTTTTACTAAAATTTTGATTACAACAGCTTAATTTTAAACACACTTTATTTCATTAAATTTTTATAAGAAGAGAAATGCTTGAACAACATGCCTACATTTCCTTATATTTAAACGAGGGAAGGTCAAGGCTTTTTTAAATGCCTTTTTAAAATGCTGGTATTCGGGTTTTAATTTTCAGTACAAAAAGTGTAGATATGTATCTATGACTTGACTTAAATTAGTAATTAGTATTACTCTCCTAAGAAGTGAAGACATTTAGATTTACTTTTAAAATGACCTCAGAGTCTTGAAAAAAGAGTGGTTGATATAAATTTTTTAACACACCCTCAAAATCTAAGATATTAAATAAAACAGAGTATTTTGAAACTTAAATTAACAAATACGTTAGAATAGGTAACTGAATCAAAAACTTCTATAGTTATTAATTAAATCTTATCTGTTGCAGGGAACCAGAAGCTAAGCCTGCAGCTAGTAGCATGCAGAAAAAGATCACAAAACAACATAAATTTTCTCTGTAACAACAAATTGTTATTTCAAACAAATTTAAGAATTTTAAAACAAACAAAACAGAGAAGTCACAGAAAGAAACATGCTATGCCAAATCCTATATACCCTTCATCATATATGTAAGTTTAGTCCTGTAACTCCAATAAAAAAAAAAAAAAAAAGAAAAGAAAAAAAAAAATAAATATTCTATATAATTATATATAAAAATGTCATCGAATTTTAAAAAGTAAGTATTTCTGGAAAACCTCTTCCATATTGATATCTTAAAAAATTTCAGAGGCCCATAACTCGATAACATAGGCGAACGTCAATGTTTTTATTGATGTCCTTTTTTCTTAACTTTTAATACTTTATCGCCTTATGTTTATTTTTTTTTTTTTTTGATTGGAGTTTCATCACTTAACTAGATTTGTTCCAAATTATATGTAAAAGTTACAGGCACGCGTAGTGTTTTGTCCGCTGCCTCAAATTACATGGACCGATCTTGCTGATTTTCAACAGCAAAATTTTCAAAACTCTGTATGGTCAACTGATGTATTTAAACTTTCTCTAGCCTATCTAGTGCCTTAGAAAACTTGATTTCGACCCGAACTAGGACGGACAAATGGGCAGACAGACACCGCGTAATCTATTATGCATAAGAACTCAGAATATATAAAGTATATATATGTTTCTGAAATGAATATTGTAGAAATTACAAATGAAATTCTAACTTACATTTGCCCTTTTTTCATCTATTTTTAAACGAATGCGCATTTTTTAATAAAATTAATAAACCACAAAAAATTTATTTTTAAACTACATTATGAACGGTGGTTACTTGCATATTGTTTAGTATTTTATATTTTATCCAAATTAATGGAGTCTTGCATAAGAAATTACTTCGGAATTAACTTATAGAGGCATGTCACATATTTTGATCGGAATGGTTTTATTTCCAAAATTACAATTCCATTCGATTTTGTTTATTTCTGAAAAGTATTGAATCACCACCATTAATACATAATTATAATGATGTAAATAGGTGTCTGCCCGTTTGTTAAACAAAAGATCATGGGTTCAAGTCCCAACGCAGTAGACAGTTAAGATTATCAAAGAGCAGTTAAGATTGTCAAGGAACTTCTGCAGAAAAAGCTTCAGTTAAAAAGAAAAAAAAAAAAAAAAACATGTGAAAACAATATAACGCATTTAATTGGTTAAACTAACCTGGAGAGTTTGCACGAAAGATATGAGAATAAAAAATATTGATGAGATTTTCTGTGCAATTATTATTTTATTTGTTTCCGCTACTTTTGCTAGCAAAAATTTAAGATTGAATTCTCTTTCTTTACCTCACAAGAATTTGTACGAATACGCATTTAAAAAAAAATTTAAATTTAATCTCATATAAACTTTTCAAATAGTTAAATCTCATTCTATAGAAATACTAAAACTTTATTTTTAAGCCTTGATTACTAGTGGCCTTGGCAATATTTCGTTTCATAAATATATTTATGCTCAAAATATAAATGTAACAAAAACTTTAACAAAATGTAGATTTTTTAAACGTAAAATGTTGGTTGCAAAGGTGTTGGGTTTCATATCTTAAACGATGAATGAAGTAAACTAACTTCGTGCATATAGACACTGATGACAAGTTTTACGTTGTGGTATTCTTTAATTCGATAAATAAACATATAACTTCTCTAAAATTAATTTTGTAAATAAAAATTGTCATAAAAAATATTTTAATTTAATTAACTGACTTAAATGTTTTCAGGAAAAAAATAATTTTAATTTTATTTTATAATTAACCAAGCCCTAGAGTTTTAGTTTTTTATGTTTTCTATCAATATTTCGCCTGGCGTTGGGTGGTATCTTTTTTTTTCAAAATTTTTTGAGTTAATTTGACAAATTTTTTCAATTGAATTAATTTTTTGTTTATGATAAACATATAATTTTTTTTTTATAATTTTATTTCTTGTTTCATGAAAATGACACCCAACTGTTTGGCGAAATATTGAAAGAAAAAATAAAAACTAATAAACAATATTTTTTTTTAAAACTGACCTAGTGATTGTTTAATTACAAAATAAAATTAATTATAATGAAAGGGCGAAAAAACATTAACATTTAATTAAAAAAAAATTAAAAAAAAAGTTTTTGTATTAATTGCATTAATTTTCAAAGACGGCAAAAAAAAACTAGGCAATAGCATAATGGCTTCCAACATAATCTGTATCGCTGTATTCTTCTTCAGCATTCGTAGTATCTAAATATCTTAGTACTTTGTAAACATCACCAGTTTTAATTTGCTTCTTGCAAATCATATCTGAAGCTACAATTAATATTTAAATTTTATATTTTTTACTGTCTTTTTGACATCATAGAATATGCTACTTCAGAATTATACTGTTTGAAATTACTTATTTGTCAACCTACTTTCTGAATTATAGGCAAATAAATATTTATATTTTAGTTATTAGAATATAGTTATAATATGTTATAAGTATTAGGTAAAAGTTGGAATCGCTTTCCCCAGTAAATTTCATTCAATCCGTTATGCTGTTAAAAGAGTATTCAGAGTAAAACGAAAAAATTATTGGTAGGTTTTATTTACAATTTTTATGTTGTTAAAGTATTAAATACTATATAAACCAAGTTCACTTGACTTTGCTCTATCTCAGTTTAGTGAAGCAATGTGCAAGCAGTACGTAGTACACAGGCATATAATATAACAAATATGTTCAAGAGTATGTGGCAATATCCACATTACTACAATTTATATACATTTATAAGTATGCCTTAATCTATGAGCAAAGTTATATAGTAGTCTGTAGTATACAATAACAACAAAAACCTTATTATAATTCCATAATCTATGGCATTTATACTGTAAGCCATTGTGAAAATGAAAATTATTATCATTTATAATCCTACGAAACTATTTTGTTCCAATTAAGGGCCCAGGTAAATTTACTTGCTTACAGACACAAACTTACACAGACTTTCATGATAACACAATTAGAAAAAAGATACTGGCTAAAGTAAATACCATGGCTTATAATATTTACGTGTGTGGGTAAATAGTTAAAATTTCTGTATTCTTTTTTTATTTGTATATACAATTCTGAAATTTTAATTTATAATTAATATTTTAGCTTCAGTCTCTACTGTTACAAGTTTGCCATAATCGTTTACAGTATTTTGTTGTAGATGTTAAACCTGCTGTTGCTGGTCTTTCCAACTGAGATTAAAAAACTTTTCGGTTGCGTCTGATGGTCGGCTAAAGCTTTAATATTGTGGCTGAAAATTATGTGTTAAAACTTAAACCTTTAAAACATATAATGGCTTTTGAAAAATAGATTCATGTATAAAATTTATTAATATGTTCTTTTCTTTTTTTTTTTTTTTTGTAAGTAGAAGAAATTATCGTAATTTATAGGAATTTTTCTGTTGTAATGATTAATTCCCCAAATGTTCCTGTCGCTTTTGTGCCATTGCTAGGAGTTGGCAGTTTTAGCGTGCTTGCTTACTAATTTAAGTCTCTTTTCCTTAATTTTTATTTATTATTTTTTTTTTCAATAAATCCAACAAATTTTCTTATTGATGTGTTTCCTTGCAGTAATACATCTTATATTTTTAAATATTTTGTGAGAATATCATAACATATCTTTTAAAAAAGAAGTCAGGCACATTTAACGGGGACTAAAGTCAAAAATATTCTAAATAATTAGTTAAAAAAAAAAGCCTAAATGGGTAAGTTAATAATCTTCTTGAAGTATGCAGCTAACAAATGGGTCTTAAAATGCAGTTTACCCTTTTTTAATCGGTGCTTTGCACTCCAAGGATCTTTACAATAATCCCTTAATTTTGCTTTAAAATTGGCTACGTTTGTTTTGGGCTTAAGGTTGAACCGTTACGATTTTTCGATTAATTTTTCTCTTGTTGGCCTTTGCTATCGGTTATCTTTAAAATGGTTTAAGCATATTGGACAGCATCGCTGTAAATCTTATTTTCATTAGCAAAAAAAAAGAATACCTTTTTTTTGGGGAAAATCCTTAAAAAAACGTTTTTTTTTCTTTTAAGGGTCTTGTAACTTTTTAACGAAAAACGCTATCAGAAAAAAACTTCAAATTCGCTTATTTAAAATATTATTAAGAATATAACAAATGTCTTAAAGTAGTATTTCAATCGCCAAAAATTAAACCAAAATGTCTGTAAATTTTCTTCCAAACTAAAATATTTCTAAGGCGTAATTAAATTAAAAAACCCTTAACATTTGATTAGATTATTTTTATGTCATTTTCAAAAAAATCGATGCCCGAGGTACCCAACTATTGTGGCCTACCCAGAAGCCACCCTTAAGTATTTCATGAGGTACCGAATTCATCCAAAATAAATCGCATTTAAGCCACTGTATATCAACCTTTTTTGCACTAAACTGACTTTTATTTAGAGCGTAATAAAGTGTTTACGAAACTAAATTACAGCTTTTGTTTTTGCATTTAATATATGATCTTATGTAATCATATTGTGGTTCTATAAGATCATAATATGTCTAAAACTACAGCATATCTTACAGTGTTCTAATTACTTCATTTATTTCAATAATAGTGTGTTGTTTTTAGATTATGACCATCATGCTTTTTTTTTTGCGTTTAAGTATCTTAGAAGAATCATAATTAAACAAAGGAACAGTAATGCTAAAATCGTTTATTGAATAGAAAACAAAAAAAGCTATTGGCATAAGAAATCTAAACAAGAACTTAAGCTCTTGCATTCAAAATATAATGAATTTTTTGTTTTTTTTTCTTTTTTGGCAAAAAAAGCTGCTAAAAATTAAGTTAAAGAAGAAACTGAGGACTTTACCTCAAGTTTGTTATTTTAAAAGAAACTTTTCTTTATGTAACATGTAAAGGGCGGAGGCAGTAAAAAAAAACTTTTACAAAGTAGTTATTTATATTTGGAATTGACAACTGTAACTGAACTTGTGGGTGAGAATGAATCCACATTTCAAAGGGCCTTAAATTTTACTCCCCAAAAATTTCAAGTTTATTACTCTAAGAAATACATGCAAACATTGAATCATAGTACACTAATCCAAAGTTACAAAATAACTTAAAGGTGACAACATTGTTTAAGCAGAGTTATAGAATTCCTTCTAATGAACTGCTTAAAGTGTTAAGTATTTAGTTTATTAGATTTGCTTCAGAAAATCTTAACTTATGTATCTTTTATAATTAAATTCATTATGTCTTTTAATTAAAGAAAATCCAGTAGAAATAAAATTAGAAAATAAATTAATTCTAGTAGAAGTGAGAAGAATCTTAAAATATTTTGCTAATTAGAAGCAGCTTTTATTAAATTTATTCAATTTAAGCAAATGTGTTTCAATTATTTTCAAAAGCAGTGTTGGTTAAGAAATTAGATTATGCCCGTCTAAAGAAAAATTTTAAGAAAATTGTTAACAAGAAATTCTGTTTAGTTTCACAAATGATAAAATTAAATTTAGATGTACAAACAAAAATATTTTCAGAGAAGCCAGTGTTTTCTGCGTGAAATTATAAATTCGTAGTAAATTTTTCATTGGGTGTGATAGAATTCAAGAGCGCTAGGAGTGTTTCTATTTTAATTATTCTTTCCTCGTAAAAATAACAGAAAATGTTATGTTTATTAATGTGATTGTATTTAATTGAAGGGATATGAAATAGTTTTGAGATCTTAAACTAATGATAAGTTGCTTGGTATTAAAGATTTTATTTTAGCTATTAAATGATCTCGCTATTCTCAGTTTATTTATGCTAAATTCTTGGGAAACGTAAAGTTTAAAATTATTATCACTTTAAAAAAATACACTGATTATTTTTAAATATTTTGGTTGTGAAATAAATAATATTCTCAGAAAAAATTTTAATTATTGGTTTATCTTTATATCTCTTACTCACTGTAGTTAATATTAAGAATACTCAAGATTATAAGGAAATTGTCGCTAGAAACCCCAATTATCTTTTCACACACAAGGAAAATTGCTTGCACACAAAGTTTTATTTTTTTTTTTTTTCAAATTAAAATTAATTGAAATTTTTTTATTTACATGTTTATTAATTAATTATTAATTATTATAAAAATTTCTCTTTTTATGGAAATTTTTGCAAAATTTTGTATATATTTTTTATTTAATAGTGTCATTAAAAATTTGATTAAATATCAATATAAAATCAAATACATTAAACTATTAACAGAAACAAAAGCATTTTTCTCTGTGCATAGATTTCTGTAGACAGTAACATATGTGTTAAATGGTGTATAATGTGTTCCTATAGGCAAAGTAAAGATTTGTCTTTATTTAATTTTTTTCACATTTTAGACAATCCGTTTCGAATTTCTTATGTTTAACGTAATATATTTAAACTTTAATTTTAGAAAAAAAAAATATAAGTTAAATAGAAAATATAGTTTAAATACAAAATTTACATATGTTTAAAATGTATTAAAATGGAAGGGGAGAGCGAGACTAAAAAGTGAAAACACAAATGGCGCTTTAATACTTCAACACAAAGTATGAAAAGCACAAATATTAATCATGACTATAGAAAGTGTTTTTAGTTATATTTTCGTACGATTTAAAAAATCAAAAATGCCCAACACGTACTACTTTAATGTTCTATTAAAGGAATTTTTTACTTAACAGATTATTAAAGATATTGAAAATTATTAACCTTAGTCATAACAAAAGACTTGTGGAATTTTACTCGGGTGTGTTTGTGTTAATATTTGTAGATGTGTATATTTATTGTTTTTAATCATATTTTTAAGATTTTATATGGCGCGATTAAGTTTATGATATTTAGTTTATAATATCTGCATTAATATCAGAAACGGTTGGGAAAAATTAAAAAGCTTTATTTTATTGACCTAAATTTTTTGTCATTCTGGATATATATAAATAACATATATATATATAAATAACTTTAGAAATTATTATCACTTTTTAAATACTTGTACCAACCACGTATGTGAAAGAATGAGACAAATTCATTGTTAAAAACTGTGATAAGGAAATAGTAAAATTGGAGAAAAAATGCTAAGCATTTTGAAAAGAAATGAAAAATAAAGCAAAGTAGCAGCAAAGCCAAAACCCAGAAAACAAGATAAAAACGCAGTAGTAAAACATAAAGGTTATGACAGTGTAATTCTTAATAATTTTGTTTTTTACTTGTAAATAAAGCTTATGTTGCGCTCTTAGTCTAATCAGTTTTAAGACATGTAGCGCTATAATAAAAAAACAGGACGTTTAACTTGTAACTTAGTGTAGCTTCTTCAGTTTGAAAAATCAGAATGATTAACAAAGCCCTAGTTTCATCTTAGTTAATTGAACATAATTTAACTAGTAATTATTGGAACTTTCAATTTTAATTTCTTATAACTTAGTAAACAATTTTAGTTTTGGTGAGTTTGGTATGTTTTTATTTCTAAATTACTAGTTAAGAATAACTATTTTAAAATTTTTGTGTTAATTGTTACGAAACTTAGAAAAATATTAAAACAAGCAGAATGTTATGCTGCCTTTTCTGGATTGCTTTGTTTCTCATCAGTATTAATATTATATGTTTAATCAACTAATTTTACAAGCAAGAATACGAGCGTGCTACAGCGTAGATGGATATTACATTGATTTTTAATTTGTTTGCCTGGGTTTGCTATCTATCCCCGTTCAATTTAATAACGAAGTGTAAAATAAATAAAATGGCAATTAAACATTTGTGAAAATTATGATTTCTAGCTAACACTCCTCTCTTCCTATATTCTGTACTCTTTCGCTTTTTAAGAAGGAAAACATTATAAAAAAATTGTGAAAGTGTTATATTCGGCTACGCAGATTCTTACATACCCTTAACCATGTACCTACATCTAGTTTAGAGAAGTTACTCCAACACACTCAAACGTACTCGGTTTTGTTCATAGCCGTATGTGTGATAAAACTTCTTATCCGCCTCTGTGCGCTAAACTTTTATTTATTTGTTTTCAATTTAATTCATATAAAACAATGTCTGTTGTAAATACTTCATTCATTAAAAGTTTTTAGTTCTAGTTATTTAAAATTTAAATAATGTTCATCTAGACGTATACGTTATATGCAAATTAGTCATGTATTTAATATTACTCATTCGTAAGTTTTTTACTGGAAATAATTTATAAACATATAAAAAACACTAAATTAAAAATTGTATATTTTTTAATTTCAAAATGCACAACTAATTTACTAAACTTTGGAGTAAACTTTAATAAATGCTTACCTTTTTCATTACATTTCGTCTTTCTTTCTGTGTTTAATATGTTGAGAACGAGACGAACTAAAAAAAAAAACAATCAAAAAGATAAAGTTAAGTTTTCTTTTCTGTAGCAATATTTAATTCGAAAAGTACAATTTGTATGTCCATTTTCTGTGTGTTTATGTCTAACTGACTGCATAAGTTTTATAATGCAAAAGTGTATATAGAATTTTTTATCCCAGTTGAGCAATTTTATTTGATATCCATTTAAATGAACGACTGCACCTCAATAAAAAAAACGCTTTACAAAACTCATACAACTGTAAACAAAATATAATGTATCAAACAAAGCATCTCCTTAACAATGCAATTGTAATGAATTTCAAATTTTCATATTGCATAATGCAAAGCGCTCACGTACAGATAGAAAATAAACAAAGTAAAATATATTAAAATATTTGAATAAAAATTTTATATATATTTTTTTGCATTTTTCTGTAAAACAACAATTTTCAGAGCTTTTAAAGGCATTGTGGAACTTGTAAAATACAATCTTAAAAATAAAATTTGCATTTCGTGACTATACCGACGGTGTAGTACAAAATTGCAACAAATGTACAAGACGTGTTGTAGAGAAGACAACAAAAAAAAATGCTTTGAGTTGTGTGTGAATTTCGTCCAACCAAATTAATATTGATTAGTTGGTTAAATGGATGATATTTATAGTATAAGCAAATCAAGGTGTTGGATGCAAAGAATGCTGAAGATGGATTTGGCGGTCCTGAAAATGCAGCATTACATTCTGCCAGCGTCTAATTTTTCTTGTTTTCTTTGGAAAACGTCCGCGTACATTTGAAAAATAATTTTTCTTAATAAAAGTTAAATTAAAAATGAACCAAAGCCGAAAAAGTAAAATTTTAATTGATTTATACAATCTTATAAAAATTTAAGATCCACATTTTAACTCCTTGTTGATAAATTTATTTAATATTTTAGAGTCTTTAACTATTTTATTTTTCACTTATACTTTATGCAACATAAAAAACTCTATCTTTTAGGTATTTTCAAACTACAGTTTTGATCATTTTGGCAACAAAAGTTTTAATAACTTTTTTTCACTGCTACTTTCTTTTTCAATAAATTTTTAGTATAAGAATGCAAACTCTATCACTTTTTAAGAGTAATCGTTGTATTCTAAAGATAATTTTTAAATTTTATATCCACATAAATGGGGGAATTGCTATCTATAATTAATCTTGCGTATGAACATTAAAATGAATTGTTCTGCTCGTTGTATTTAACATTTCGTGAAGAAATTGGTATTGCCATTTTTAGGAAAAGCTTGGTTAATTAATTTATTCTTTTTAAATTTTCAATTTTGAAAAGTTTTGTCAAAACAATATCCTGTGAGATTACGTTTTTAGGGATGGTCACTAGAAGAGTTGCTGTTTTCCCTCGACTATAACACTGCTCTGAAAAAAATTACTTTTTGACTTTCTTTTCAACAAAACTATGAGAACTATATGGATATTTATGTGCTAAATTTTTTGTTGGATGGGCGTGGAAAATCTTTCTCTTTAAATTAGTCAGGTATGAAAACATACTACAGCCACACTCAAGAACGACTCATCCAATTTTCATAAGCAAAACATCGAAAAATACATAACAAAATTATATTTAATTTATTTCATGGAGTTTTTTTTTCAAAATTTTATCGTTTTGGCATTACTTAATACTTTTTTTTCAGGTTGGGAATGCAATACAAATATTTTAAATTTTGTACATCGATTAACAAATGTAGATTTTATTCTCAATTTACTTCTGGTATTCAGTATTTAAAGATCATATGTGGATTGCGCAAGTTAACAAGCAGGTAATGAAAATACAGTACAAGTGTATTTTAATGGCTCTTGGAATTTAAAATTTCTTTGTAATTTATTAAATTTTTTCAGTTGCTCAGTATTTCAATATTTTTTTCTTATACAGTTTAGTTATTAATTTATAAATTATCATATGAACAGTGCTTGTGAAATCAACAGGTCAAGTTTTGACCGCTATGAAATATAACAATTAAAATTGCATATACTATAAAAGCATCAAACAGTCCTATTATAGAAAAATCTTACAAATTTCCTTGTTCTTAAAAATCATGCCATCGTTCTGTTCTAGTAAGCGGTTTGCTGATAATGCCAGTTCCTCTACGAAAAAAAAGAAATTTTAACAAAAAAACTTCAAAAAAGTTAATATTTCACCATAAAATATTAATTTTCAAAAAACTTCTTAAAATGGAAATTCTATTTACGGTGTGAAATGAGTAATAGTCTGTTGCAAGTTCAGGTGTTTTATTCTCTAGTTTATACATAACCGACATTCGTTAAATAGCCACCTCTCTAAATATAAAATATTAACCACGTGTATAGGCAGTGAATTTGTACTTTGATGACGTGGATCTCTTTTCAGCGCATAAAATAATCGGCTCTAAATCGTTTTACTATACGCCTAATTCAGTTGTCTTCACCATTATTTGCTCGGCAGTGGTCAAAGACGTGCAACTTTGATACTTCTGTCACACCTTAGTCTTTATTACCCCTCCCCACATGTACATGGTTTGGTGAAATATTTATTAAAGTATTGATTAACAAATTTTCATTATGTTCCTTATTACGTTCAAAATTTTTTAAAAATTTACCCCGTGTTGTTAAGGTTTATTAAAAATACATCGGTCAGTGATTCTCAGACCTAGCCGATATTCACACAAAATTTCATGAAAATCGGTCGACCCAGTTAGGAGAAGTTTAGTAACAAACACTGCGATACCAGATTTTATATATTAGAATTTTCGCGTTACGTTTTTTTTTTTTTTTTTTGCAAAACTTATTTTAATAAGAAAGTACTTTTATTTGCCAGTCAGATATTGTTCACTAAAACTAATTTTTCTATTTCAAAATGTATCCCTTGTAGGACCTTCGATCTTGTCACAGGGCAATAATGCTCAGTAAGTTGTTTCGGTAGTTTATAGGCCGAATCGACAGACTGATGATTTGCTTTACTGTGATACGTTTAAATTTCGTAACGCGACCACAGTTTCTTTGACTCTTGTTATTGCTGTAGTTTTTTCTCAAATTGATGAAGTAAGCCTTTACCAGAAACCAAAAATAAATTTTTTTCTTTTTAGTAGACATCTCTATTTTTTAACGTGTAAGTAAATTCTAAAATTTAAGAAGTTATTTTATAGTAGCTATAATTAAGTCAAAAAGACTTATATCATGTAGAAACCTCTAAAAACAAAAGTCAACACCTTTAAGAATGAAATATCTGCATAAATTATGATCTTCCTTTCTGTGCTACGCAGCTGCTATTACCACGATTTGATGTCTTGTTTGTGTTTGTCACTTTTCGCAAGTACCTTTGAAATTTCTTCCTTTCGGTTGAAACCCATTAAGCTTTTTATAGTTCCATAAAATTCTTTAGAAAATGTTAGAAACAATGTAATTTGAGCTGAATATAAAATACTGCTATAGAAGATCAGTATTATGTCATTGCTTTTATTATGTTCCACATTTATCTTGTTGCTACTGATGCTACTTTTACTGCTGCTATTGTTCTTGATACTCGTATTGTTAAGTGCTGTAGAGTAGGAGTTTATTTTATGTTTTTTTTTTTTGTCGTGGAATAAAAACAAAGCTGTAGAATAAAACACTAAAGAAAAAATAAATCTAACCTTTATAATTCGACTAAGTTACGCTCTTTTTTATCATTAATTTTTAAGTCACATTTAGATTTTTTTTATACTTGACCCTTTTAAGAAAGTCATAAACAATTATATTTTGTTAAAACAAAATAATTAAATTATTTAAGCTTAAGTTCAATTTCATTTTACTTTCAAATATTTTTTTTAGACGAAACCCCATTTCAGATATAAGCATAAGTCAGCAAATCTTCGCAACCCCAACTTGTAACTTTATGATGCGCTATTTGGTTTTGAGGAGTGATTGGGCCATTTTTTTTTTTCAAAGTTGAGTCTGAAAATGCGGCAACGTGATTAAAAACTTGGATGAAAGAATCGACATCGAAGTCGTCATGGACAATTGCCAGATAAAGTTCGAATAATCTTCATCTAAATTTTTTGTTTTGTTTTGCTTTTGTAATGAGAAAAATCTCTAAAATAGTCATTTTTTATATAAATTTCACACAGATTCTAAAACATTTCTCTGCTTTTCTTATTAAATGTCAAATAAATTTGTTTGCTCTTCATTCGGCTTAAAAAGAAGGCAATTTTTAATTTTGTTTAATATTCATATTACAAGTTGCTGCAACTAAAAACTTATAAAATAATGTTAATTTATTTTTAATTTTTATTTATTCCTATGACTAAATGTAGGGTGTTAAAAAATACACTTTATGATAGATGACAAATTCTGTCACGTTTCCCTTGCAACGGATAAAGACACACAATTTTATAACTTTTGCATAATAAGGAGAATTCTAATAGTCTCAGGTGTTTTTACATGTTAACTTTGGTATTTTTGCCATTTTAACGATGTTCAAGTGAATTCTAGAAATATTACCAAAATTCTATATTTTTATTACGCAACTTTACGTTTTAAATGACTTATTTTCACTTCGTTTAAATTTTTGTTTTTTTTGGGTTTTTAAAGAATTAAATTACATAAAACTGGAATTATGAAAAAAATCTTTCATTTGGCCATTAAACAAAGAATGTCTTATTAAAAACCTGTCAGAGTACCGATAATAATAAGTCATTAAAAGTGGTTAAGTTGAATTTTTTACGCCCGCCAGTAGAGTTTTAAAAAAGTCATGCAAATGAGCTTGCAAGAAATCATACAATTGAGTAGTTACTATTTCAATGCAACATTGTCAATATTTTTAACCTTTTTGAAATACTTCAAGCAATTGCCGTTTTTTCAATTAACTATTAACTAAGTTTGCTTATTACTTATTTAAAAAAAATATATACAAGACTATGTCTCTCCATAGTTAAGATGTTGCCTAGGGTCTTTAAAAAATTACTTCAGCACAAGCTGCTGTGGGATGCCAAATAAATTTGTGGATTATTTATAGATTTGTTTATGTTGTAATATAAGCTTTACTCCAACAGTCCAGATTTATCTCTTTATTTTTTTGTTAATCGAACTTCTCTTTTTATACAATCAATCAAATAAATACACAGGCATAAAAAATATTTCGATTGGAATGGTTTTTGTTCCCTATTATGGTCCAACCGATTTTGTTTTACTGTATTTCAGGTTCCGATTGGTTTTGTTTATTGAATTCACCATTTTTAAATATGCAACTGATTAAATTTTAAAATTTATTTTTGTCCATGCTCTTGTACTTCCAACATAATTAAGCGATTCAACAGAGAACAAAAGCAACAAAGCAATTAAGCAAAAATCTCATCTTGTGGCAAAATAAAAATGACATGAGCAGAAACAGCTTATCTTTACCATTGATGCACAAGTGTTCGAATTCTTAAAGAACAATTGACACTTCAACTCCTTTGTTAAACCATTTTATGCTCCCTTATTGTCATCGTTTCTTTATAGATTTGTTTTGTGTTGCAGTTTAATAACGAAAAAATATTTTAAAACAAAAACAATCAAAGGACCTTCAAACAATTGCAGCTACCGCTCATAATGCAAGTTACGTTCACAAAAGCTTCAGTAAAAAGAAAAATGAAATAAAATGGTACAAAATTGTTATAAAGCTGCTTTTAAAGGACACGAAGTTTAAAAATACTTCAGGTGTACAAAAGAAAATCTGAACTAAAATTTTATGCTAAAGTTAAGCCATCGAACTTCATTTAAACTTTGAATTAAAAAACTTTTAAATTAAAATTTCTTTAATACAGAAATAAGTGAAGTCGGTAAAATTTGTGTTTGTTGTTGTGATATATTTTCTCTTTTAAAGTTTCTACGTACATATTTAGTCGTACGATTCTGCTTTGCTTCTCCTAAAGCAATTTACGTAACATTTTGCTTACATTTGTTTTAAGCGGGTTTCAAGAATAATTGACAAATATGAAGGCGATTGTTTATACCAAGAAAAAAATCGTTTGTGCTTAGATGGCCTTAGACTGTCAGATAATAAACTGTATAAGTCCGACAAATGGCTTTAATTGAAAATACTTATGCCACACTGGTAGCACAAAAATTTAACGATCTTTTTTATTGGCGAGGACATTCATCACTGAGATGGCGCGTGCATTGTAGCTTATTAAACCTACAACTTCCAAGCGAGAAATGAAACACCGTCAGATAGGCATGGCGTCTTTTCAACAAAACAATTTTAATTTCAGTTGTATCCAGACATCGGTCAATTCGACTCTCGCCGAAGTAACAAAGCGGTAAAAAGTAAGTTGTTAAAAGTGCATCCTAAGTAAACAAGAGATTGAAGAAACAATTCTAATCACAGTCACAGGTGGTAAATTAAAAACTAAAAAGTTGGTCTTTACAATCGGAAGAAAAATATGTATCAGTTAATTATTGTGAATTAAACAATTAAAACAGCTTATAGCAATTCGCTGTAAATCTTTAATAATAAATTTTAATTTTCAAAAATTTTTTAACAATTTTTTGATGTCGAAATTTAGCATGAGTAAAAACAAAGGAACTTAAATCAGTTCATTTTGTTTTTGTACAATGTTTTATATATTTTCTTAAGAACACTAACTCATTTTATATGTCTGTATTTAAGTGGTTTTTTTTAGTTTTTAAATTTATATATCTTTTGGTTTGCTTAAATTGATGCTTTTAATTTCAATCCTATTTTCTGCTAAATATTTTACCTTACCAGGCGTCTAAGTAAAATTTCCAAACTTGCTCCAAAAGCAATCAAGCTTATCCTCCTTTGATAAATTTATTTCCAGTTTTATTACGAAATATTAATTTCCCAATACAAATAACGTAAAATAAAGGTTTTCGCTTTGCAAATTTAATTTTATTATCACAAAACAAAACATTTATTCATTAAACGTCTTTTGATATTTTATAACGTCTCATCAATAAGTGCTAAAATGTTTTCGCTTGCAATTAATTTTAAATTTCTTAAACAAAATTTTAGCAGTAGTCAAGTTGATGCCATGATAAAGTTGAGTTTATTTTAGTGTAATTTATTATATACGTTTATTAGACGAATAAAAAATAACAGTTTTAAAAAGAAGATTTTTTGTAATGTTTCTTAATCTCGTAGAAGTTGTTGAGATTATAAAAAAGAAAATAAAAATCCAGAGATTTAAGTTAATTGTGTAAAAGAAACAAACAAAAGTTAAATAAACAAGAAATAAATTTACTTTATTTTAAATTATTATTTTTTTGTTATTGTTGTAATCTTTTTTGCTCATTTTATTGCTCAACAAAGTCAACCATTTATCCAACCATCCCCCTTTTCAACACTTAAAACTTTTTTAATTTAGTTTAATGATCTTTGTTACATTCGTATATAGTTATATGCGTAACTTAAATTCTATAACTTTTGCAACCATGCAGAAATAAAAACCAGGTGGCCTTTCTTTGCGCGTGTGCTTTGTTTAGGCGCAAACAAAAATTATTGCTGCCTACCTGCTGACTGGGTTTTGTACAATAAACTTTTAGTAAAGAGAAATTTATACAGAAATTATATTGCTAAATTAAAAAAATAAAAATTCAGAACTAATTGTTTCTTTTCCTTTTTTTCTTTTTTTATAAGAATTATGTAACATAATAAACAAGTGAAGACATTAAGGAAAGCAGATTCTATCGTTATGTTTTACAGACCTTGAAAAACAGACACAAATTTGAAAAAATGTAACACAATAAAATAAAAATAATTCCAAAGAACTAATGCAGGAATGAAGAATAAAGTTCAATTGATAAAAATTAATTTACACAGTTTAGAATATGATTCCTTTTTATTCGAATAAATAACCAAATAATACCTCAGTAAAATCTTCGAAAATCCATTAACATTAAAACATCTAATAACTCTTAATTTTAATTTTATTGTGCGATCATAGCACTAATCCCTATCGCTTTATCATATTTAGTTTGAGGCACTGCTTCTTTTTTGAATATGAGCCATCAAACCTCTTAAATAAACTTCCATGAATGATCTGTTCATCCCCCCAAAATACTGTTGTTACTTTCCTTTTCAAATGTAAGCGGCTCTTCTACATGCAAACACTAAATCCTTAACTTTTGTTACACTCTTGTGCCTCTGGCTGCTCAGGTGTACTAAGAGCCTGGTTAATCTAAACTAGGTTCAGGCGAATTGCTTTCGGGTAAAAGGGGGACAAGCTAAAATTTGTATGGACTAGTGTCCTCATTGACTGGTGCCACAGATACCAGTAGACCATCTCTGTAACCGGTTATTAGTGACGTCGATTCTGTTAATACATGATGGCGGTAATAAAGGTCGGTACGTTCAGGGAAGCTGCAGAATAGACCGAAGTGAACTATTGTATTCTCAACATACGGGATTGGATGGTCTTCAATCCCTCAAGCGAAGGGAAGTTCATCGTCCTGACAGCCATGTTCTTAGATTTGTAACTCTGTTGGCTACACCACTGGGCGCTAATTGACGCCTTGCATTTCTTTCAGTGGTAAGACTACGTTTTGATTAGTCCATCATCGCAGAAACTGACGTGAATCTTGATCACACTTGTTCCTTTGGCTAAGCTTGTTCCTACGATCTATTAACAAAGTCATTTTGTGACTTCGGCGAGAGCGACAGGCTCTTGTGGAGACATTGAGACTTGAAACCATGATCAACTGTTTTACTAGCCAGGCCTTTTTAAACCAACCTAATCACGAGTGCCAGACATACTACTATTATATTGTTTCTTTCCTTTCCAATCAACGGTTACCTTTCTTGCTTTACAATGCGCAGACGATTTTATGTATTTTATTCTTAAATCCAGTCGGCTGAACCATTTCTTCAACCACTGATTTTGCAAGGTTCTATAACGCTTTAAACCAGGAGATCTTTTATTTGAAAAAAAAAACGCAGATATCACAGCGCAGCCAATATATCTACTCAGACAACAACAACAAAATTATGTTTTAAGGTAACATAAATGATAAGATTCACAAATCTTTTGTTCATACTATTACGACGAACCATAATGAATTAAAACTCACATTTCTGAACATTTGAGTTTAAAAAGGGCAAAAAAGTATATTCAAACTTGCTAGCCTACAATATATTAAATATTCTGTGTTACTTTCAATGATGTTGAGCGCCGAACAAAAAGGAGAAGCGCACCAACAAAACTTTTATATTATTGGAAAGCACAAACTTAAATTATTTATTAATTTTAACTGCATAATATTAAATATTCATGAAGAACATGTTTCACTATGACATATTTAGTACTAAAAAACAGCGTTTCTAAAATTTTGCTTAAAAACTGATGTCGAACATCAAATGGCATTTGTATATATTTTTTTCTTCTTGTGTTATCATTCCATTTTTAACAATTGGCTTTTGTTGTTTGTTACAAAAGCATTAAAATACGCCAAGGTAGTTTATTTTCTTCGTATTAAACTAGACGAACAAATTAATTTTCCTTAATTTGCAACGTCTCTTTCTTATGCATATAAAAGACTAAATAAAGTTAGGCCAGATGTACATGATGCAATTTTTTTTAAAGTTTTTTTTAGTTTTTTTAAGATGTTTGAAATTCCAGCCTCCTTTTTCACTTTGCAATTTCTGAAGAAATTAGCTTAATAACACTCCTTTGAGTTACAACTCATTTTTTTTTTCAAAAGGCTGCCAATCCGAGTGCAAGAAAAAATGTGCAAGCGTAATAAAACGGAAAACTGGTACGCGAATTTTCTTCTTATTTTTCTTATTCCTTTACATCATATTCGCATTTTCCTAAATGCCTACAAATTTGCATTTTTAGTAAAGGGTCTTATTTACATTAAATTTTGTTCGCGCTTCCAATCTATAAGAATTAAAAAGATTAATTTTATTTAAAGAAAGTTAAGAATGCTTCTGTTCACCTTTAAATACAATATTTATGCAATAATCGTTATTTTCTGCTTTGACTTTTAAGTTGAATTTTAATTAAATTTATTCAATGCAAAAAATTGTATCAACGTTTTTAAATCATTTAAAATATTTTAAGGTAATGGAAAAACACACTTACGTTAACCCACAAAGAAAAAATTTCCTCTAGCAGTTGCAAAAATAAGAGCATTACATTTAATCACTGTATGCAAATTAATATGTAAATAAATACACTCAGTCACATACATGCCCACTAATATGCACGTAAACATGCATCAATTAATAATGCATGAAACAGTATGTATTCAAAATATACAATTCTACGCTTAAGATGCTGGCAAATATAATTTAATTATTAACAATCATAAGACAAGTGAAGAAATACATTCAAAATAAACGCTTTTATACATTGCATTTATATGCCACTATAAACATATGTACATGTATGTTCTAAATATGCATTTGTGTTTTATTAACAAACACATTAAACTGTGTCAAAGATGTGTATAAACAATTTACTGACAAACGGAAGAAAATTAAAAATTAAAAAAAAAAAAAAAAATATTGCTCTTAAGTGGAAACTCAAGCACTCTCATAGAAATAGAAGACCTCAAAGTATAAATCGTGTATTTTACAACCACACACAGATAATTGAAAACATAAAGAAAAAACTGAAACCAAATGACAAGCACACGCAAAACTCTAATTCCATTCAAATCTAATGTCGTCACTCTCCATTGAGTGCTTGTGAGCATCTAAAAATCAGAGAAATAAATTGCTTTAGACTGCATTTGAATACTTCTGTGCACAGAGAAGTAAGTGCTGACATTAAATATGAAATTGCCGCAATTTAATGCCAACACCAGGCTACAAGATAAAAAGGGTTTATGTTTAAATTAAAAATTTAAAAGAGTTTTTTATTTTCCTCTGTTATATCCGTTTCTCAGTTTGTGTTTGCATCACATAAAAACTGCCGGGTGGATGTAGATGGAAAGTTTTCGACACTATTTACAGAACTCTACAAAAGAAATTTTAAAATACTTTTTTATAAAATTGAGTGTTAAGAAAGAAATGACAGACGAAGTCCTGGGCTCTGCTTATTGTTGGCCAAATTTTGGATTTTTTTTATTGAAAATCTATTATTCAATCTAAGGGTCCTATTTTCAAAGTTGAGATAAAATAAGTAAAATAATCTCTGAATTCGATAAGCGAATAAACTTTAAAAACACAAAAACACAAACATTTTATAAAAGATCTGCAAAAGAATGGAACCTCAATGCAACGATTACTACTGGAGCTGAAATGATAACGAAGAGGGGAAGATGGGAACCCGTCTGCTCTAGTCCTTCGTTAGATAAACAGCTCCTTACTTTCCTTTAGAACCGATTTCTTTGCTAGCCTGTCTCGGGTTCTGGATGTAGACCCCCAGGAATAAGTTCCTTTATACAGAGCCGAGGCTGTAGCTGACACACTAACTTCGCTTTAACAGAAACCATTTGTGGTGATTGGTTTTAGATTGCCAATACGTTACTTTTTCTTTCTCATCCCTCTTTTTTTATTTAAATTATTTTCCTTATTTTTACTTCTGTCTTCTGCAGGTATCATAAATGAAAAGCCAGGTTTACCTATTTGAACTAATTCAAATTGTCAGCTTAACATAACGTAACCTTCGTTGTTTTAACCTAAAATTAAGTTTCAGTATTAACCAGTAAAAACCCAAAATATGCAAATCGAAATTAGGAATAAGATTTTAGGACAACAGGGTATACAAGAGTTAGAAAGAACTCAAGCAATAAATTTAAAAAGGAGACAATATCCTTATAATCTTTTAAAACTCTCTTTTCAAGTCAATTGATCAACATATTTCTACTTTATTGATTTGTGCCCAAAGAATCTACTTTTCTGCAGGAAGGTGTATCTAATACAAATATATATATATTTTTTTTTTTTTTTTTGTTTTGATGAGTGGCACATGTCATATGTTGTCAACTGTAGGAAATTGAAAACGAACTACTAATAAAGCCATAAAATTTCAAGCACATGCTTGTTAATTTGTGTATATGCTTGTAAGTATAAATGAATATAAAATTATACATTTATGGCAACAACCTATTAACTGTAACCTGATGGTGATGTAAAAAATTAAAAAAATCAAAAACCTTGCAACATGATTTTTTAAGAGTGGTAGTCTGTCAATTCAATAAAATAAAACTAGTTGTGAACGATAATAAAAATTCTTATGTTAAAAAAATTTTAAGCAAAGTGATATCACAAAACATATAAAGGTTTTTATATAATTAAAAATAAATTGCAACGATTAACATAAAGGTTTAATAAATAATTTTTTTTTTTTTTTTTTGTAAGGCCCAAAAAATATACTATTATTAAATAACATTTAACTTAAAACAAAAAATTAGATAAAAATAAGTTCAAAAATTAACACTCTATTAAACTATTAGGAGTACAGCATTAAGAGTTTTATCATAAAAATCAAGAACATTAACATACAAAAACAAAGAAAAACATATTTGCGTAAATTGAAATAACTAAACGACCATAAGACTTTTTGCTTTTTATCTTTATTTGAAAATATTATCTTAATGAGAAAATGTGAAAGTTTTTGCCTAAAGGATTACTTTACTTAATTAAGTTATAAGAGTGAAAAAACTATATTTATATTGTAAATTTCAAAGCGAACTTACCTTATTATTAAGCTGTAATAAAAACATAATTTTTAAAGACATTTGTATTACTTAAATTTTTTACTTTTCAATTTTTTATTAAAACTCACTTTTACTGTTGCATTCACAAAAATGTTTGTAGGTCTATCGCAGACCCCTATCTCTGGAACTGCAAAAGGTAGATTTTGAAATTTATATAGAAGGTGTGTTGCTATTAAAGCCGCTTTAACAACAAAAACCAAGAGTGTTCCAAGGGTTATTTTTTAAGTGTGATGGGTACAGACGTAAGATTTGTACAGAGTTTATTAATTTATCTTTGCTAAAGCAAAATGAACAACAAACTAAACTTTAAATTAAAAGGTTACAAAATAGTAAAGTGACTCTTATATTTAGTAAATTTTTTTATGCAGATGCCTTAAGTTCTTTATAACTGCTATAAGAAAATAACATAAATTTCAAATTAAAATTTAATGAAAAAGATATTCCCATTGTGATACAATTGTAACATCAACGTCTTTAGTTTTTTAACCGCAGTAGACAGACATTTACTGCCAGTTTCACGATATCGAAATGTAAATGTTAAATGTAATTATTCGGCATCGTGAAACTGACAGTTAGAATTTACACAGAGTATCTAAAAATAAGTCCGCTAGAAAAATAAGTGTAAACAATAAATTTTAAAAGGGCGCTTTCATAGAGGCTGTGATTTTGAGAATTATGGCCCCTTGTCTCTTTAGGCATTAAAGCAATTTCCAATAAAAAATAATAAAATATTAAAAGGGTGGCCCATAAATGATATTGATCACATTGTGTATTAGTTATTACTATTTTTTAAGTTTTAAAATTATATATTTATTGGCCTTAATGCAATAAAATATTTTTTTTTAATTTCACACAAAAGAAAAAAGTTTTTCTTTTCAAAAAACAAATGGAAATTTTTTCTTTTAATAAGCAATTTGTTAACAAAAAATTACATTTTTTAAACAGCAAAGTTTTCAGCGAAAGTCACTTATTTAAGATTTTTTTTACATGCAAGCCACTTTACCCACAAAAATCCATTTTCCAGCAGGTCACTTTACCTATAAAAACTCCACAACTCAGGTGTAAAAATATTTTCACAGAGGACAATAAAAAATGGTTGGAAAAAATCCATCTATTCAGCGCAAGCTCTCTGTCAAAAAAAGTCCTTAAGCTTAAACAGCATTTACAGCCATTTTTTCCCAAAGTCACAAATCATTAACAAACTTAAGATACAAATCCAAAATAAAATACAGCAATATAAGACATAAGGTAAAAAACGTATAGTGTAAATGTTTCATGTTTCTTTTATTGCTGCTTGCTTCGTGTTGTGTCTGGATGATACTGCAAAAACATTTGAGAGATTGACTGAATAAAAGAACTATTAAAAATTAGTGCTGTTTTTACAGCCCTTTCTAGTAGAATGAAAATGATTTTTTTTTGTAAGTTTGAACTCAGAGACAGACTAATGCCTGAGTGTAAAATAAGTTATTTTGAGTAAAGGTACCCAAAGGATTTTTAAGGTCAAAGAGAAAAGTTCAATTGATTAAACAGCATAAGCATAAAGACATCAAACATCATAATCTTTACTACAAACGAAAGTGGTATAAAGGAAATTTAGGCTTGACGTAAACAATAAAAACTGAGTTTGTAATGATTTAGTTTTAATGGACTTTGTATATTTTTGCTACTTGCGATTAAAGCAACCTAAAAGATCTAAAAGTTTCTTTGTTTTCAGTAACTCTTAGTTTTTAATTAATTTTATATGCAGATTAATTAACTTCTCTTAAATAAAAAAAAATATATGCAGCTTTAGATTTTATTTAAATAGTTAGAATAAAGAATATTGTTATCTTAAAGTTTTAATGAAAAATTTTAAATAAATATCTGTCAAACGCATAAATATGAGAGTTCAGAAATACTAGAAAATATAAAAAGAGTAGAAATATCCCATTTGGCAATTTAATTTGTGTTACTTTTATAAAATTAATAAAAAAAGTTCTACTATTTAGACACAAATTTTTCTTCAACCAAACTTTAAATTTACGGGTTTTAGGGATTTGGTACTTTTTCGTTCTTTTGTGTATCAAATGTTTTTGCTTTTTATAAGTATTTTTCGATAAGCTGCCTTTTAAATTTACCCTGGCTTTATGGTTTTTAATTTCAACAAAATTGACATGTTTGACATATTGAGGTACACAATTGCCATACACATAAAATCTTCTCGTGCTACATTGGAAAATTAAAAAAAAAAAATTTAACTATAATTGTTGAAGTAAATTAAAGAAGGCTTTTCTTTTGGTTTGGAGTACTGTGCTTTTACTAAATATTTTGGATGTGTTATCTTAAAACAAAAATATAAGAAAACAGTAATAATGTGCCTTAATTGTGATTACTCGCATTACTTTTTTTTATAAGGATGATACAATTTGTGATTCCACGATCATGTAATAAGGAGTAATTTCAACAACAGTATTCATTTTTGGTTTTTTATATGAGTCCATATATAAAATCCTCCGAGAAAAACGTAATTTGTTTAAGTGAAAAAAAAATGATTCAAATAATAATCCTTAAAGCTATATTTATATATAAAAACAATAACAAATGCGAAAGGAGCTTACAAACTTAAAAGAGAACATTATTTAAAACGGAAAACGGTATCAATGAAAAATCATAAGTTTACAAAACTTTCTCTTTTTTCTCCAGAAAGCAATAATTTACAAAATAATATACGATCAAATTTATACAAAGGTTAGGAATCTAAAAAAATTTTAAGAATCTATCAAGTGCAAATTGTACTCACCAGCTAGGGGCGTCGTAGCCGCTACTCAATACCCTCTTCTTTTGATTTTATTTTTTAATTAGAATTACCTAAAAATTACAGTTTAAAATATAAGATAACAAACATCAAAATCATAATTCTATCAAGCTATCCTTCATTGTTTTCCCCTTATAGAATGCAAAAACTTTACAAATTTTAGGTTTCTGCCTATCGAGGTTTGATAAAGAAAAAAGTTAAAGCTATAATTGTCAAAATCAGGGCCTTCATTGACATACCACGTAAGTTTTATATTAATAGTTCACACTTATTTTTATGGTAGACATAGTTATACATACTCTACATAAATTATATATTTACTCGTATGCTCACTGCGGTAAAAATATAGCTGTTTACGTTGAAATCTTGTCACTAGAAGAAAACCTTTTTTTTTTTTTTTGGTTTTATTTTTTTTAATCACATTTATTAAATAACAAGGCCACCTTTGTGAGGATTAGGTTACTATTATGACACGCTTTAAGATTTTTTTGTTTGTTTTTTTTTTTTTTTTTTTTGGCTATAGTTTAACATATACTGTCCAAGTTTGAATTGTTTCCTAAAACAAAAATATTACAAAATTTTTTTAAGTTAAGCGAAACTTTCGGAATACCCATGGATGCGTTAGTAAACTTAAAAAAAAAGCTTAAAGAGTATAAAACAGGTTATATTACCAAAAAGGATTGTAATTTAATTTAATTTTTTAATTTATAATTTAAGAGTTTAATATTTTCATGCTTCTTAACAGTAGCATCTTAACAGTGGCATCTTAAAGTGGAACTTTTGCCATTTTTTTAACCAAGTGCACGACTTTGAGATATCGTTAAGAGTAATCAAATGATTTATTCAAAAAATTAAAAATTTAAATTTCTGATATGTTTAAGGCCTTTATCCCTCTGAATAATTTTAAAAAATGCAGAATTTTTTTATCCACTTGGCTTTACCTAATGTTTCCAAGATCCTAGCAAACATTTTAGCCTATTATCTTCATTAAATTATAAAATATGTTAATACTATACATATAATTTATACATATAGTTGAAAATTATATATATAATTTTTTTTAGTTAAATAATTAATTATGTTAATTAAGTGTTTAACTAATAACAAAAGAGTTCTAATTAATTTGAAAATTGATTCAATTAAAAATTTTGTGAAATTTCAATCCGAAAACAAATTGAATTGCAAAGACTTAAACCCGGTAAATGTATTTGTTGGGAAAAAGTAGCGAAAGTTTCAAATTTTAAATTTTAATTAAAAGATTTACAAATTAAAAAAACCGATTTTTCTTCAACTATATTTTTAACTCTTTACAAAAAAGCAATTATAATGAATGAATATCAGTCAAAATTAGGTTCACTATCTAGAAAGCAGGAAAATATTAAACATAATAAGATAAATAAAAATGATTAATGTTAAAACATTTATTTTTTAACTACCTACCCTACTGCTTAATGTTAAATTTTGAATAAATTAAAATACTTGTACTTTTTGTCTTTGCTGTCTTTTTACCGTTGCTAAAATAATTGCTCAATTTGCATAAGTTAATATATTTTTTTAGATTTAAACATTTCCTAAAATGAGCATTATATATAAACCTTTTATATATAAAACTTTAATTTGTTTTTTTATTTTTGAACTCTTTTTCTTCTGTATAGGGCATAGATAAACTATTACTTGTTTACAAAACTACTAAATAGTCAGTAATACATAAACGGAATATTTATTAAATTTTAAATATTTGTTTCCTTCAATTTGATACAAGCTATCAGTAGCATAAAACACTAATTTATAAATATAACCTTTCATTGAAATGAATTG
Organism: Cistogaster globosa; assembly: GCA_937654795.1. NCBI lineage: Eukaryota > Metazoa > Arthropoda > Insecta > Diptera > Tachinidae > Cistogaster > Cistogaster globosa. Next base: position 114,189,740 of record OW569405.1, on the reverse strand, counting down.
GCAAATTGAAAAAAGTGAACGATTAAAGCAAAGCAAAACAAAAAAAAAAAAAAAATAATTAATAAGAATAAGTAAATAATAAATAAAATAAATGAAATAAATATTAAGTAAAATTAAATACAAATATTGAAATACTTTGCATAAACCTACACCGCATAGAGGCAAACAAATGGATAAAATAAAATTTCACATCTGGATCGAGCTTTATAAGTAAAGTAAATAGGAATAATTTTCTGCTCCATGTTAAAGTATGGTTGTCAAACTATGGGTATTCGCTTTGCACTTATTGAAATTTTTTGTCGTCGGTAGCAGCAGCGTCATTATGCAAATTGTTTTTGTCAACAATTTGTTTTTAATTTTGTTGTTGCTTTTTCATACAAATTTATATTTAAACATTGAATATTTACGTTATCAATTTATATGTATGTTGGAATGTTTGTAATACAATATGACTTTATTTGCCGGCTTTTTTACTTTTTGCTGCTGACTGAACACGTAAACGACAGTCTCACCAAGTATATACATTTTCACCGGTAGTGGTGTCATTATTCACGGAAACGCATTGATGTTGAAAATTGGTTGAAAACCCACATAAAAACATATCACAAAAAAGTAAAAAGATGTGGAATAAATTAAATGAAAATTTACATTAATTTGTGTACAGCTTTATTTTCGATTTTTTTGCTTTGGCGTATTAAAGACATTTGCAATTTTAGAATTTTTAATTAAAATTTTTTTCTTTTATGTTTAAATAGACATTATGCAACTTGCTTTTTAAATAAATATGGAAATTTGAAATTTTTTAGTAAATTTTTTTCAACACATTTTAGATTTATAATGCAAATTGCGCAGATGTTAATGCTATTGCGTTTATTTTCGTTAAACAACTTAAAATTAACTTCCCGAATGTTAAGAATGAGTAACGAATTAAGATATAATTTTTAAATATACAATAATTTTCCAAGACTCTACGTAAAACTCTAACTGCCATACCAGCAATAACAAAACTATAAAATAAATAAAAATAAAGATACTATAGGTTAAAGAGTTTTCGTATAGTGGCATTTTTGAATGTATGTAGGTGGGTATGTAGTAGTAGGATTAGAGACAGAATCTTTTGTGAATATTGGAACAAGTTTATCTTTACAAATCTTTGTTAAATATTTTATTATCATTATTAGTGCTACTTGCAATAGTACAAAAAAATATCGCAAATGTAACGTGTTCGAAAACAGATAATTTTAATTTTAATAACAGACAAGCAGTCATATGTCAGAATATAAATGAATGTTATAGAAGTAAATGAAATAAATGGCCATACATGCAGATAATAATCACTCACACACAGTACGATTATAATTTAAATAATGATGATGAAAATGAAAGAATTGTTTTTTTTTTTTTTTTTTTTGTTAATAATACCACGCAAAATATTATTTTCATGTTTTACATTATGCTTCCCAGGAATTCTTACTTCTTTGCTGTGGAATGTTTAATAGAATATGAAATATGTGTACTATTTTGTTTTTTCTTATATTTGCTGATATGCTTTAAAGTTTTTTATAATTTCTGACTTAAGAAAAAACTAGTTCCATTTGTTATAAGCATATTCAGAGGATTTTAGTATGAAAAACTTAACAATTGCATTTATAATAATTTTGAGCCGAAAAATATATAGTAAAAAAAGAAAAACCTATTAAACTTAAAATTAATCAATTTTGACTCTTGAAATTTAAAAAGAAATCACGGGAATATCTTCGTAAAATTTCTGTTGTCTCTAACGTCTTTAACAATTTTTGTAATATGTTTAGTGCACACAGTTTGTATGAGTCATCTAAACGTTCAGAGCGCTCAACGACAAAATTCCCGATGACTTAATTCACGATTTTTTAAAACAATAGACCAAAACTGGGATTAAAAAAATATATTGAAAATATTTTTAGATTTTAGATTGTAATAGTGTGATACACTATTACAATTAAATGTTTACTACTCTACGTCTAAGATTTTAAATCCCAAAGGTATTTAAAGTCCATTAAAAAAACGAAGACACATTTAGCTTATTATTATACTTTAATGCCAACTTGTGTAAACGGGTTATGAAAGAAACTTTAGAAAATGTATAAAAGATACTTGTCATACTTTTAGTTTAATGCAAAGAAGTTTTAACAGAATTTAAGCTCAGTACTAAGCCAAACAAAACATTAAGTGTATTCATGTATTTCGAAATGTATTGTTAAGTTTCTTTTAGCAAAGCCAGTTAAGTTATTTATAATATTAAAATTTCCCAAGCAAACAGCAAGAAAGAATACATATTTTCAGTTTTGCAAGTGTTGTCATTCTTTTCAGTGAAGACCGGCGTTACTGTCTGCTTATTCGTTACATTTGGTGAGCGCCATCAGTGTGAGAATATCAGCGTTTTGATTAGTACTGGAGACGAAGTTGTAAGTCTGTTTAGTCATCAGATCCTGAGATAATAGGCTTACATTTTTTTTTTATAATTTCTACCTATGTTTTCTTATGCCACTTTGGTTTGAAAACGTTTATTATGGTCAAAATGGTATCTCATGAGCCATAAAAAATTGCTTTTATAATTTTAATCACGAAAACAAAACAATCTGCTGTAGTCTAAGTGGTAAACACGTTGGCTACAAACCTGGTTGACCAGGGTTCAACCCCTGCGGCAACCAAAAATAAAAAATGATTTTTTCTGTTTAATGGTATAAATACATATTCAGAATTAACATTAAACATGCAGCCTCCTTCGTCGGTACTTCTTAATAGCATATTCGCCGGCGAAGTAAAATAACTAATAAATTGGCTATATCTATCTTTCTCTTTTCACCACCTGTCTTATCTCTCATCTATCCCTTTCCTAAAGAATGTAGCACGGTTACAAAAATAACTAAATAGGCATTATTGCCTGAAGTGCTACTTCTCTTTATAAAAAAAAAAAAAAATATGCTTATAGATGTGTGAGTTGTGTTTTATAAAACATACGATATACGATGGACGATGAATTGAGCAATAATAGACCAAAAATTTAAAATTTATTTGCAATTTACTTAGCTTTAGTATTTATTATTATTTGATTATTTATGTGCCTTTAACTGTTAATTGAAACGAATTTTCTTGAGAAACTAGAATAATTGAATTACTAGGTCAAGTATCTTACATAACTTTTTGCCATGGACGCAAATTTTTAATTGGGAAATTTAGGTTAAAAAGTAATTATTATTTATCAGACCTTTAAAGATTTATTTAATTTTTTTTTCATTATTAACAGAATTTTTTTATGTTTTAAAAAAATTATTTAATTAATACAGCTTAGATTAGTTGTTATAGATATCTTTAAATTTTTATTAAGAAAAAAAATTTTACACATTTTTGCGGAATTTTAATTTTTTTGAAACCAGAAAAATTAGACCGTATCAGATTGTAATACAGCATTTTCAGGATCGCTACATCGTCAGGATTCTTTGCGTCTACCTACGTTACGTTCTGTACATTGTAACGTTATCTATTTAAGCAATTATCATGTGTAACTAAGAATACATACAAAATGTTTATAATTTATCACAGCCAAAGGCCCTTCTCTGATGTTCTCTTTACAAAACATTACATAAATTTGTTACTGCTTTCTTTTAACCGTCGATTTAGCTACAATGCGAGTTTAATTTTATTCTTTCAATCCTTTTGTAGATGCTTTTCCAGTATCAAAGTGAATGCTCTGAAGTTAGTATGAGTGTGCGCTGTGCCTTGCCTGTAAATTTATTTTTATTTACTAATTTTTTAATTATTCTAGATTTTAATATGAAAATTTATTATTCAAATTTTTTTTATATTAATTTAATAGTGCTTGAGTCCTTTAAATATCAATGTTTCATATTCTTCTCATGAAATATTTACCGCTGTATTTATAAAAAATTGAAATAGATTTTAAATTTATATGAAAAATTTGTCATAAAACAAATTTCAAATATATTTAAAATTTTATGAATATGGCAGTTATTACTTAAAACTACACATATGGCCATTTGCTACTGCTCATATAGCTCATCAGTGGATTCTACCTAAATTTTTAGTTCAAAACTAGAAAGTCTTATACCTAACGCCAAGTTGACTAAATGAGAACTACATTGAATCAACAAAGCAAAAATGTAAAAAAAAACTCAAAAAAAAATTTATACGAAAACATAACAAACATTTCATTTATGTTTTTTGAAGGATTCAAGCACGATTAAAGGCAATTAATATATGAGATTTTTTGAATGAAACTAAAGATTTAATTAATATTTAAAAAGTGAAAAAAAAAACTCGGTTAAATGTACACCCAAAGAAAAAACTTGATTGTAGTGTGGAATTGTTAGCTGACCTCTGACCATTGACCGTTCTCCATACATGTTAATGCAATAAATAATTGCGACTTGTTAAAAGCGACCACGATACCAAAAAGAACTGCCACTTGTTAACAACGTCCATAAAATTTTGTCCATTGTGTTTATTGTGCTTGCGTTAATTTTGCTGCCTCTTTTTTTTAAAGAAAACTAAGAAAATAACTTGCTAAAAATTACGCTCTGATTAAGCTTTTTTATTTAAGTATTTTAATTCTTAATACAGCTTATTATGGAACGAATTGCTGTTGTTTCATAAAAATATATTTTTTATTACCTTAACAGACATTTGCTGTTGTTTTTAAGTACTGGTTATTGATTAAAATATTTATATTGCAATTAAAATAATTCAAAACACTTGGGATAAATTTGTAACCAATAACACTTTTTATATTCATTTTTATTATTGTTGTGTATACTGTTGTGAACGTGATTTTAAGTACAAAAACTCTCTTCATCTGCGTTTTCAAAAAATTAACGTGCTTTGCGATACAAGAAATTAGGACTGGAGTTGTTTATGAAATAAGAAATTACATTAATCGTGTTTTAGGATGACGGTAAATAAAATGAGAAGGACAACAAATATTGAGTCCTTTTTTATATTGTTACACAACCAAAGTTATAACCCTTTTTGTGTTTTACTTTTTTGTTTTTATTTTTTTTTTATTTTTTTTTTTTTGGAGTTCAGTGTTTTACTTATTTGGTTTTTATTATTGGCATTTCGTCATGCATTTTTCATGATCGAACATTAAGTTAAATTATTATAAAGCAAATTTTACAATAAGCAATTTGCTTTTATGTATTTAAAGGGAAAGTAACAAATAGGAGCTTATGATGTCATTAAAATTTACAAATAAGAGAGAATTTCTTTAAGTACCATCCACGTAAAAAACCCAGTTTTTCGCTCATTCGCAATCATTAAATAAAGTTAAACTTCACATTAATATTTTACACTTAAATTATTTTTTTTTATTAACAATCGTTTTTCAAAACTGAAAAATGCAAGAAGTTTTAAAGAAATATGTAAATCAGATAATGTAAGCAGTTTCGTCATCCTCTATGATTAAGAGTAGGTTAAGTTTTTTTTCTTTTCTGTAATAAATCTATTACTTAACATGTGTATAAATTCCAAAAACCAACAAAAAATTTATTTAATAGATTTTGGAAAAATTATATTAAAAATAACATTAAAAATGGAATGATAGAAAAATGTTTCCTAGAATAAAAAAAATATAATTAATTATAACATATTTTAATTTATGAGGTAAAATTCTAATGAAAAAGAACAGGAGAAGGTTTTTAGTAAGTCTGTATCTTTCGTTTTGTGTCCACAGAACTCATTCACTTACGAAACGATTTTGATTTTCTTTTTTCTAATTTAGAGGTGATGCTTACTAATTGGTGGTATTTTACAGAAATAGTTTTTAATTTTATCAAGCAAGAATTTTATATTCCGCTATGCTGAATCATATATATCTTTTACCGTGTATGCCAACATAAGTTAGTAAAGTAACTTAAATCAAAAAAATACACTGTGGTAAACGAGAATCAATACCTATTGGAAAAATTTTGTTTTATATAAAACTACATATAAAATATCATCAGCTTTTAATGGGTTAAGCATTTAAAAAAATAGTATTTCTTGAAAGATCTCTTCAAAAGCTTATAAATCATACTATGTTGATATCTTAAACATTATAGTGCTTTTATGAAAATTCAGCGGCCCATAATTCGAAAAATATAGGCGAGCGCCAATTTCTTTACTTGATGTTCTTTCTTATTTTTCAATTCTATATCTCCCCATATATTTGTTTTTTTATGGAGTTACTTTACAAAACTAAATTTGTTTCAAATGATATGTGAAAATTAGAGGCACGATTGGTGTTTTGCCCTCTATATCGAAGGTCATGGAACTTAACAATAGAAAAATTTTTGAAACCATGTCTGATTGATTGGCTTATTTAAATTTTCTTTACCTCACTAGTAACTTGGCAAAGTTGATTTCAACGGACGGACCGAAAGCAGACTTCGCTCAATCTACTTCGCCATTCATAATTATTCAGAATGTACATGTACTTAATGGGTTCGGAAATGGATATTGTAGAAATTACTAACGCTATAATTTTCATAAATATATCATTTTTACACCTGGGGTATAAAAATTAAAGCGTATCGGAATACAACACAATTTAATCAAAGTTGGCATCACTGTAGCCATAGACGACATTGATTGATTTATATAGACTTATCTTTTTAACTGCTGTAGGTAGACAATTGAAATTTAAGCAATTTTTTTATAATACTCGATCAGCCACGGAATATCTATCGGCCTTTTTTTAAATCGTTTTTTTTTTGCAAGATTTATTTTTATTTAAAAACTTTTTTTATTAATGTAAATAACACAAATTTTCGTAAGAAGTCAAATTAACAATTCTACCTTTTAACATTTCAATATTCACACATGAGTTTTAATATTCGCTTTATGTTGATTGTTCCTATGACGCAAAAAAAGAAATTCCGAAGAATATTTCCTTATGCTAAATTATACTCGTATTTATTTGTATATTTTTAGAACATACATAAATATGTTTAAAATCAGTAAATTAAATATGCAAATAGGCACATTGTTCTTTACTAAAACTCTGACTCTTTGCTATTTTCGCCCTTTTTACTTGAAAAACTTCAAATTGCTCAAATATATCCTAAAAAAGAACAAAATTAAAGTAGAAAGATAAGACATACACCTGCATACAAAAACATGTGTATACGTATTTATTCTTGTAGAATAAGAATAGATTCTTTTGTATATTTAAATATTTATACCCACGTAGAGTTCAAATTATACCTGAAATATTCTTGTTTCCTATATAAATAAAAAGTTGGTAGTTTTTTTACTGTCAGTTCCATTTTCATTGTTGTCATCATTTTGATTTTTTTTCTATTTCTTATTCTTTGCAAAATTTGTAAGAATTATGTGAGGGGAGTTTCATATTAAAGATGAAGTTAAATTCTTATGTTTGTTTAATTTTTGTAATTAATGTTGTCACAGCGAAATTATAAAAATCATTACTAAGCCGGTGGTTATAGTTGTAAATTCATTACTTATAGAAATTACTAAAAATGTTAATTTATTTCGATAACCAATAAATCTGCAACATGATGGCAGTATAGAAATTTCTATTTTTTTTTTTTTGGTCTTAAAACGTGCAATATATTTAGGTTTAATAAAAAATTTAAAAGTTTTAAAAGGTAAGTTTATAATAGTATATTTTATTTATTAAAAAATCTATTGCAAAAATCTGAAAAAAATGTTTGCTTTGAATTTTAGTCTGATTAAATATCAAGAAATAGTTCTATTTCGTATATATTTAGTTACTTTATGTGTGCTGTGTTTTTTTGAACTCTTGTTGCCTTTTTGCTTTGTTGTTTTTTGTAGCTCTTATTTTTTAGTAAGACGAACAATTTGGGTATGACCGCTACTTCGCAACTTATTGGGCCAGAACTAGGTTATGGAAAGGGGAATATAGGGAGTGTTGTTTATGGACAATTAATTTGAATAATTTCAAACTGTAAGTGACAGTAAAGATTCCGCTAAGAGTTTATTCTACACAAACTCTTTGACTAAAAAACAATTTTTTTTCCGCTATAATGAGGAACTTGTTGTATGCAGAAAAATTACAGGGAACTAGTTTCTTGATTTTATTTGAGCACATTGTGTTGTAGTAATGATAAAGCAGTAAAACACACTCCACAATGCTTCGATGAATCAGAAGAGCTCGATACTCTACTGTCACCACACTTCTTTGCTCTCTCCTGTACGTGGTCAATCAACTTCAAAATTGTTTTTTAAGCACCGGCCAATCAGTTTGGCTTAGGATATCAATTTCTTTTTTTTTCTGTACGTTATTTGGGTAGAATTCAATGGTGGGCTATATAAGCAGTACCGAAATGGCTATATTGATATGTTTTCGTAGCTTATATTTTATTTTTTAGTGTTTATTATATTCTTATATTTGGAGGTATTAAGTACAATAAAGGTAAATTAACATAAAAGATTATTTTTATTCTTTTATTACACGATATTTAAATGTTATTATATTTATTTGTTACATGTTTAAGTCGGAAAGATAACTGTAATATCTTTAAAAGGAAAAAGACAACATTCATTCAACAACATTATTGGTGCACATAACAAAATATTCAGTACCTTGTAATCGAATACTTTATTATTCATAATTATTATTTATTATTAAACACTGCATTCATTCGATACTTGATACCTGAAGTTAAATCCTATCTTGAAATATTATTTATTCGTAATAAACTCTTGTTAGGAATTGCTGAACAATGTTTCTTTAAAAATAACTTACAATAAAACACCGAGCTTTAAAACAGTGTTTGAGTATAGGTTTTACAGATTGAAGGAAGGTGCTTAATAACACCCGGACAACTGTTGGTTAAATATACTGCTAAAGGTTTCAGACATAAATGCTACAAAGATAAATTAATGTTTTAGAAAATCTTTTTATTTGGCCTTACATTACGAAATATCCTAATTTAAATTAGCGCATTGTGTTCCTTTTTTTCTAGTTGATATCTTGTCAGGTAAAGTAAAAATATAACTACCGTGTAGAACACAATTTTCTTCCGCTACTCTTAGTTGTACGGGAATTCTCGTGTTATTTGGCATTTTTTTCTATGACTTTATTTTTTTCGGAAAATTGTTACTGTCATTGTTGCTAATATTTATTGTTGTAAGTTGCTGTTTGTAATGTATCTGCTGGTAATGTTACAGGTATAATGTTTCTGTTGCTTTTCTAAGTCAGGCAGCCGCTGTGAACTCATATCAAATTAAAGGTTCGTTAATTTACAGATTTTGTTTCTGTTTATTTTTTTTTAATTTTGCGTTTTTTGTAATCTTTTTAAATATCAGTTAACAACCCTAATTTATACCATGTTACACAGATTGTTTGGTACTTCTCCTGTCTTAAATTTATTTATGTTTTTTTTTTTTTTTTATTTATGTTTTGTGTTTTTTTTTTTCGTGGGTGCTAAACTCGCTCATATTTTTTCTGACAGTTTTGATACTTTTAATATTTTTTCAACTGTTAATGGCTTTTCTTTGCTTTTCGTTAGTATACCAATAGATCTAAGTAAAACCTTTTTTTATTAAGTTCAACTAAAATAAATTTCAATTATTTTTAACTTATTACTTGTAAGACAGAACCTACAATATTTACATAACGTAATCCAACATTTTGCTTAATTGACTGTAATCTATTTGCTAACGTAAGAAGTTTTTACTCAGTCTAAGATTAATGTTTTTACACTTAATTACATGATAAATTTTTGATTTCGTTTGTTTGCTCAAGCAAAAATAATAGAAAGGAACATTATAATGGCTCCCAAGTGCATGTTTTAGTAGATGGCCGCCAACTTACCTTCAAATGGTTATGATGGTGGCGATTATAAAGATAATGACTACAAGCAAAAACAATGCATGCTAGCTTATACTAATCTTTTAATTACACGGATACATAAGTGATAATTGCCCTGGATAATAGCAACAAATGGCACCAATGATACACGTGGGTACAAATGAGATTATAATGAAATTTATTTAAATTTCAACATCAATATTTTTTTCAGTTTATAAAATAAATTGAAACATATACTTTTTACTTCAAAGATCTTAAATATGATATTTTTTGTATAAAAGAGCACTGAAGTCTCAAAATATAAAATTGAAATATTTTACTGCGAAAAACATACTTATTGCGAAATATAAGAAAATACAATAGAAAATAGATATAAATCATAATTTTTATAAAACAGAAAAATAACAACATAGAAATACTATTAAATACAATGCAAGAAATAACTATTATTCTCTTGGTAATATTTTCTTAAGTATTTGTGAAAGAAATCTTACGTTTCACAGGTTTTTGTTATCACACATTCTTCTATATAAATCTATAACTAATAATATATATTTAAAATTAAGGTATTCTGCACACATATTCAATTGGCAACGGCGTGAAATAAGCTATAATCTAAATAATAAATGGTTATATTAGTCACTTTATGTCTTAAAATATACCTAGAATTTAAAACATAATTTTAGAAGAAAAAGATATACATATATTCACCAGTTTTTCTAAAAATATTTTATAAAAAACTCAAAGTTTTGATTGAATTTTTTATTATTAAGCTTTAAATTCAAAAATAAAAAAAGAAGCTTCTTTTTATAAAGAAGTTAAACAAAACCATAATATAAAAGCCCTTTCAAGGAATAACTGTTACTAAAATGTACCTTATACGTGATATTAAAACAAAGTGAATTGTTGTGACATTAAGAGAATAGTAACTTCAACTTAATGAATGGCAAACAAAAAATTTTGATTTCAGAAAGCTTGCAGTTAAGTATTTATTTTTTTATGATTAAATGGCTCGTTAAAAACAATATTGTCATAACTCTCATATTTCTTGTGATCAGTTTCAGAAATGCCAAGAACCTTATATTAACAACGATAGGGTAAGCGAATCGAAATAAATAATAGTTATGTCAACGAAGAAAACCTTCGTTACAAGCTCCATAGAAGGAAATAAAGCAAAAAATTCCCATCGTAGTAAAATCGTTAAATTTGAATTTTTACTACTTAGAAACTAAGTGATTGGGATAACGTTTAATAAGTTCAACAAAAAATAAAAAAAAAAATGCGGGACCAAGCCCAATTTTCAACCAGCAAATTTATCCTAATTTTAATGATCTCTTTTCATTTTATAACAATTAATAATGGACTTAAATAAAATTAAAAAAATAACGTTGACTGCCACGACAATATTCAGCAAACTGGCCATAAAAACAATTTCATTTTTTTTATTTTATTTTTAAAAAACTCTGTTTTAAAGAGAACGAGTTACCCTGTAACAAAAATCGCTACGCAGACTCCAACTACGGGTTAATCCGTACGTCTTTCTTCATTAGTTGATTGGAGAAGATATTTAACCAGTTATTAGTAGTATTGATCACCGACATCTCGTGTATGTACCTAAGCAAGCAAGTTCTTTTTTCAAAAGCCATTTGTCAATACTTGCACTGATATAATACGGTTTAATTCGTAACTGACAAAAAAGGCAGGTTTAGTACGATATAACTCGTAGTTCGCACTCTAGGAGGGAACGTAATCTACGAATTACCGCGTAGTTAGCAGTTCACACGGTAAATAAAATAAATATCATTTTAAATTTTAACTAAATTTCAATCAGAAACTAAATATAATTCGAAACTGGAGCAACGAGTTTTACTGTGTTTAGCGTATGATTAATAAATTGTTATTTTTAGGTTTAATATTAGTCATACGTCGGGTAATAATTATTTATATTTTAGTACTCGTATTTGTTTTTTTTTTTAGACACAGGTAAATAATTAATTTTTTTTATGCAAGCTTTATAGTAAAATACTTAAATTCTCGTAAGAACTTTATTGTTTTCGAAATGGTCTTTGTTTTTATTAATTCCATTCCTTGAAAACTAAAGGAAAAAAATGAAAAATAAATACAAAGAAATAATCTCACATACCGTACACTTTTTTTTAAATGCGCAGTATTTTGAATTAGAGGTTTTAGCATGCCCCCAGTAGATAACAGTCAAAGGGCAACAATGCAAAGTGTCAGCTCTTGAGTCAACAAGAAACGTTTCGTGCGTTTTAAAACAAGTGAAACACATACCGGAATATCTTTTTATATTTTAGAAGGTATACATTTAACGTAAAAGCATTGCAGCAGTTATAAAAAATATAATAAAATTAAGGGCATAGAAATAGATGAAAGAATTGCATCTAAAATGATAAAATGTTTTACTAAACACAGTGAAAAAAGAAACACAAGACTGGATAAAACGTGGTGGAAATACCTAAAAATTTTTTCAAGGCAATTAAAAAATGCCTGTTTTTTAGTTTTAAAGAAGCATTTTGGAGATTTCTTATTTGTTTTATATTCATATTATTAAATGAAACATATTAAATAGTTTATTTGATAGGAATTAGTCTGATAGTTGAGAAAAAAATATTAATAAGAAACTTTAAAATATAGACTTAAGCTTAACAACAATTTTTCATAAAATTCTTAAGGTTCATTTTAAAATTCGTTAGAAGCTTTTTGAGGAGCTAAATGGCCGCCGACAAGAGCTTTTATTTTACTATAATCAGCTTGAGAAAATAAAAGTGTCAAGTCAATTCTTTTATACTTAAAGGAAGCTATTAATTTATAGACTTAAAAATAATTATGAAACAACTCTTTTTTATTTCTAGCTAACATGTATGCTTAAATATTCCGCATTTTGTTATTGACTTAAATTTAAATAGGTTTCATATTTCTAGTAAAATATTTTAAAATTAAATCGTATTAAAAGTATCATAATTCAATTATGTCAAATGCGAATAAAGTATGAAAAATGTTATTCTAAATACTGTTTTACTGTTTTTTTAATCTTACTTCTTCCAAATTTTTAACAGTTTCATTACGATGTCAAGTTAAGACTACAAAACAACAACAATGTTAGCATATTTTTGCGTCAAATTAAAAATGTTTAGATATAAAATCCAATTAAATATTTAAAGAAAAAATGTTGCATATCATGGTTTAAAATGACTTTTTGTATATAAAGAAATTTTCTTTTGTTTATTTTGTTGTTGCAAATAATGGCCAGGATTTTATACTATTTTTTATAGATTCAGTGTCATATACATAAGGATATAAAATTAAAGTTATCTTATATACATAAATATATAAAATTAGACTTTAGGAAGCATCGCCATTGCTTGTACAATCTTCTCTTCAGTGGCTATGAAGCCTAAGGGCATTTAATATTGGATATTAAAAAAAAATATTATAATTATCCGATCCCACACGATCTATTTGTTATACTGGAATGTTAAATGCCAATTTTTGTTTCTTTGCATTGCTTTAATTTAATTTAAACAGCCTTTAATAATCCAATCATATTTTTACCTCACTTTGAAAATTTTTAAATTTTAATGCTTTGCTTTGTGTGATCAAATTAAACAACTTATCCTAAGTACAATGTCAACATACCAAAATGTTACTTCAAGTTTTAATTGTATATGTATTGGAAAATTTTATTTCAACACTTCAACGTATAATTTGGTGCTATAAATTTATTATTATTATATTAAACTATTAATATTATTATTCAAAATTATTATTATTATTATTATTATTATTATTATTATTATTATTATTATTATTATTATTATTATTATTATTCCTATTATTATTATTATTATTATTATTTTTGATAAAAATTATTGAAAGCCATATATGTAGTTGACTTTTATGGGTAGTTTAAGCAAAGGCTTTTTTTTTTAATAATTTTTTTTCGTTTTTGTTACAATACTTCTTGCATAGCATAACATTTAAGTATAAACCTAAAAAACCACGAAAGATTTCAATAGTTTGCAGAATAAAATAATTTCCAACCAGTTTTAACGACAGAAAAAAAAAAACAAAAAACAATGCTGTAAAACAAAAACTAAACTAAAAATGAAATTTGAAATTTAAATCTTGAAATTTTAATCTACTCTTCGTTTTTTCCGTCAGCAGAAGACAGGGATATATGAACACTCTTATAGCTCATAAATGAAAAAAGGGACCATATAGCGACCATTATCAGGAAGGAAATCACTAGCAAAATAAATCTTGATCAGTTTTAACTTTAGATACAAAAAATAGATTATTTATCATGATCAATGCATTTAAGATTTTCCTTTCTCCCAATACTTTTTCTTTCATATTTTTTTACTCATATTTATATCAAAATTGTTTCGAAAGCATTAGTGAAGAACCTTCATCTCTTCACATGGTTTTTAATTTTTTTTTTTTTTTTCTTCAAGTTCGAATGTGCTACGTGTTAGAATCTTATCTCCACAATAGCAATAATACGTATAATAGCTTAATGAATATGATTAAACGAAATTGAAATGCTTAATATTTAATAACACCATTTATTTAAAAAACTACGCCATAATATAATAATCAAACAATAAAGTTGACAGCTTTATTACTGAATTATAACAAAAGTAAACCATGGAAAATTTTATTGAAACCCAAAATACAAACCCAACCATTTTTACCCCAATAAAAGTTTTAATCATAAAACTCACAACATCAAATCAAAAGTCATAAAAAGAATTTTATGTTTCAAAAACACTGCGTCATAAGCAAGCATTGTATAAAAAAAATAATTAACATTTTGATCGTAAAATAATAAAATTGAAAAGGAAAACAAATCGCTGGAAACTTTCGTTTACTTTTTTTTTTTTTTTTTAAATAACTGATTTGTAACTAAATTGGAAGTTTTCAATTATGTGTTAATGTGAAAAAGTACTAAGGTTGCCATTTGTGATGAAATTGTTTTAGTTTAAAATTCCTTTATAAATTATTTTAGAAATGAATGAGGTTTACAACAAAAGAGTGGATACATTTTTGCTTTTGAAAAACAAGAGTCATTTAAGCGCAGTGTTCACAAAGGATGTGTTTTTAATGTTCAATAAACCACGAAAAGCATTTTTTTCAAAAGAAAATGTTTACTCACCTACTAAAATTCGCATGTGCTTTCAAATCGAATACTCATTAAATTTTTCATTGATTTAGTAACTTATTTAATCGCAAATTATTATTAATATTTTTCATTTTTTATTAAATATGTATCGGTGTCCACAAGCAATAACAGCTAAAGTCGAGTTAAGAACAAATTGAGTTACTGCTTATATTATATCTCTAACAAAATGCAAGTCAAATTTAATCTTTGTACCTTAAAAACTGAGTATTTTTGCCTTAAAATGTTAACAGCTTTTGTCGATATTCCATGTTCTAGGGCAACAATATTAAAATTTAAAACGCTGTTGAAAACTCGCAAAAACCGAGTTAAGCTGTTATTGCCTGTGACCATATATATATATATATATATATATATATATATATATATATATATATATATATATATATATATATATATATATATATATAATTAAACACAAATTGATAATTAGTACAATTAATTATTTAATTATAAATTATTGTATACATTTTTTAATAAAGTCATATATACGTTTTATAAATTAACAATCTTAAAACATGTTAATCCTTAATTAGGAGCAAAACTTTTTTGTGTGACTTATTTATTCCGAAGAAAAATGTAATTTATGCTGATCACTTTAAGGCAATAAATTTTTGTTGAAGATTTGAATAACAAACAAACAAAAAACTTCTTTCAGAAAATTTTGTTTTGGAAAAGAAAATGTTTTTATGTTTTATGACGTCCTGTTTGAATTTTTTTTTTATACATGTGGCAGAAAGCATCTTTCCGTGGATTACTTGTCCTTAAAAAAATTTATTCAAAATGCATTACGTCAATCACTGCATTCATCTAAGTTTTCTAGAAAGTATTTGCATTTGCACAATTACATCTACATATGTATTAAAATTCCGATGATCATTAACATTCATGTATATCTATATTTGTGTCTGCTTCAAACAAATTTAAAGCCTTCTGTTTGAAAAAATGCATTTTATTTGTTTATTTATTTATTTTTTTTTATTTTGAGCTGGAAAATTATATGAACATTTTATCAATACCATGTGTCAAGATTATATGCATGTGTTTCAGGTTTACGTAACATTGAAAAATGTTTTTTCTTTTATGTAGAATGTGAATGTTTATATATTTTATTTTTAACATGTTTATTGCAATTGCGAGAAAGTTATGCAGAGATTGCTCGCTGTTCTAGCAGCAAACAAATGTCAAAAATGATGAATGAAGGTACCAGGGTGATAGAAACAAGTTATTCAAAGTGAAAAGAAATAAGTAGAAAATGTAAAAAAAATTTGAAATTGTTTGCACATGAACATTCATATATATGTGACTTCTTTCAAGCTTTTTTAATATCAGGTTCATGAAATAGTTTAAATGTTTATGAATATAAAAATATTAAATAGCAAAATATTTGTAACAAATATTTAAAAAATAAATCACGAAAAATATTAAAACCGCTCTAAAATCTTAAGGTGGCCCAGTTATTTCAAAAATTTAAAAATTATTTGAGTAATGGAAATATCGTGTGAATTAAATTTTATGCAATATAAATTTATTTTGTTACATTTTTGCGCAGAAAAAAATAATTTGCTCCTATTAAACAATTTATTTTATATTAAAATTTACCTTACAGTTAATTATATTTAATTATTTTTATTAAAAAAAAAACTTTTATAATTAAGACACAAACAAATTAATATATTTATTACAAAAAAAAAATGTGATTTTTCTTTTTATTTCAATCTAAAGCAAATTTCTAAAAATAAATTAAGAATATTTATTTTTTTTATTTATTTATAGTTTATTAACAAATAATTTCAAATTATATGTTAATATATTTTTAGCAATAGCAGCATAGGCCTTCAGCTCTTTTTTGGGTATAGAATTAACTTTACTTAAAAATTAAGAATAAAAACACCTTTTTGTTTGTAAAGCTTGAGCATCGTTTGTTAAAAAAACATTCATTATTTTATTTATTTATTTACTTATTTTTTTTTTTTTTGGTGAGTTATTTAATTATTATAAAAAATTTGCTTGTATTGGAAATAACCTTATGTTGCTTTTCAATAGTGTGTTAATAAAATAAAACAAAACGTTCAATTGTTTAGCTTTTCGATTTATTTATTCACGTCATACAGTAGAATATTTAAAAATATGCTGACAATATATTGAACTTATTTAATAAATTTTGTTAACCAACATTAACAAATCGATTATTTTTTTAATTAATTTGCAATAAAGTGTTTTTTATGAAAGATTTTAGTATTATATTATATATTTTTGTACAGGAGTTTAGTTTAGTCATTATAACTTATTTATTTTTTTATTGTTTTACTTAACTAAATCATTATTTCATTTATATAAATATTAACTTACAGTGATTATTTTATTTTTTGTTGTTGAAAAACAATAAACAACGGAAATTGTGCCCCACAGAGCTTAAAATTTTATTTTAATTTTTACCATAAAGAGGGAAGAGCACAGGTAAACAACTATTGAAAATTTAAAACGCTAGGGCAGGCTTTGCTAGAAGAAATTTTGTATATTTGCTTAAATGAATGGTATAGTTAATTTTGATGAAGATTATGGGTCTATATATTTTTTATCTTTATGTATTTTTTTATATCATTAGCATTATAAAAGCCCATAAGTCTTTAGAACTTAATTTAATTAACTAAGCAGTTATAATCCATGTTAAATCACGTTCAAATTTTTGTTCATATTTTCATATCCTGAAAAAACTTAATCAACGGAGACGTATGCACTCTTAAAATGTTTTTAATAAAAAAAAGTAAATCTCTTCTTTGTATTTGGTTTACATGTCTGAAAAATTATACGTAATTAAATGTAATATACGAGCACTTAAAAAAATCATATTTTAACAATGTTTTATTCTATTTTATATTTATATTTTTTGATTTGATTATTTATGAATTTAATTGTTGGTTTCCGAATTGTATTTTACATTAAATTAAACACTTGTTACAATAATGTGCATTTTATTTTATCTAACTTGTGACTTGTGTAGTTTTTTACTTCTATTTGTACCAAAGTTGTAATAAATTTTATTTAAGAGTTTTAAATTTTACTTTGCTGTTTTTGTTTACAAATAATAAATTTCATTTTCAAATACCGCATAAGGACAGGCAGTTTGATATTAATTTTAAATTATTACCTCGAAAGCATTTAACACTTTAAAAATTTATTTTTTCAACAAAAGCCGGGTTCTTATAGAAATTCACAAAGTTTATAAATATTCGACAAAAAAAACTTGAAAAGTGTTAAAATTATGTGAAATAAAAACATCACGAAAAAATGCACTTCGATCAAAATTATATATTTCTCTAAAAAGGTTCAACTGAACTGAAAAAGTTTCTGGATAAAAAATAATTAACAATGATCACTATAAAAAGCATTAAATATGACGTGAGGTTTCTTATTTTTTGAGAGACTTATTTCTACATATTTCGTAAAATTAGTTTTGGTATTTTGCAAAGCAACGAATTTTGAAATACAAGATTTAAAAGCTTTTTTAAATTTTCAACAAAAGTTTAGTGCTTTAATTCAATTTAAAAATGGTTTATATTATTTCAATTAAAAAAAATATTTTTGTACATTTATGTAACAGAAATAGTCCAGGTTTGTTTGTTGAATTATATATTTGCAAGTTTCAGTAATATTTAATTTCGACGAATTTTTTAACATAAACTTCTGGTGTTGAATCATTACTAAAAGTAGAACAACGACGTAAATTTTTGCTATTATAAAAAAATTTGCTGAGCTTATAAAAATCCTTTATACATTTTGTTGCTTTACCAAAAAAGCAATAGATAGAAGTACATTGTAGCGAACAAATTTGCTTATGTTTAAACTCTGTAGTTAAAAAAGAATTCAATAAATTACGTTCGAAAATAAAAAAATTGATGTGTAGACTGTAAGGTACCTCCGATTTCTTCGGGCTTGAAGCTGGGGTAAGTTCAGTGTATTCCAAGGTCCCTTTACATAAATTATTAAAACACTGAGGTTTTGTTCAGACTATAGTGTATAGTGCGTGCCTCTAGCCGGGTCCCTACCCACTCCTGCCTCTCTATTTCTACCCTTTGTTCACTTCGAATATAATTCGAAGTCTAGCTGGTCCCTATGTTTTCGGGGTGTGATTCTCAGCGAAAACCCTTTCACATAGCCCCAAGCCAGTGCCCTAAGTTCCTTCCGAACTTGGTTGAGATATAGTCGGATGTTATCCAACTTGCTACGCTGGTTATAAACCAACGTCCTGTACTCCCTGTCGCTAGGATTGTTTCCAATCCAACATTTGATCTAGCACTGCTCGAATTGTTTTCTTTTGTGTTTATTATTATTTTTTTCCACTTTGTTTTCTTCCGGCCTTTGTCAACGTACTCACTTGTTCGCGCACCAAAATAAATACCCTCCTCAAACCCCAATTTGTTTTTCTTTTTATACCTATTGCTTACTACAAAATTATTGTTTTGTAGCTACTACATCTTAGCTACGTTCGAATCGATAGCGGTACTGATTACTATAGCCTCTCTTCGTATGATGTATTTTTTCTCTGTTCGCTCTGCTTGTATAAAACTCATTGCGGTATCTGTTCACTCATGTTCTCTGCTCACACATCTGCTCTGCTCACACGTTGAATTCTGCTACACATCTTTTCTTCTCAGACGTCTTCTCTGCTCATACATCTTCTCTGCTCATACGTCTTCTCTGCTCATACATCTTCTCTGCCCATGCTTACTTCTGCTCAGGCTACCAGTCCTTCTAGTGTATGCTGGCCCTGATAGCTAGTTTAACCCTCCACCTGCCCCCTTCGTCCTCCTAATGCTTTTCCTTGACACCTTCGATCGCCAATTAATCTGAAAATAAACAAAACTTGGCGAATGTTATCCGCCCCCCAGTTGATGAATGTAATCCACCGTTCCCCAAGCAAAACACACGCACGTTTAATTCCGCTTTATTTATATATTATTAAGGAAACAATTCTCAACTTTTTTTGTACTTCCGTGTGGCCCATGTTTACTCCATATTTGGGTCTTCACAAGACAGTAATTAAGAAAAAAATTTTTATAAATAAAAATAAAATAGGGAAATCATTATAAAAGTTAACTTTTCTAGAAAGTACTAGAAGGCACACATACACTTTAAACTTTTACATTTATAAAAGATTAATAGTAAATTTACATTAATTAAATAATTTAAAAAAGCTTTTATCATTTGCAATGAATTAGTTAATGAAAAAGAAAAGAGAAGTAAGAAATGTAAAATTACACAATATAAAGAAAACAAAAACTTTAACCCATTAGGAAAAAAATTAAAATCTCGTAAAATAGTTTTTCCCTTAACCACGAAGAATTCTTTTTTAGTTTTATAAAAAAATTTTTAAAAGTGTATAACGTGGAGTTAAAATATAAAGATCGAAGCAAAATATCCTCAATTTTAATGCCAGCGAATCAGGATTTATTGCAGAAATATTTTATGTCAGCATTTTTAATATAAACTAAATTTTGATTTTAAGTATTACCACACTTTCTCCACCTAATGCAGGGCCTAAAACATAGTTTTAGTGGTCGTGACTTGATGAATAATTTAGTATCAAATGTAGCAATTATCTTTCTTTAGTGTGCTTTATCGCCAAACAAAATGTTTTTTGAAAAATCACTGTCAATTTTAAAGTGAGAACATATATCAAGCGTTTCTCTAACATGAGACTATTAACTATTAAATAGCAAAACAAAGTAGTTACAAAGCAACAGTCAAACAAAGCAGTTTCCATAGATCCAATTGCATCAGTTATGCGAAGACCCATTTCTAAATTCAAATTGTACACTTGTTCTTAACTCGGTGTTAACAATACAGATTCCTTGTAAAGTTCTTCTGTGTGTCTATACCGATTATGCAAATCGACATTCGGTTCAATTTTGAAACGATTGTCTGCAACAGTTAAAAAGAATGGCCCATAGAAGAGCAAGGGACACGCTTAAGTTCATAGATTTGTTTTGTATTAACTATGCTATTAGGGGTTATAATTATACGTTTTTTTTAGTGGTGCCATTTACGGTTCATACATACGTGAAAATAACAAGCATGTTATATTGGGACACTCTTTAGTTATTACTCGTAGTTTTTAGAATTTTGAATTGACTTTAACACATGAGCAATCTGTAAACATATCCTTTCAAATAAAAAAAATCGATGCAGAGGTAACTGATTTCTGCGGGCACAAACATTAAAAACAAAATTCAGGCGAATTAGGAACATTATTCTTTTTTAAATCGACCGAAGAAAAATAACAAAATATGTATAAACTTACTTTGAAGAAATAAATGTCCCATTTGGTAAATCCAAAATTTTTAGCTAAAATTTTTTGTTGTAATTTAAAGAAATTACAAATAAATTTTGGTTAAATTTAAAATAATCTTTAGTTTTGCATTTCGTATTTCTATAATTAAAAATACTCACAATATCATTTGTTATTGCGGCTTAATTGTTTCCATTTCAAAATTGCTCCTTTTATATTTCAATAGAATGGATCTTTATAAACAAAATAAGAGTTTAATTTTAGCATAAAAATCCACATATGTGGTTACGCTGCCCGTGGTGGCGACTAAACACCAGGTGCTTGTGTAAATAAATTCGCAGATATTAAATATTTGCAAAACCTAATAATCCAACAAATAAAGATGGTTGATCCTATCTTAAATGTATTTTAGTATTTAGTAAGTTATACAAATAAACCATTTCAAAATTAAAAAAAAAAAAAACAAATTTTTATTATCCATTTCAAATATTGTATTGAAAAATTAATTGCTTTCTAAATACCAAAATTTGTTACAAAATAAGTAGAGATTGCAAAAGTTAATGTTATTGCAAAATCGGAGAACACAAATAATTACTTTAATAAAAAGCTAAAGAGTAAAATTTTATTTTCCAAAAGTTCTAAGCGCATTCAATTCATCGCGGAATTGTGAGCTAAATTAGGCCATAAAAACAAAAATAATAATAGGCCGGCGGAGTATTTTGTGACTTTGATAAATTTTTATTTAAAGTTCCTGTATTATAACATAAGCAAGAACTGCGAAGGCTTCTACGAGCCCAATGTAAAATATTTTCTACGTCGCCACATCCGTTTTTGCCACTCAGAATATTTTGAATTTAATTTAAAAACATTTTGCAATGTAATGGAAAAATATTTTTTTATTTTCAGGCCGTAAAACTCATGACTTTCAGATCGCAATACGTTTCGCCATTTTGCTTTGTTTTGTAATAGTAATACCTTTCGAATTTAAATTTGTTTTTTTACCTAAAAATTTTTAGCATTAAGTTTATATTTTGTTACTATTTTTACCAATAGCTCTCATATCAAAGTCCCTGTGAAATTTTTGACTCGTAGGTAAGTTTAAATCACTACAGTAGAATTAAATTGGTCTCATGCTGATAATAACTTAACTTTAGCAATTTAAAGTTTATATTTTTTTTAATTATTAAGTAATAGATAATTCACCGTCTGAAAGGACGATGCTTTGAACAACCTGATTTAATTAATAAAAAACTTTGTAGTATTTTTGTGTTTGTGTTAATATTTTAGCTTTTCTTGCTGATCAGATTCACTTCAATATTATTTTAAAATTTTTCTACTAAAAACTAAAAATAAAGCAAAAAATTTGTTTGTTTGTTGATACCTGCCTGCGCCAGTGGACCGGTGTTAATATACCAATATTAAGTTTGTTTCCAGATATGAAGTTGGTAAAATAAAGTTACAATTTTTTATACGTTACGTGGGCATGGCACTTTCAGTAAAAAGTATTACATATCATTGTTACTTAGTAACTGTAAATTTTTAAGCGAAATACTGGATGGATTGGGACACGGACGTGCCTCTAAATGAAGTGAAAAGTTGTTCCCATTACCTAAGGCATGTGTAAGACGAAAAAAAATTTCAAAAAAATAACTTCTATATTAGTGTGCATAATCAAATTAAAGCACCCGCTGTATGGCAAAAGTGGGAAAAAGTGTGATTGTTGATATGCTGTCAACATCTCTTACAAACGATCAAAATTTTAAATTTCTTTCGCAATATTAAATTTTTTATTGAAGTTTTGAACCATAATTATTTAAAGCCGGCTTAAGATAAAAGAGTATTACGACATAAATCGAAAAAAAAAATTTATACATTGAGAACAAGTTCATGCTTAGAGAAAAAACGAAAATAAATGACTTATTGAAAACTTTAAAATCACTTAAATAGCTTATTTATTTAAGCTAAAGAACGAAATCAAAAAATCGATCAAAATTTCAACTTCCGTTGCATAAAAACTACAAATATTCTATTGAACTATTTTTAAAACCAAATTTCTCTTCTTTTCTTTAAAGTGCATTTGGTTTGTTGCACATCCCTGATTTGTGGTTGGTCTTATTTATTTCATGTTCAATTTCATGTTTGAGCAACATCAGCAAATTGAAAGACGTATAAATTTTAAATGTCATCTAAGTGAATGTGTGTTCTTTGGTAAAATATATTGCTTGGAAACAGCATTAGTTGTTAAGCTTCTTTAGCTGTGTTGAAAAGTATGAACTTTTTTGTTTTTTTATTTTTTCTTTTCTTTATAGATTTGTCATTTTGAAGTAGAGAAAATTGAAGAAATCATACAACAAAAATATAGAACTTAAATACCAGATTTTAAATCTCAAGAGATTATAATATCGTTATAGATTTTTCTCACAAATTATTACCAAATAACAGATTTGAGAAGCAATTGAATTTTTAAGAAAAAAATCAATCTTTTCTACATTTATTACAAATGAACTGTAGAGTAGTAAAATCTTATATAAATTATTTACCTTTAGTAGATCTTAGTTGGTTCTCAGTACTTTAAAGATAAATAAAATGAATTATTTTTATAGTTCGATTAAAATACAACTTGAAAAAAGTTAGATAAATTTAATGTTTTTTTTTTTTAGCAAATTGTAAAATAATAAAGACAACCAGTTGAGAATTCGATCAAAACAATAAATAAAATAATTCATTTTCGTAGGCGATAATCTTTTTATAATACAAAAAAAAATTTATGAGTTTTATGACTTTGCGACGCTCTAAATTATTTAAAACTGGATATTTCCATGTTAAAAATAAAACTGAGAAAAATTTTCCCAATAATGTTCAAAAAGTTTTAAAACGAGAAAAGAGATTTGAGCAGACACAATAAAAAGTCTATAAATCTATGAATCATATGGGAAATTCTCTAAAAAGATACGAAAAACCTTAGAAAATGAAGTTGTAATTGAAAATATTTTTTTTATTGCACAGTATAATCATTCAACGTCTTTCCGTAAGTAAGACGTGTAAAATCTTTGCATTGCTTTAAGCTCAATAACACAACAGCTAAAATATAATTAGTGTTAAAATTTTTCAAATATTTATCTTGCGAACATCATAATAATAATGTTTGATCTCTACTCTCTGTTTATACATACATTTGCACCGATGGGTATTTTTGAAAATATGTGTACGCATACGTTGAATTGTTAAGAAATTATTGGAAATGCAAACTAATTGTATAAATGTTTAACAATGATAATTACAAACGCTGCTTAACATTTAAATTAACAAATACACATATAAATATACAAAGTTGATGGTAAGAGGAAAAACTAAAAGGCCTTTTCTTTCCGGACTTGAAGGAGTAATTAAAGAATAAAAATAGATAAAATGTTACAATCTTAATAAATTTTTAATTTAAATTATAAAACATATTAAAATATTCTATCTCGATTAGATTTAATTCTGAAAAAAGTTTTATCTTTCAATTTCAAGAAGTGAACAAATCACGTTAAGATGGCTATTTGAGAAATAAAATATGGATTTAAAATTGCCAGGAAATCAAAAGGCATCGTAATATTTTTACAACATTTTTAAATTATAAAAAGAAGAGCTTTATATGAAATGTTGAAGTAAAATTGAATATTTTTTTGTTTTAACAGATAAATCCCGGAACTCCAAAAATTTTTATACTCGTAACAGTTTCAAAATTAAATTTTAAAATTTGTTACGTTCAGATAGGGCTGGAAGGAAAACCGTCATATTTTTTTGACCTAATTTTTCTTGTATTCAAATTTGCTATAGGTCGTTAAATTTTAATTTTAATTTGCTACTACCGAATTTATTTTAAATTATATAAGCAACTAAAGAATACTACCCTTTTGGAGAAAAATCCCTAAAACCGGAAATTTTACATTTTTCCAATTTAGAAGCTTATAAGTTTTAAGCGAAAAGCGCTATCTGAACAAAGCTTTAAGCTTTTATGTTCCGAACTAAAAAATATAAGACTAATATAAACTTTACTAACTTTGTTGCCCTTCCCGAAAGATCTTCTGTAATCTTCGGGGCCAATGGTTTGCAGGTTCACTAAAAAATACTTTTGATTTTCCTATATGAAATTTTATTAAGTTATCTTTTGTGGTTAATAAGATAATGAATTTTATCAAAATAAATCGTTTTCAAACCACTGTGCAAAGGACAATTTATCCAAATAAGCGGAAATTGCTTTCTAAAATGTAAATGTAACAAATTTTATGTGTTGTTTTTGTTGTGATATATCACAACTATTTTAATTAATATTTGTTAATTAAACAGCATTAATCTTAAATTAATAACTATTTTAAAACGAATTTAAAAAAGAAGGCAGGTTATTAATTCGTCTTGATGTTTCTTGTTAGCTAATTAAAATTTACAAAGAGCCTGTTTTTGTTAGTTTGCTATAACAATATGTTGTCAATTTGAATTTACAAAATAAAGAGCATTCCCGTAATTGATGTAATTTGACCTAAATTTTGAAACATTATACAAAAAACACTTAAAAATTAGATAGAATGTTAACTTTTTGGCTTTTTATAGTAAGAAATATATATATTTAAAATTTTAAATTATAGGTGTCCTAATAGTTGATGTATTTTGATGTATATGGTCAAACTATTAAACCCCAATATTCCAGTCACATTTTTTTTAATTTTTTCGCTTTGCAAAAAAATCCTTCGTTTGATTTAATTAAAAATTAACTTAGTTCGCCGATAAAATATTATTTTTTACATAATTTTTCACAAAATTTTGTCTACAAAATTTGGGTCAGTGTATTTGCTACTTCAATTTTTCTCTCTAAAATAAAATAAATTAAAAATAAAATCAAACAAAATCATGGAATTACATAAATGCTTTCTAACGATTCTATAACATGAGAACGGAGATATAAAAATCGCGCCAAAAAGAATAAATAGGCACCTGGGAAGGCCTAAGTATAGAACGCATTTTAACACATCAAACACATAATAAAACATAAGTTTGATGTGTAATTTTTCCAGCTCATGTTAATGTGTAAATGCTCATTTTTGACTATAAAAACGAAAAACAATTGAATCGGAACAATTGTGGGTTGTTTATAATAAAATCATTTCATTTTAATGCTTACATATAGATTTTTGCTAAAATGACTATTTATTTTTAGTTTTATGTGCCTTGACTTAAATAGAGAATAATGCAAAATATTGCAACTAAATTATGTGTTAAGTGTAGCTTTCTTCTTTAAATTTTGTATTCAATTTAAAATCCTAATGTTCTGTATGTATTTACTGCTGCAGCAACTTTTGAAAGTAGGAAGGTCTATTTGAAGCGTTTTTTGCTTTTTTATACAAATACTATTTTTTCATCAACACAATTTATTAATATTAAGAATTACTGAATCATTGAAATTAGTTTTTCAAAAATTATTCATCAAAGATCTATCAGCCTAATGCAAGTTGAACTCAAATAAAATAAATTAAATTATTCATTTTTTTTTACATTTCACTTTGGCGGACATGGAACAAAGTACACTGTTTCTTCGTATAAAGATTTCTGTGAAGATGTCCTGAAATTTTTAATTTATAGCGGCCACAGTTACTTAACCTCAGTGAATTTTTATTATTTTATTATGACGGTGCAAAATGGAGAGTGATAAACAGAATTTGTATCGATGTATATTCTTAATATTCTTTTAGACAGAATCTAACTGATTAAAAATGAAATGAAATAAAAAAACAAAATTACGTATTTCACAAATTTAGTTGCACCCTCTTAATCCCCTGCTCTCTCCAGATAAAGAGTTTTTTCTTCGAAACGTAATTAAAATATTTGTGATAATTTGAAATAAGTAAAAATAAAATATTTTAAGTTGAAAAACATCGAATTAATGCCTTTTTCCAATTAAAGTGACAGAAACTATGCAAATATTTTTAATATCTTAATAATTTTTTAAATTAGATCAAATTAACTTTTCTTTGTAAGTTTTTTTATAATTGTTATCTTCTTCTTATAATTATGAACATTAAAGTTCTTTCACTTTATTTACACTTACTAAACACAAGTGTTATTCAAGCAGTTTAAATCGTATTGCAAATACACCTGAATACTTAATATCAAATTATTACAAGCGTTTAGTGGTTGTTATCCTAAATTTCCGAATGCATTATATATCATACTTAAAGCCATTGAAATAAGATTAAATCAAATAATATTTGAAATATGAAGTAAAAGCTATTTGCCTCACGATTATAATAATAAAAGTATGGAGAATTAGGAAATTTGCTAACAAACCTTT
Source organism: Cistogaster globosa (assembly GCA_937654795.1). Classification (NCBI taxonomy): domain Eukaryota; kingdom Metazoa; phylum Arthropoda; class Insecta; order Diptera; family Tachinidae; genus Cistogaster; species Cistogaster globosa. The sequence goes on along the minus strand of OW569405.1, from coordinate 114,162,088 downwards.
TATTAATTGTCGAAAATTTTATTGAACCAGAAGCAAGCAAGCAGGCAACTAACAATTTATTCAAGTACACAACTAACCAGCCAGCATTTTGACTACTTTCTTATACGTTCAACAATTATTATGCAACAATGCCTGCAGTTGATGTTGTAAATTAAAGCAATAATTTACAATTATTTAGGATTTAAGTACATTAATACAAGCGTCAGCTTTTGCGCTTACTCCAATACACTAAAAAGATAATTGGTAATTGAAAAAAAAAAAATATTTTTGTGTGAAAAACGTAAAATCCTTGTAGCGAGTGTTCCCTTCTTTTATTATTTTTTTCATTCTTACTTTATAGAAATGGATTAACGAAAGAATTACATATTTTTAAAAAGTATAATAAAATGAATTGGTCAAATTAAGTTCATGTATTTAAAATTAATAAAAAAAATATATATATTTTAAAAATTTTTGTGTTAATTCTTAAAGAAAACAGAAAGAAAACCAGTAAGAGTGCTATATTTGGCTATGCAGTACATGTAAATCTAGTAATGTGAAGTAGCTCCAATTAAAAAAAAAAAAAAACAAAACAAATACTGGGGTGACAGAGAATTAAAAAATAGGAAAAAATTAAATCTTTATATAATTTGGCTCTTAAAGAATAAAGATTTTTTTAAAAATTCTAGTATTTTCTTACAGATCTTAAAGAGTGTGGTGCACAATTGTTCATTTCTATGAAAAGTTCAGAGGCGCATAAATCGGAAAATATAGGCTAGCGCCAATTTTTTTTATTTGATGTTGTTTTTCTATTCTTAAACTCTCTTTTTTTATTGGATTTTCTTCATTTTTCTATATCATATGGAAATACTAGTGGCAGGTGTGGTTTTCCCGCCGCCTCGAAGCACATGGACTGATCGTACTGATTTACAATAAAAACTCTTTTGACACTTTGTCTGATCGATTGGCGTATTTAAATATTCTTTAACTGACAGACGTACGTCGCTTAATTTTGTATTTATTTTAAATTTTTTTCTTATTCTTAAATTAATCTCGGACAACTGGATACAAATAAATGAAATTCTAGGCAATAATTCGGAAACAGAGAAAATTTCAAGTATAAGTATTTTAATTTTGCAGTGCTTAGTTGATTTGTGTGCCTGCTTTGACGTAATTTTTAAAAAAACTCCAAGGATGTAGTTACCCCTCTATATGTTATACTATTCCATCAATTAACCGGCTCAAGGAAATTTGCGAAGTTATGGAAAATGATATTCAAGCTATTTCTGCTTTGAAAGCAAACATTTTACAAAAGTTAGACGAGACTTGGGTTTCTAATTTAAGTACATGGCAAAAAGCTGCTTTTTTCATGTATCCACCAGCAATTTCTGAGCAAGGCAGTGATATGGATGAAATAAAAGAGTTCTGCATAAATGAAATCAATTATTATGAACAAAATGATTCCCCATCAATTCCAGTATTACCAAGTGAAACGAAAGATTCTACATTCAACCTAACACTTTTATCAATACCGTCGTCACCAAATTTATCCTCCACAATTTCTCCGTTATCGTCACCGATTTTACAGATATCCCACAGTAATGGCTCAAGTGAAAATTGTTCATCTAATTCAAGTACTTCAGTGAATAAGGAGTTACATTTTTTTTTTCCAAAATTATTAAGACGGTCTATAATGTCAACATCAGAAAGCGTAAGGGAAGAAGTATTACGGTACTGTACCGAAAACGTATTGATAGATGATAATTTTGATGTAGTGCAATGGTGGAAAACCAAATCTGCAAAATATCCAAGATTATCAAAATTAGCATTGCGCATTTTATCCATTCCAGCCAGCAGTGCTGCATCGGAACGAGTCTTTTCTTTGGCTGGGAAAATAATACTGAAAAGCGTAACAAATTAACCCCCAAAACGGTTGATAATATATTATTCCTTAAATCTTTTTATAAAATTGTATCTTTTCAATCATAAAACCATTTCTGATAACTATTTTCTTAAGCATACATTTCAAAATGTAATAAATCTACAATTTTTTTATCAATATAGAAGTGGGTAATAATCAATGAAAATGTAATAAATAAAATCTAATAAAATGTAGAATCAGCAATAAAAACCTTTCTTTTTTAAAGACCACTAGTAATAGGGCTCGTTACTGTATTTTTAAACTCTGCTTAAAACTTATAAAAAAGTTTCAACCCAAAAATTTTCCTAGGAAAACCTTCACTAAGAACGTTGCCACGTAAAAATTTTCACTGAAATTTTCTCGAAAATTAAATTTCCTATAGAAATGTTTTCGAAATAGAAGAAATTTTCTTCAAAGCAACTTTTGTTTTTTAAGCAATTTTTTAAAAGTAAAAATCCTTTTGGTTGAATTATATATGCAAGAGTTAAAAAGGTTCTGCTACGAAGCATTGTGAAAGTAATAAACATCCCTCTAAACATTATTCTAAAAACCTTTAAAGTTACTAAAATAATAAACAAAAGCATCCCACACACCACTGTGAAACCTTCTATTGAAATAATAACAAAAAACATCCCACACGCCACTATGAAGTATTTTATTTTCTATAGAGTATTTTATTTTCCGTTAGCTAATCATACTTATTTTGTATTGACTGCATGTAATGAGTTAGTGAGAGTCGAAATCATCAACATCATACATGTTGTTAAGTATGAATACTCAGAGTGGTTCAAACCTTTGAAATGTTTGGTGTTTAGTGAGTCAGAAAAATGTATGTATGCGTATAAGTGCAAAAAAATAAGAGTCATGATTTAACTCCACTTGTTTCTCCACTACTCATAACCGATCACTGTTGCAAACTGAAAAATATTTAGATCTGCGTATTGCGTTTCAAAAGCAATGCTACTTTGAAAAAAATTGCATTAGGTAACCCTTTAATTTAAGGTTTTATTTTTTCTTTTTGTTGCTATAGCACATAAAGTTGAACTGATACTATGCAAATATAACGTGTCTGCCTATCACATTTCATAGAACAACAATATTTTTAGGAATAACATGCTACTTTCTAATCACATGACTACCCATTTCGATTCTTAAGAAATTTACTGTAACAGAAGGAGAGTAAGTGTAACACATATAATATAATAGGGTTTATTAATAGAAATGTAGTAGTAATTTGATTAAAAATGATTCACAAATGCCTAAAGAGTTCATACTTGTAGTCTTGGTCCGCTCGTTTTAGGTATAAATGTTAACTATCCTTTGTTTTTCTTTTAGAAATTCGACTTTTGAAAAATCTATTTACACATATTTTAATATATCTGAAAATATTATAGCTGCATCGAAATTTAAAATATTTTCCCAAATTTAATCGCTTTCACTTTAAAACAATTATTTAAAATAAATTTATATATTTTCAAACGCCTTTCAGTCTGCATTTCAACACCTTTAAAAATACGTAATAGACAAGGATTAACAGTGTCTTATTTATTTTCTTTATTATGCTAAATTCCTGTTTTGTAAATTATTTAATTATTTTTTTTATTAAAAAGTACTTATTTTTTTATAAATTGGGTAGAACTCATTTCAAATTTTCTTTTTAAAAATTTATTATGAGGTAAAATTTGTCATGTCTCACTAAGCTCCATACATGATGAAGGTTATAAAAGATTCGGCATAGCAGATATAGCTTTTTTATTTTATTAAATTTATATTCTTCTTAAGCAACAAAAATAAAAAATAAATAAATAAATATTAAAAATGTTTCAAACTACGCATTTTCCAAAAAATTTTATTTGTATTAAAATTTATTAAAAATTCATAGCAGGAGCATAAGCCCAAATAATTTTTGTTTATTAAAAAACCATAAATATGTATAACTAACACTAGGTATGCATATTTAGGAGCTAAGTTGCAATTTTTGTTTGTTTTTGAATCAATATTAACAAACATTAGGCTGTTTTCAAGTTTACAAGAGTACTTTTGCCAAAAAAAAATTTTCTTGTCTTTTGTGTGTCCCTTTAACATCTCACACAGAAGGCTACAACAAGTGGATGTCTCGAAATATGTGTGTTTTGTTATGAAGCTTACATTTCTTTTTAATATTCTAGTTTTGTTTTTTTTTAAGTTCAACTTTCTTTGCAGTATCTTTGTCTCTTTTGCATATTACAAAGTTACTAGAATTTCTGATGTATTTTAAGTGATGTTGTGCATAAAACTATTTTGCACAAAATTAAGAACCGTAAAAAGCGAAAGTAAAGATCTTAATCTTGACCTTCAGATTTAAAAAAAAGGTCTTTTTTAGGGCCTGGTTATTTTGGAATACAAGTTCAGTTTTCTTATTTCGCATAATTTTTTCTGGCAATGCATTATCTGATCATTTCAAATCGAGTGACGGGTGATTTTACAGCTGCTGATTGGAAGGAATTGCAAATAGATCTGCATAGTGAATAAATTTTTAATTTTGTAACTGTCCTTTAAATTAAGCTATTGTGATAATAATCATGAGTTTATCACAATCATTTTGTTAATTTAAGTTTTGTCTATTTTAACTGAAAGCTCAGCCGACTATTTTAATTTCAGTATTCGAAAAAAATTTAAAGCTTAAAGGGGATTTTTATATTTAAATAAATGGTAATGGTGTTGTCTAAATAGTTATTTTTTCTGTTTTAGTTATATCTTTTTCAAGATTTTTTTAAACTATCTTGGCTGCTTTTCATGTTTCAAACTCATTTTCCTTCTTTAAATCAATCTACATATTTTCAAACGATATTTTGATTAATGACATCTGGGTTTTTTTCTCATAAATTCTTAAAGCTTGAGAGATAAAAAAAGAAAACCTAGAAGTACTGATTTTTTGCCTGCCTATATTCTGTATATCAAAATTTTTTTTCTGATTTCATTAGTTATAAATATTAAAATTAAAACATATTGCTGTAATTGCTTGCTGTGATTGATGATTCGTATCTAATGTCCACCAATATTTTCGATGAATATTTGTATTTTTTTAAATGTCATCTAAAAGCAAATACAGAAATAAATATATTAAAGGGATATTCCTAAAAGGTGCCTGATTTTAACACACCATATCTTATTTTATTAACCGTTTTTATACATTTGTATAAGCAATTTTAAAAGCAAAAGTAAAGGGTGACTAGTAACCTTCGAAAGAATTAAATCGATGATTAAGTTGAGGCCGGACCTTTTCCAATGCAATCAAAAATTAATTGATTCCTTCATTAACAGTACTTGTTATGGCTTTTGAAGAAGCATGGATAAGCTTATATTTATCAATCTGATCTTTATTTTTAAAAGTTTATTAAGAATTCCTTTACTCCCACAAACAGAACAAAAATTAAAAAAAAAAAGATTTTACTTAGACAAAAAAAAAACTGTTACTTGGCATTTGCTTATATTTTTTATCTACTGTTTACTGTTTTTCAAATTGTTTAACCATGTGCAACTGCTATTGAGACCTGTTTTTGGTGCTAATATTGTAGAACATAAATATTGTTGGTAACATAAGGTCAAGAATATTCGAAAATTGGTAAAAATAAATCGCCCATCATCAAGACAATCCACGGCAACCAATATGCTAAAGTTATTTTAAAATTTTAATTCCTTTCATTTGAACCACATACAAACTGAAAGTAAGATTTTGAAAAAAAATCTTTATTGATTAATAGTGCTTAATATTAATACCTTTTATAATTTAAATAAATTATTTAATAACATTTTGTTCGTATAATCCTGTGCACACATCAACAAAATGGTCACTATGAATTATATGAAAGACTTATAAACATTTAAATATCATTAAGGAATTTTGAAAAATCTGTGTACATTTTTTAAAATCTTCTTTTTACTAGTGTTTATGAAAAATAAGAAATACATTTGGTTGGATTTGCCAATTTTTTTTGTTATTTTTGCGGTAAATCCGTTTAAAAAGCATCTGGAAATAAAAACAACTTTAATGCTTTTAAAGGTTTTAAGTGAAATTTTCTTTTTATTGCCGTTTCAGTTGTATGCCAAAAGGATTAATGTGCCAACACAAGCAAGTTTCTTGTTTCTTTCTATGTTGACATTTTCTGAATGGCATAAATCATTGACTTTATTATGTTGTTATATCTTTTTGATTCAAACATTAATCACCTGTTCATGGAATGGAATTTATAAGATTTAAACTTATGGAACCTTGTGTGTCTTAAATCAGAAAATATGTTACAATCATTATCATTTTTGGGACTAAAAGGTTCGAAGTAAAAGATTAATTATATTTCCAAGTGCTTTACAAAAAGCGTAGGTCCGCTGTTTAAGTGGGAACAAATAAACTTTATAAAAATAAATCAAAGTCCACTCGGAATATACAAAACTATATAATTAAACAATTTGCAAACCTCAACCATTTATACCATATTTTAATTTTTAATTATTTGTCAAACAAGCAACACTGAAACTCAAACAAAGTTCGATTCGTGGAATTATATCAAAATAATTGTGGGGTTTGTTTTTTTAACTTATCTGATTTTTTATACTAAACAAGTCTTGCGTATATATAACACACAATTGTGCATCCAGAAATAAAATATAACAAAAGTTTATTGTTTTGTCCCATATCGCAGAAATAAACAAACAACAAAATGTCTACACACATGAACACGTTCTCTACAGGTTTGATATTGTTAAACAAATATTGGAAAATTTCGCTAAATATCCACAATTTATTATCTAGAAAGATAAAGGGTAATTTAAATAAGGGTTCTTTAGTTTGCAATGATTTTATTTTATGAAGAGCGCCATGCAAAAAAATTATTTTTGCTAAATTTCAAACTATAAATGCAGAAATTTACAGTAATAAAAACTTTAAACATAAAACTTCAACGTGTTTCGTGTATCATTTACTACAATACACTTTTTATTAACATGTTTCTAATCAGTCAATTTTATTTTTTATCAATAAGATAACAGCAACTAAATAGTGAGTAATTATAACTAGCAACAACGTTTGTACAAACAATATTCACAAAGTGTTAAGGCAAAACAATTTCAATTAATTACATAAAAACTAAGATCATTAAACAGATAAATACCTGGTATTTAACTGAATTTTCATATAAAACTTTAAAGCGTTATTTCTACAACATCGTAAGCACGTTGTATATTGAACAATTAACTCAATGATAAATTAGTATTAAGATGTATTTTATCGTACGTGAGCTCTTAAATAAGGACATTTGAAATTTACGGAGAGTTTGTAATGGAGGTGTGATTTTATTGTTTATGACCTCACCTTGCGATACTAGTTTTAGAGCTGAAAGAGCTGAGTTTGAGAAAGCTCTCTTCTTTTCGGTTTAAGGCTTTATAATTCTTTCCATAGTATACACTTTTTAGTTATAAAAGCACAGTATCTTGAGTTCGTCAATTTTTCCGTAAATGACCTGATAGGAATAGGATCGTGGCTAACTTTAAACATCGATGATGACTTTTTATTTAAAATATCTTTTTTGCACGTTTGTTTATCAGAAAGCAAAATTTTTCTGCGATTATTTCAAAAATAATTAAAACAGCAATGTAGTCCTTATTATGTGATCGAGATTATAAGTACCAGCAATACAAATTACATATCTTACTATTTCTCTTTTGTGCTTCTTCTTTAATTAATTAGCATCAAAAGCAATTGATACTTTAGTTCAAGTAATAACGCGGTTGTGGTTTGTTTTTATTTTTATTTGTTTAGTTGACTTCGATATGAAAGTAGTTGTTATATTTGTTATCTTACTGTACTAAGTACTTAATTCTTACAATATGTATAAAAATACTCTCTTTAAAAAATTTAATTAAACCGCTGGCTTTCAATTCCTTATTTCCTTTTCTCAATTTGTATTGCTTATTTTTTTGTTGCTTCATATTTCCTTGTTGTTATTAGTGTACTTTTTTTTTGTCTCATATTTACTTAAGGAAACACTGTAAAAGGAGCAAAACAGAAATAACCAATTTAAGTCGATACATATGGAAATTGATATCGTTCGTATGTAAACTATGAGTTTAATTTTTGTTTTCTCTTCATGTTTACATGTTTTTTATTTCTTGTGTACTGATGTTTTGTGCATTGATTTTTACTTGCAAAATAGTACTGACTTCTAAAAAGAAAAAAATTGCGTTAATGGAAAGCAACATATTTGTGTTTTGATAAACTCCTTTTTTATATTTTTGAGGAAGAGAAAAAAAGCTAAATTTTTCATTCAATAAATAATAAATTCATAGCAAATTCATAAAGCTTAAATTAATCTATTTAAATATTCGTATACAAACAGAAAAATAATTAAATTCTGCGAAACGATTGAAATTAAAACTACAGAAACGCAAAAAATAATTACCTGTTATAAAGTAACTTTTTACCGTTAAGCGCAACCGAATATGAATAAATCTAATTTCAATGTATGTGAAATTCAAAACATCTAAATGCTAAAACTGTTTATTAAAACAACATTAATATAATTATTTAAACATAAAAAATTGAAATATTTTTGTTGTTCGTTTTTGAAAAAAAAAAAAAAACAGATAACAATAAAGACATGCAAAAATTGATTCAAAAGCACAAAGTTCATCATGTGTGACATAAATTTTCAATGTGTTGTTTAATATTTGTTTTCATAGAAGTTCTAATAAGAAACATGTCAGTAGTTTTCAAGATGTGTAATTAAAATGTAATTGTAAGTTTATGAATTAAGAATAATTAAAATTTTCTACAGTTGAATATTATTGCAATTCAATTTAATTGAGACTGTATTATAGTTTCAAGAATGTAACACCAAACATAGAAGTTAAGGGACTTTAATTGCCGGGCAACATATAGCCCTTGTTTAAACAAATATAATCTGATAAATTTCTACAGATAATTAACAAGCATCAAGCACTTTCGAACTAGTTTACTCAAGTCCAACTTTATTAAAAAATCCCAGTCTTGAAAATTATTTCATATTATTTATTCATTTGGTATTACGGTTAAAAATTAAAATTTTTTATCAATTTATTTACGTTTTTAGCAACTCCCTTTTATTCTCCAAATAAAATTTTTGGAATTTATTTAAGACGCTTCATCAGGAAATAAAATTTTTTGAACAGCAAAAACATTTTCCTGAAGTACAGAAACTTTATTAACAACCTTTGAATTGAATTGAATTATTATAAAGTGTTATGAGTTATTAACATAAAAATTATTCAAGAATAAAATTGCTGCAGTTATGCAAAGATCCTTATTGGGGTTAGAGGTGAGGCTCATACGGTAAAAGTTAACAAAAACTTTATATCAATCCGAACACTTGAGCGGATTTTCATATAATTTTTTTTTAAATCAATAAGTAAAGTTATGATTGTAATTCGTAAAGATATATTTTATTTTTTCTTTATTAATCTGAAATAAAAATAAATAAAAATAAATAAATAAAAAGTAAACCCAAAAAGAATTTGGTGATCACGGCCGGTATAGTATAACATGCTTAGCAAAATTTGCTATTTTAAAAAACCGATTAATATTTCTAATATTTTACAGTGATAAATATGACGACCAAATACATACGTTAAAAATTACCTTTAAGTACCTTAAACACAAGCTTTTGTCTGCTTAGAAATTAACGGATCATTTCTTAAAAAATTACAAAAAAACAGTTATTCAATGCGAAATTATAAAAAATTTTGGCTTTTAGAAAATCATGCAAAATGTGTATCAGTATGTATGGCGACAGATATTACACTACGAATACAATAAAGGTGCGATCAGATTAGTTAAATATTTGAACAAAAAGTATAACCACTATTTTTACAAATGTTTAGTAAAGCTATCCTTACACGTATGCTTACGAATGAAGAGTTATAATATAATAAATTTGATATCTTATATCTTATATTGAGTAGGATCTTATATTCTTAATAAGTATTTGAAATTAAAAAAGATTTTTTTCTATAATTTAGTGATTGCGCTTTTTTAATGATACAAGACGCAACGTAAAGAATTTAAATGTAAAAATTTTTAGCAAAAATTTTTTATATCTTGACGTTTCATAATAATTTCATAAAAATAAAATATATCTTCTAAAATGGTTGGTATAATGATATAAGAAATTAAAAGTTATATTATTCAGTTAGAAAGTTAATTATATAATAACATCTTAAGAATTAGTATTCAAATATGTGAACAAAAAAGCTATTAAAAATTACGCATTTAAAAAGGCAAATAAAGGAACCAAAAAATTATTGTAAAAATATTATCTTAAAAGTAAAGTTTTTAATTGAGTTTTTGTATTATTATTCCCACCATCTAATATCCTGTTTTTTTAAGTATTCCTTTCCATATATCAGTGTAATTTTTTGTTTGCCATTTAATTATCCTTTGTAATACTTTTATATATTTTTACAGTATCACTTAACCGACATCAATTTATCTCTTCAGAAAAAAAAAAAACTCTGCTTTATAAATTTATTTATTGTTAAAGAGAAAATACGAAAAATAAATAAACGATTTACAATCAAGGCTTGTTAACCAATAATCTTTGCTAATGCTAAGGATGCAATAAAATTGATTGAAAAATAATTTAGCATTGGCATGAGTAATACAACAATCCTGTAAAATACAAAATCAAAAAGAACTTCTCAAATCACACAAAACCCACACATGTAAAAATACACATTCACAATCTTTACATGTTTAAATTAAAGTTACACTGAAACTTGTAAATGAGTAAAAAAACAACAAAATAAAAATAAAACAAAATTGTCAAAGTTCTCGTAGAAGTTCTTTCATACACATAAACATGTACACAAGAATTCTGTAGATATACTCACCTTACAACATACACACATACACGCATATGTGCTGTTAAGCTTCTTTTCTCCAAACGACATTTAACAGAAATTAAAGAAAAAATTTAAGAAAGGAAATACATAATTCCCAAATAAATAAAGAAAAAGATTGTTGGTTAAATACATGCGACTACACACATTTGTGTTAATAAAAGTTAAGGCGTAAGTAAATGTGATTCCGTAAGTAAAAATCAAAATAACCAACTAAAAACACATGATTGTATAAATACAGCAGAAAGGTAGTTAAAACAAGAGATGAATTTATGAATGCAAACACATTGTGGTAGTCACACTTCAAACAGGTAACATTATCACATTTCCCTGAACTATATTTATTTTATATTATAACAGTTTCTAAAGCCTGCTCGAGGAAAAAAAATGTTGTTTGGTTTCAAAATATAACAATAATTGCACAAAAGCAAAACAACAAATAATAGCAACACATACATTTGTAATGTAAGTTAAAACCCCAACTAAAAACTAAAAGCAATTGAAGATAGAACTTTCAATCCCTTAAGGCACAAACACTTACTCACTCATATCACTTTGTGTCTCAAACATGTTTTTTTTTTTTGTATTTGCTTATTTGTTCATTCTTAAGAAAGTTATATATATTTATTTAGGATTGGAGGTACTTTTGTTTATTTTTATAGACGACTCAGAATGGGTATAAGATTTAGCAGCAGTTTTGTGTGAACATGGAAACACTGTTTAGTTGCAGGATAAATTGTAAAATACTATTTGTATCATAACTTTATTTTTTAATTTTTTTTAACAGCTGTTTCTTGAATTCATATATATTTATATTGTTTAATTTTTCTTTATGTACAAGTTTTTTTGCTTACAGGAACTATCAAGTTAGTTTTTACTATTGTGTTATCGTTTTGTGTTTTTTACCTTGTGGTTATATTTTTACCCACGATCTATTGTTTACTAAACATGTGTCATATACAATTTAACAGACATCCACTTCTCAATACTTTTTGACTCCAAATTTATTTAACATCTTTAGTTTGCAGAGCCAAGCAACTAAAAATACGCTGTGGGATCGATAAAATTTGAACTCAAGATTACATTACTTAAGACATAATGACGCCCAAATTTTTATTTTTATATATTTTGGAGAATAGTAAATAGCAAAACAAAAATTTAAAACACAGTAAATAGCAAAACAAGGATCAATATTGATCAATGCTGATTATTTTTGATTGTGATGCTTTTGCTTAAACTTTGATTTTTTCTTTACTTTATTGTCTGGACAAATATCTTTAGTTTATTTAAAATGTAAGTGAGTAGTTTCCTTAAGAGCTAGAAATAGCCATCGAAACGTACTTTCACCTTCAATAGTCAATATCGGTGATTTTAATGATTCGGTCGGGATAATCAGCACGATTTTTAAAGTTTAAAGTTAAATTAAAAAAAATATCCGCGATTTAAAAATTTTAATGTTTTTGTTTAAGTTTTTTAATCTTTTTGCAAAAACGTTTAAATTGAATGTAGCTACTTCCTTAAAACATTATTTTATTATGAATAAAAAGCTTTTTATATTATTTTCCAATTTAAAAGGAACCACAACTTTATGGTAATTTTTAATTTAAAAATATTCAGTTTTTATTTAGTGTTAAATATTTCACCACAAAACAAACAAACTGAAAAAGAGAAATAAAAATTGTAATAGCATGCTTGATTTCAATATTTTTTCTTAATTTAAAAAATTATTTATGTTGGTAAATGATTTTCGTACTTTTAAAATCAATTGTTTTTGAATACAACTAAAAAACTTGTTTTTGAAAATTGTATATAAAACTGTTTAATTACTCCAAAAATAAAATAAGTCTATAAAACTGCACTTTGAAGGAAGCTATTGTGAGTTTAAAAATTATATTACACTTTTATTTTGTAGTTTGTATAGTATCACTTTTATTAAGACTTTTCCAAAAAGTCTTTACCGTAAAATAAGTTAATTTCGTCAATCCTTAGCTATAGGAAAAAACCAAAACAAATGTTGTTAATGTATTTGAAATATTAAAATTTTTCTGCAAAAATCTGTAAACAATATAAAAACTAATAAGGCAACAACACAGCAAGTCTATATCGCCTACAATTTTCTATAAAAAAACAGGAAAGTTAAGAAAGTAATAATATCACACAAAAAATCCAATAGAAAACTTTTTCTTGCTCATATCGATATCACGCTTTTGTTGCGCATTTTGTATAGAAAAAGAAACAAGAAAAAGTTACAGATTTGAGCAGTGTTACATAAATTTATTCAATCTCAATATTTTTCTTCTTTTTTTTAATTAAAAAAAAAGAATTCTGTAAAAACTTGATTTTTTTTTTTTTTTTTTGTAAATTTCTATGGTGCCGTAAAAAATAAATGATTATTTTCAAAAAGATTTGATATTTATATAAAAATAATGTTATCTTTTGAACTGTAGAAGGCGTAGATATCAAACTGAATATTGTATGTTAAATTATTTCCGCTATAGTTAAGAGTGGATATTACATTGAACACAGTCAGTATTCAATCAGAGCTTATAATGAATTTCAATATTTACATAAACTTCATGTTTCAAAGTGTCCAATGTAAACCATTATCCTACACTGACATAGGAAGCCTTCCACAGTTTTTTGTTAAAACAAAAAATTCAAAAATAAAAAGCAAATTTAATAAATAATAAAAATTGCTTAGTTTCGAAAAACAAATTCTGTGTTGTTTTTTTTTAGATCCTTAATGTTTCCCCCTAATCTATCAAAGGTCAGTAATAAAAACTTACATAAGAATATTTACTATGGTAAAATTTCTTCAATTTATATTCACATGAAATAAATTATTATATTAAAATTAACATTAAAATATTTCACAAACATACCCTAAAAAACAAGCATGGGAAATAAATATTATTTCAAATGTTTTTGTATGTTTTTAAATAAATTTTGCATAAATAAACCAATCGTAGTCAGCTTAAATATAAATATGCAGAATAAGCTCCCTTATATGTTTAAAATTCTAGAGTCTACAATAATAATAATGTAATAAAAAAATGCAAAATACAAACAGTTGACACTTCATGTGCTATTAAATTTTACCATCTGTCAATTTTATGGTCCGTAACCATTTAACGTTTTCAACAAGAAATGTTAAATATTCTATACACATACATAAAGAATAGTGTTTTCTGGCATTTGTGAATGTGAGCAATTAATAGGGCGAGAGTGTGTGTTAAATATCGCTGGTTGCATGTAGAAAGGCCTTTACTTGAATTTTTACGAAATTTAGTTGTTCGTGATTCCAATACAATTTCACACAGATACCCCTCATCAGAAAATTTGAATGCAATAGCAAACAAACAATGGTTTAACAAGCATTAGCATTTCAAGTGTTACATGGTGATGAAAACATTTTTTGTTGTGTATTTAACTTGTCCTGTAAAATCAAAATTATGTGAGTTAGTGCTTTTCTACAATAGACCAGCGATATGTGTGTGTGCATGCATATATGTATGTGATTGTGTATGCATGCATGTATGCATACATGTATGTATGTATGTGTTTTATTATACCTATAAACAAATTATTCCATATGCATTCTATGAACCTGGGTGTAAAATATAAAAGTATGCAAATAGGCAGAGTTTTACGTTTGTGGTGGGGGCCTTCCGTAAGGCCTTAGTTTTTCTATGTCAATAAAAGACATTTTTTTTAATATAGTGTAATAAAAATATAGACTATGTTTTCTGCCTTTTATCTTTCTTTTTAAAAGATTAAAAATTTTTCCTTAAATTCAGATTAATTTCAGCACAACTGTTTTTTCATTTTATTTTCATTTTTTTACTAGTTCATATAGCAGATCTAGATCTGGGTCTTAATATATATAACAATATATATGAAAGTCACACTGTGTATTGAAAGACCCAGGCGACAAACACAACTGCACATGCTCTTAGCAAATTATAAATGTTTTCCTGCTTCGGTTAACAAAAAAAAAAGCAATATACATTTTTTAGTGCCACTACTAGAGAGTCACCCTTTATACTTTAGTATTAATAATAATTTAGTATTAATTTTATTTTTTTAATTTCATTAAAACGGACATAAAAACTGTGTTTTTAACACAAAGCTACAAAACTAAAAATTACGTTACTAATATGGCGCTCTTTATTTAAAATTTTTTCTTTTGTGATGGACTGTACAGGCGGGCAGATATTGAAGCAAAGTCGATAGAGTGGCGCTTTAAGCATTTCGATACGGGATTCTAAAAATAATTATAAAAAAATTAATAATACTTTTAAAAGTGAAGAATGATTAGTGTCTGGGAAGAACGAGTTATAAGAACTCTTTTCAAATACTATTTTGAATAAATCTCACGAAGTTTTCACAAAAAACGGCTTAAAAAACGGCTTAAAAATATGTTTCTTAACCTTAAATAAAGCTCACGATATTAACATTTTTAAGCCAACTCTCAGTATTAGTTGTGGGTTTGATAGTGCGAAAGCTAAGGTTTGTGCAGAAATATTTGCACAACCAATGGCTTTACTTTAATAACTTTTGGGTTGAAATTATTCAACAGTTACCAAAGGAACTGAAATTATTTTCTACCAGTACTACTAGCAAAGAATACAACTTTATCAGAATGTCATTTCTAATTTTTTTTTTTTTTTAAATTAAAATTTAGAAAAATGCGTTTATAATAAATTAATCTAGAGTTCTCTAGACATTGTTAAAAATTTTACATTTACAAATATAAAATGTGCTGGCGACTATTTTAGTACCATAATGCCGGTAAAAGTAAGTGCGTTTAAATTTGTGTCTCTATTATTTCTACGTAACGACTATTTTTATTAAAAAATTTAAATATTGTATATTTTAACCGAGGTTCTAAGGGTGCTCCTCAGTAAATTTTACTTAACTCCATCCAGCAGTTTTTAAATGATGCGAACATAGACAGATGGACAGACAAAAATTCTAAAAATAGGTGTTTTATATTTATACACAAAGCTGATTCTATTGAAATATAGGTGCAAAAATCTACCACTAAAATGTACGGCTTTTTATTTTTTAGCTTTTCATAATATAAAATTTTTTTCCGTTTTTTTTTTTTTCAGTTCAAATTTGCTTGTGAAACTTTTTTTCCTAAAAATTAGGTAAAATTTTAAGAACTATTTAAATCACAAGGCCCGTTAAGCTGACTTTAACATTATGACTGAAAACAGTTAAAATTAGAACTAAAGTATATAAGTAAACAATGGAACTTTTAGGTCCTTCAAGAAGGCCTTTGTATGCCTCTTTTCATCACTAGAATATTGTGTTTATCACACAATAGTTTAGTTTTTAGAATATTCAGTTTTTTGTTGCTGTTATTGTTTTTTGTGTTCGTTTGTTTCAGTTTTACTTTTTATGAGATTTTTTTTAATTTTTATTTAAACTTATTTTTACCTGCCAAATGTAAACTTTACTAGTTTTACCAGGTTTATGGATATGATATGAAGTTATAAATATAAACTATATATATATATAAAGTTTTAAAATTCAAATAAATATAAATATGGGGGTATATTGCACTTAATAAAAGCTATACAAATGTTATTTTTAAATGTCATAGAAAGACAATGAATACAAAAAAGGGATTTACTCTAAACATATTAAGGATTTTTTATTGAAACGCAATTCTTCGTTTAATTTTATAATATTTAGCCAACTAAGAAGGTATAGTATCGTTTCATTTATGTTTTATTTTGCAGACTTTTAGGAATGTTTCGAAAATGTTGTTCCTTTTCATTTTATTTTTAGATTTATTTTTGCTATTGAGGTCTATATTGATTTGTAATTCTTTAATTTTAAAGTTTTTCCCTTATATTTCGTAATACACGTTAAAAACAACTACGTTGTATCGGGACACCCTTTATTTTGAAAATTTTTAACTCTTTTTAAAACAGGACTAATCTGTAAGCCTAAATTAGATTTTAAGAAAAAAATTTCAAAGCTTGTTCCGAAATGAATGAGATCTACGGACACAAACATAAAAAAGGAACAATCACAATCAGACGAATTGATAACCTTCTTTGTGTTTAATTCGGTTTTAAATGTAATAAGTTTTTAATTTACAGACTAAGCAAAGCAATCCTAACAGAAGTATCTAGGTTATAAAATACTTTACCTAACCTCCAAAAGGGTAAAACATAGTACCAGATTGTTTTTTGATTTAGGTTCGCGAGTAAATATCTCTGCTGAGAAATTTTTTTTTATTAAGAAGCCATCTGCGAACTTAGATTACAATTGATTTTTTGAACAGAAAAGTGCTTTTGAGGATCGGGAATTGGATGGCTCAGGACGGGCTGAAATTATATATTAGTAACAATTATTTAACGCATAATATCTTTTATGGGTATAAAATGAGATAACCAAAATGTTTTATAAACAACTAAAAATATCAGAGCTATAAAATTGTTTATGGGACCACTAGGTTGACACTTTCTATGTTCTTTATTTAAAAAATTTATTGTCATCATTTTCGCCTCTTGCAATAAAGTTTTTTATCAAGATAATACATTACGCGTCCAGCACTTGTTACTCGATTGTCATTAGTATATCTGAGAAATTTTTTATAATATAATTTTTCTTTTCAGGTTTGATTGTGTTAGATTTGATTTATAATTTTTATTACTTTTTGAATTTTTTTTTTACATTTGAATTTTAAAATTGTGATAATTTTGTATAAAACAAAACGACGTTTTGCTCACACCCTGCTATTTCGCCTTAAATATTTGATTATAATAATTGCCTTGCAAGACTTTGTGATTTGGCTACTTGGTTTTACTTTTTTATTAAAATATAAGAAATTACATAATCGAGCTTACAGCTAGTGTGGTTGTAGTTTATACAATTAACATCAGGCTTCGAATTGAAGAAATATTAATATTTTTTAATTTTAGCAAAATGTTCTATTGCGGGAAAGCTGAAATATCAATTATAGGCAACTTGGCTACATGTGAAAAAGATTTAAAAAATTTAAAATTTATTGTAAAAATACCTATTTACTAAAGTTGTTTAAAAATATGACATTGGCAAGGATTCTTGTACAGCTAGGTTTGTTTGCTTAAAGTTTAAATTTTGTTGCAAGAATTTTACAAATTGTCGTAACAAACCTATTTCACTTCAGCTTGATTTTATTACCGTTAAAAAATGTATTGTTATTGGTTTACTTTCAATCCTAAAACTTAAATAAAATTTTTTAATCTATTTAATTTTGCCTAATATTAAAAAACAAAAAAACAAATTTAAAGGTAAATTATTTTTGGGTGATTTTCTTAATTTTCATTTTATTTTTAAGACAAGAAAGAGAAGGCAGCAAAAAGTGTTGACTTGTAAAATTTAGCAAGAAGAATAATTATCTAGGATTTTTATAAAATTATTTGAACACACAGAAAAGTTTTTTTATGCTTTTTGGCACTTCCTTTATAACGCCTTCCTTTTAATACCTAACTCGCACTTTAAAACAAGTTTTACCTTAAATCTTTGTTTGAAAACTTTTGCTGTACTTGAAATACATAATTTTTAAAATAGTTTATTGTGTCCTTGATTGTTGTTGCAAACAAGAAAGTTGTGACGCTAAAAAAACACTTTTTAAATTTGTTTTTAAAGTTTCCTGTGGCCACTTGAAAATATTTTTAATAAACCAAAGTTAACAACAAGGTCACTATGGTAGATGTTTTCAGAAAATAAATATTTTTTCCTGAAAATTAATAATATATTTTCTTTACCATAGTATGAAACTAAAAGACGCATCTGATCGCTTAAATTCTATCGATCTTTCTTAAATTAATTAAATAATGTCTGTGTTCTAACTGCTACTTATTAAATTGGCTTCACAAAGATTTTTTAAGTAATTTAGTAAAATTTGGTATTAATAAATTCTAATTATTTTGTAATCGGTTATTTCGTTGTATTCAGTTTCTGCACTAAAAATTTTATTGCTTTCTATCTATTTAAATACATTTAAAATTTGCTTTTGTTATTGGTTTTATTTAACTTAAAATTAGTCACAAAGTTCAATTGATATTATATTGAACAAATAAAAAATTTTATTCTCACAAGGAGACCGCAATTGAAATATTAGCATTCATACAAACAAAAGTATAAATAGACTTTATTTAATTGCACTTATGCATGCGCATACTTATACAGACACACTTTCATACAACCACGCTTGTAACCACTCAAACAATTAAATACAATAAGAAGCAACAACGAACTATTAATTGATTCTGTTGTTTGAAAACATAATTCCGTTGAGTTGCTTTTAATCGTTTTTGTTTTTACTTTTAATATCTTCATTGTGTTTTGTTAATTGAATTTATTTTTGTGAAAGCGTTTATTAATTTAATTGCCTCACTATACTTTTGACAATTGTTTTCTCTGATAAAATGTTTTAAGTATAAAAAACCCAAGTGTGATTTAATATTTTTAACTTTTGTAATTATTTATTATTCCAACTGTTTTGGTGTTATAAATTAAGGAATTATTTTAATTTGGCTTAAGTTCATGTATATTTTAATTATTTTAATTTTGAAGAAAAAAATTTACTATTATAATTTATGTTAATTTTTAAGAAACCAGCAGGTCATTATGCAACATTTCCTGGATTGTTACATGAGTCATCAGCATGCTTTCGACTTTTTACTTTAGTTCGTGTGCTTGATTTTAAAAAGTGTAAGTACATTGGAATGTATTTTTTTTAAATACTAAATTCTATTACTTTGTTCGATCAATACTAGAAAATTTTTAAAATTTAAAATAATAAATTTAAGAAAAGTCGGTGACTGTTACCACAGAATAATTTAACTATGTCTACAAGCAATGTATGTTTTAGAAAATTATAACAATAATTTATTCATTGAACATCATCAAACATAAAAAGCTTAAGGCATTTTGAAGGACAGTTGGCAGAAAAGACAAACATATTTCATTTTTTATCCTTGTTGGATATTTGTTTTGTTGTGTCAAAAATAATCATCAGCTTCAAAAATAATTTCTACACGCCAGACAGTTAAATGTTTGTATTTAATATAACTCTTTAGCACAAACCTACTTGCGAAATTTTTTATTATAGATTTGATTTAAAGAAGCAGCCACATATGGCCACATATGTATTTTAATTTAAATTGTAGCAATTGCAATAAATATTTTCTACATTTACTTTTTCTTTAAACAAAATTTCATCACGTAAAATGCCTGTCTGGACATACAAATATTAAAGCAAAGTCTATATATATTTATAATAATATATGAAAGATAAATTATAAAAAATGTGTTTAAAGATTGCTTTAAGTTTATGCAGGGACGTAGAAGTAACATTTTCGTGTGTGACGAAATGTCTAAAACATTTTCCTCAAGGTATTTAATATAATAATTAGAAAAATAATTTACACAGCAAAATATGTCTTAAGAACTATTTGATCCATCCTGAGTAACTTTTTGCCGTGTACTTGTGGACAGAATTCGCTTTCTTTATTATAGTACACAAATGTTCCATCCGGAATTTGATTCTAGTTATTTTTTGCAAAGTTCTGAGTTTTCAGAAAATCAAACAAGCTCTTTAAGTAAAAAGCGTGACATCTAATTTTTTGGCTAATCTTTTAAATATTACAAATGCAAAAAAGAGCTTGTATGTTATATATTAATAGCTTACCTACTCAACCGTTCGTTATGTAGTTTTGCACGGACATTGGTTTTTGGTTTAGAAAAATACTTACCTTTCTTAGCTTTAAGAATATAAGTGCTACTTCTAAGAACTTCTGAAGGTTCTATAAACTGCGCTTAATGATTTATTTCAGTTTCAAAAATGCTTATATTAATTTCAGTTTGTGTTATTCTTATCCTTTTCTCCAAGCACTTTGAAATAGAGATTTTTAAAGGAAATATTATATTCAGTTATTTGTCGACAGGAGCTTTATTCCTTTTTTGATTTAACCTGAGTAAATGCTTTTTCAAAAGCAGGTTCTATATGTTTTATACTTTCTTTTTCTTTCGCTGTTAGGGTATAAATCTACTAATAGTTCGATTTCGAGGTTAATGAGACCCTTCGAAGAAGTCATATTATTGCACGACTTAGAAAATATTTTTTATTTTTTTGATGTTGCTTTCTATCTTGAATAAAGAATAGCAAAATCTCTGTTTATATAATCAAATTTTTGCTGTCAAAATTGTAAAATGCCGTATTATTTTATAACAGCCTCAACTGGCATGAATTAGTTGTATCATTGGGTGACACCATTAGAAAATAGGAAATATAAATATTTCTTATAGAAATTCCAAAAATATTTAGATCTTGATATGTTGTGCATTTTAGAGCTGTTACCCTACTTAAAACTTGAAGCATTTGTAAGGGTGCCTATAGAATTATCTTTTGATAGTGAAATACTTTCTGTGAAAGCTTCAAGTGCCTTAATTATTTATAAAGTCAGCATGATAAACTACAATTAAAGCAAAAACTTAATAAGAAGTATAAAAAAGTTTTGTAAAAAAAAAATAAATTAGTTTGTTACACCCATACTTTCAAAAATTTATGTACAAATAAACCACAGGGGGTAATTATAAATTTTATAAGATAAACTTGCAGTTCTGACAACTATTCAAAGGTATGATAATGAGAAATTTAAAAGGGAATCCTAGTTCGTTACAAAAATTCACACAAATGGGTTATAGTGATTTTTTTTATAATGTATATGCAAACACAGCCATAATAACAGCCTTTTTCAGCATTGTGTTCTATCACCATTAAAAATACTGCTACTACTGTCACTTCTTTCGCAAATGCATGATGAAAATAATAATAAAACAAACGGAAATTTAAGTGGCTAAAATAAGGAAGGAAATCAAAATTCAATTCTTTGCATTTTGGGCACATTCCTAAAAAAAATGCCACTATACGGTTATGATAATATTTTTGGAGGTGTAAAAGGAATATATTTTTAAATCACTTTTAGAGAAATATTATGAATAAGGAAAAAAACCTCTTTTGTGAAACCTTTTCTATTTTGTGCCAGAAACTAGTTGAATTAATAATAATTTTTTCTTAATGCTGTATAATCACAAATATTTCTAAAGCTAGAAAAGGAGATGTAAATATTTAGGTTCAAATGATTAAATAAAACTAAACAAAAAATTAGCAAAACTATTTCCATTATAACGTAAAGTACGAGTGTTTAACTAAGTTATTTTAATTGGTTACTGTAAATCGAAATCTCTCGCCCACCATAACCAACAAATAGCCATAGGGGATCGACTTCACCGAAAGATTTTATCACATCTACTTTCGGCATTTTGATAAGTTTTTTCACTTTGTTTTTAGACTAATCCACATAAAACTGAGAGAAAATTACCAACACGAATGCAGAGAACGGAATCTAACTCTCATGTATGGGCCGGCGCTTAAAAGTCTGTTATGGAGTTACTCGACCGCGTACAGGAGGGGACGAAGAGCTCATAGGTGACAGAAAGGTATCCAACTCTATTAAGTCTTATGAACATCAACGCAATGTGGGTTGTGCTTCGTTATTTTATCGAATGTATTTAACGGAATGTGTTTTAATAAGATTAAGAAACCTGTTTCCGATATCCGCACGTATACAACAGGGTCTTTATTAAAAGCTCATCAATTGGTTGTCGATTGGCCATTACAAAGAGAATGTTCTTTTTAGCCGAACATTTTGTTTGTGGAAGCACCTTACTGTGGAGGTCTTTCCTGTCACTTTCAAAGTTGTTGTGACAATCACTACTCCCTCTATTCTCCGTGCTATAACCAAATTTACTATTTCTTAAACAAAGCATTGCTTGAGAAGGGGTCATCAGCTGAGTGCTGGACCGAGATAAAAAATACGTTTCTAGAGATAAATCTGGACACTTTTGCTATCATCACTTCTACGATTTGGAACAGTTATTAAAAGCTATATAGGGACACCCTTCCCTATATTATTCTAATGTCAATTCCCTTGATTTGCAGCAAATGAAATTCTATCCTGTTCTACAAAATAATAGTTCGCTGTGACATTACATACTTATTTATATTAAAGTAAGTCATAAAGGTCACAGTAAATATAAAATTGATGCACTTTCTATCCTATGCAATCTAATTTGTGCATATTGTGAATCTTACATCCACAAATGCACACACTTTACAGCATCTGTGTTTCTTATTTACTAAAGTCGTTAAAGTCGTTAAATCATTTAAATATTTGATTGACATTAAAACAAGTACAATAGTTGATTACTTTTTTATATTAAATCTTTTTTAATTTGCACAATGAATTGCATAAAAACACTTAACAGTCTCAATCAGTCGTAAGTGAATGATCACATTAATTTTGTTGACCCAAATTAAGTCTAACTGAATAAAAGCCATAAACCAATGAGCCGATAGACTAGAGTGAAAAAATATAAACAAAAAAAATTTAAAAAAGAAAGCAAACTTTTATTTTGTCTTAAGAAATTTGCAAACATTAACGAGTTCATGCAAGGCCATCCAACAAAAAAAAATGCCGAAACAGTAAAATATTTTGTTTATTTAATGCTGGTGCAAACAGTTGGCTCTCTAAAAGCATTGTTGATAATTTTCAACTTATTTTATATATTTTTTTGTTTGAAAAATATACAGATTTTGACTTATGTTTTAATTTAGTCATTTGCAAAATCTACAAAAAGCAAAGCATGCATTGGCAGAGAGCTCATATAAAATTAAAAAAAAAATTCGCCAAAATTATAATATTATCAAGATGAAAAAACATCCGAAAGTTTGTTCAAAATTAAATATTCCACTACAGATCAAAACTTAAAAAATAGAGATATAAAAACTTCAATAATTTAGAGAATTCAAAACAGCCAAAGGTTAAATATTCAGTCCAAAACAGTATTTTTATATAACTTTTCCCAAAGCTGAGTTTTAAAGCTTTCTCCCACATGGAAGTATAAGTTTGGTCAATAACTCAAATCTCCAACTTTAAGTTTTAACCAAAATAAAATGAGCTTAAAAAATAAAGATAAAAAATATCAAAAGTCTTTTCATATTTTGATTCTATTTTATATTTTAATTTAAAATACCACATCATCTAGGGATCCAAACTTTAAGAACAGTATTTTATTTAAATAAATATTTTCAGATGCTTTGCTATCGTACAAATCTAATAAAATGACTAGGTTTACCTGACACCAAAAATATTGTTTGTTTTATTATGTTGTTAGGTCTAACAAATTACATCACATTTGTTTTTACTGATATCCGGCAATAGATTTCAAACTCGAAAAAAAAGAGAAACGAGAAACGAAAAAGAGAAAGTACATTAAAAATAAATTAATAAAATAAAATAAAAAAAGTGGAACGTAAAATAAGCAATAGAACAACTTAATTACATTGTTATTATTCTATTTGTAGTTAAATGAAATTTTATATGTTTATGTTACAAAGTTGTTAATATCACAAATATTTTTAATTTAAGAAAAATTGTCTTTTTTGTAAAATAAAATTTTAATGCTGTTTCACTTATTTTTCACGATAGAATGTAAAAACAAGATTTTCGGTTTAGTTGTATTAAAATTCCATTCTATGATTTAAATATCACAAAAACTTTGCAAAACATAACGCTTAGATGGGGCCATAATCATTATTTTATTCATATCAATTTCGCTCCGCCTGTCTGCGTGTGACAGTCCTCTACTTCTTGTACTGTAATAGGTAGACACTTAAAATTTTTACAGCGGGTATTAGTATCTGTTGTAAAAATAAAAATAATAATAAAAAAAATATTGTTATTTTTTAAACTGTAAGACACGTTAAATTGGAACTGTGTATGTAAAACTATGTCTGCTATAGCAACAGGTGTACAAAATTTTAAATTAAAGAGTGTGTTAATAATGATATGTTACCTTAAGTTTGAATAGTTTTATGTCCATTCTAACAATGTGTACAAATTTACACAGAATATGCACGAATAAATTTTTTATAAAAATAAATGTGAAAAATTATAAAAAATAATAGAAACATCCTATGAAGCCCACAATTGTGTTAAAAATGGTTAATATGGGCTTTCTCCTTAATATGTTCTATGCATATGAACTTATTATATGTCTTCTTAAATAATTTTTACTGTCTTATAGTTGAAACTGCAGCAAGAACGACAATTTAATTTAAATAAGAAACAATAAAAAGATAAAATTAAAAACAAATATTTAATGTGTGAGTCCATCAGGCATTTCTCGGACGTAGTTTTAAAGAATTTCTACTATTTTCATAAATTTTGTCTGTGAATTCATTACTTTTTAAATCGCTTAAAAAATATATAAGTGCAATATTTCCCTATACTACAAGTATTTTGAAACTTCTGACGGTTTAAAAGTAGTATAAAAATCACTTAGTTTTTATTCCGAAAAACAATTAAAGCTTCAAAAGTTAAATAATATAAAAATAAATAATATATATTTTTAAAAACCCTTTCACATGTACCTTTAAAATTTTTCACACATACTTCTTGTTAAAATTAATCCAAATTGACAGCTTTGACGTAGATTGTACGCAATTCGGCATTAAAATATTTGTAGTAACAAAAAGGTTAAATAGTTCAGAAGAATTAAAATCACGTTAGTTGAAACATTCAACCGAAAAAAAAAATGAAAGCAACTTCGTTTAAATATTTAAAAGTATGAGTGTATTGGTCCAAAAGTGCGAAACTATTAAAACTTGAAAAGCAAAACCTAATAACTAAAATAGAGAATTTATATTGTAATCCATGTAAAAATACATACTTAGTAAAAGAGGACATGTTCCTAGCGGCACAGTAGTCCGATACTTTAATTTCTTTGTTAATAATAAGAAAAAACTTTTTGAACTATACTTTGAATAGGTCTAGTGCAATTATATATCCTTTGACATGTTGTTTAAAATATAATGCAAAAGTAATCCCTTAACTTTCGGAACCACAAACCAATGCTATTTTATATGAACAAAAATAACAAATTTGAATGTATAACGTATATAAACTCCTCCTATTTATTAAGTAAAGATATTTAAGATTAAATCAATTATTCAAGCAACCACCCAAAAGTCAATAAAGCCAATCAACCAATTTATTTCATAGTTTTAATGTGATTTTCTACTACCAAAATATGTCATCTCTGACCGTACAATTCAACAAAAAGATTAAATCTGCTAAAAATAACTTTCCATCTCCTTCTATTCAAGTGTAATTGATTGCTTCATTGTTGTCACTAGAACTGTGAGAGTTTGTCTGAAAGTAAATTTGTAAGGAATAATATTGATTTATGTCACTGATTAAAACTATGACTCACTTTAATTTCGTTTTAGTTTTACGATCTCTTTGACTTGTGGTTGTGTCAAATTACGAGTATATATTGACACAGTAATTGACAAGTACCTCACCATTATTAGCTATAGTGCCGCCTAAAAATTTACTTATAACCATAATTCATAAACTTGATTTCAATAAGTAAAATTTAAATTATTTCTTTTTTATCACAAACTAATTGTGATTTATAAGAAGCAATTTACTATCAAAAATATTTTTTTCGAGTAAAGTGTTTAATTTGTTTAAAGATTAAATAATTTTCGTTATATTATAAGAATATGTATATTAATATACTTTTTTGAAATCATGAACATAAGATTTCTGTTTGCAAATCTTTTATATGATTAACGTCATTTATAATGTCATGATGAAAGCATAAATAAATACAAAATTAAAATTCTCTTAAAGCTTTCTAATGAACTAACAAATTTTAAAATGTAGGATAATGTAATTACAAAAAAGTTTAATATATAAAGAAATATGGAAGATTTTAATGAAATAAAATTCATGCTGAGAAATGTTTGTAGAATTTATTTCAAGCCATTCAGTCTTTTATTACATACTATTAGACCATAGAAAAAGAAGTTTATATTTAAATATGTTAAGGAGAGTTGTCACTCTAGAAAAATATAACAGCAAAAATAAAAAGTAAAATCATCACCAAAACAGTAATAGTCAGCATTTTTTGTTCTTAAAGTAGTAGCCGATTGTTGTACCCAGTAGAAGTGTAAAAGCAAAGGATTGTGATTCTTAATAATTTATTTAATTTTGTTATGATGACGGAAATAAACAAAATAGAATAGCAGCAGTAAAATATTATAATATTTTAAAAATTCTATATAACAGGGCATATCTAAAAGCCACATAATAATGAATCAGTTCTTGATTGCCGAGCTGAGTATGTCAAAAATAACTGATTAAAATATGAAGAAAAAAAAACTAGACGAAGAAAATTGTAAGCAGATTAGTATAAATATTTTGAAATAACAATTCAACAATTTTTGTTAATTTTTTTTAACTTAATTTTTTTATTTTTATTTATGTTATTTATTGATGTTTCTGAACCATACTTGTTTAAATATCGTAATGCTACAAAACAGTAACAAAAAAAAAAAAAAAAAAAATTATTGGGGGAAAAAGTGGATATCTTTTTTTTTTTTTTTTTGCATAATCAAAGTTCGTTAAAACACCCGCGTCATTCGTATTCACTAAAAAAAAATATTGTGGCTCAATTTTTTAAAAATTATTTAATACAGAGAGAGGACACCAATAAATTAATTTTCTGGCTTTAATATGTACACGTTAAACTCTTCATATATTTAAGATTTTTGGGTAGAAAAATGCGACTTGCTTCAATTGCAACATTTGAAATTAATTTGTTTTTTCAAAAAGAGACCAGAGTTAAAACTTTTTCATGGCCTGAATTCTTACGTATTTAAATCAAAATACTGATTGTTTCTTATGCTCTGTTTCAAAATAACAAATAATTCTCTAAATTTTACAAGCGTGCCAGTAACGAATGCAAAGTATAAAGAAATTAGAAAGGCAGCTTCTATAAGTACGTAAAGTTCGACCTAACCAGCTCAATTAGGGCGAACTAATGTTGTTATTTCTGTATTTTAAGAGCCTTTTATAACTATCCCTCGTACATCACATTGTTAAATAAATTACAAAAAACTCACATAATATTTGTTTTGCAAAAACAAAGTAACATCTTTTTCTAAAATGACAGCCAACGCAAAAAAAAAAATAAAATGAAATTTGATAATTTAAAAAATGCGTTGTACTAGTGAGTTTTAGACATATTTTTTTGTTTGCTAACAATATTTAATTTTAGTTTAACTAAGCAAGTTTTACAAACTAAAACTTGACTAAACCAATATTTTATCGCTTAAGTCCGTTAGCTACAGTTAGGATTTCTAGTGCAAATAAGATGTTTTGGGCTCGATTTTAAAATGAAATTCAACGACAATTGAAGCAGATTTGTAGCTTGACAATATATTATAGATTAAGTTTAATTAAAGTGGTTTATAAAAGGCTTTAATAATTAAAATTATGATGCAGAAATATAAAATATACCAAAACTAAAACAGAATTTTTTTTCTTTATCAAATAAAATAAAGGATCTATGACAAAGCTGTCCTTATAACTTTAAATTGTTTTTATCCCTACAAGAACAGTGACCATCATTTAATCCATCAAATGAAAATCACTGATGATGGAAATATACATCACTACGTAGAACAAAGATTCTATCACATTCTTAAAGGCAAAATGAAAAAATTGATGTAAACATTTGTATACGTGTGATGTCTGTAGCAACCAGCGTTGCCGTGACTTTTCTTACAAAAAATAAAATGAAAGTTTTGCCTGACTTTTGGAACAGATTTAATTATAATCACTCATTTCTTGCTGGGATATTGTTATTGAATTAAAAAAAAACTTTTTTCATATTGACCAATTTTTTCTCATCATTTATTTTAGATTTTGAAATTCCACAGAGAATTGGTGAACACAATAATGTTGTTATTTCAAAAGCAAAGTAAAAAGCTAATTGAAAAAGACAAAAAGTGTCTCTTCTGCTTCACAGAATACAGAAGAAAACAAATTAAAGAATAGGAAAAGCAGCCCAGCCAAAAAATAAGTAATAATTAAAAATTATTTTTGTTTGGCAACTAAGATAATGAGAATCTAATTACAAGATTAATAAAAAATAAAATAAAAGAATAAAGACCAAAATCATGAATTTTTAATCTCAATTGAATGTTATCACTAAGGAGTTCATAGAACAATACGGACGCAATATGTTTTAATAACTTATGAATGTCTTAACACAAAATAATTATGACTGTTTTCAAATTGTAAAAATAATAAAAAAAATTATTGTTCATTGCGGCTTACTAGCATCTATTGAAGCTAAAATAACTACTTTATTAAAATTGTAAACTTTATATTTTTAACGCAATTATCATGTACATGTTTGAAAAAAAAAATACAGTGAAAAACCCTTTTTGGTATTCAGACTAACATCCAGGTCTGCTTGAAGTTTAAGTTGCCATTAAAGTATACAGCTAAAAAATTTTAAAATCTACTGTTTTTTAAAAAGATGTTAAAACAACATAGAAAGAAAAATCTCATTCTTACCTTAAAATTGTAAGTATCATTTGAAATCAAGTGCTGTTGAAGCAGAAAAAAATTTGTTGGTAAAAATCATTCCAAGAGTTTGTAAAAATTATAACACATTTTTTATTTCATAACCAGGCTTATTTAATGATTAATATTCTGAATTTAGGGCTTTAAAAAGGTCCGCATTCAGGGTTGTTTTGATACCGTTTAGTATTAATTAAACGACTTCAAAAGGGGTTATCAGTACATCTGTGTTTCTTTTGTGTACTTTTTAGCTCACCTTCTAAACTGATTTTATTAATTTTTTATTTCATTTGAAACTCTGTACCTAAAATTTGGTCCTGTTTAGGATCAGGGTGATTTAGTATAGCATATATAGCTATAACGTATCTACTGAAAGAAAGTACTTTACGTTATAGCTTCCAATAGGATGTTAAATAAAAAATTGTATCCAAAAATATAAAAAGCGCTGTTATTTAAGATATATCATCTTACTCCTTTAACTGTTTTAAAAAAATAAAACCACGGGATTTATCCATAGAAGAAATAAGTTTGATGGCTTTCTATTTTGTCTGTTTATTTAAGAGGCGTAGAAAATCTTAGTTGTAACGAATATTTCTTAACCGCAAGATAACTAATGATACCAAGGGTTTGAAAGCTGAGAATGTCAAACTGCGTGTACATTATATTTGGCTAGATTTAACAGGTCATTTTGAATCATTTAACGACCAAACAAGGCTCAAATTGTGGAAATTTGCTTTAAAAAAAAATACCGTTTGCTTAGTTAATAGAGTGAGTACTGGCAGTAAAATGTCTTCGTTACATTTCAGCGAAGGTATTGCATTACATCGGTCAAAACGCCATACCTCCATATATTTTTTAAAAAAGTATTCACAAATTTGACAGATCAAACAATATATGTAACACGTATCCACGGGAAACATATGCCCAGTCAAGTCACAATTAATATAATATGAAATAATATACCAAAACTTAATTAAACAGTTGATTCTAACAACTCTTTGTTATACATTATTTTAAATTTTATACGAGGGCTGCTTTATATATTTCTGGCCTGGCAACACTGAGTGCTGCCAAGTGCAATCTGACATTTCCATTGGAAAGTTTGTCATTTTTAAGCATAATCGTATTCAAAACATTTTGACGTACGACCATTATTTGTGTTGTTTACAGTGACTTGAAAAAATTAATATAGAAAAAAATGGAATTAACTTGTGAACATTTTCGTGCCATCATTTTTCACAACTTTCCACGTGAATTATCACGACAAGAGTGCATTGATGAACTTAAATCTTTGTATGGCGATGAAGCACCATCCTATAGCACTGTGAAAAATTGGCATAACGAATTTAATCGTGGCCGAAGCTCGCTCAAAGACGAATTCCATAAAGGTCATCCAAAAACGGCTGTTGTGCCAGAGAACATTGATGCCGTGCGTGAACTCATAATGCAAGATCGACATGCGACATACCGAGAGATAGAGACATCCTTAGACATTGTTTCCACCACCATACATTCGATAATGCATGAACACCTGGCCGTAAAAAAGGTTTGTTCTCGTTGGATCCCGGACAATTTGAAAGTCGCTCAAAAAAAGGCTCGTGTCGATTGGTGCAAAGAAATGTTGCAAAAATACGATTGCGGTGCTTCAAAAGACGTTTATAAGATCGTCACAGGTGACGAATCATGGATCTATGCGTATGAGCCCGAAACGAAGCAACAATCGACCGTGTGGGTCTTCAAAAACGAGCAAAATCCAACGAAAGTTGTTCGTGGAAGAAGTACATCGATGCAAATGGTCGCCTGTTTCTTCGGCAAAACTGGTCATGTGGCGACTGTTCCGCTTGATCAACTTAGGACGGTCACTTCTGAGTCGTACACTACAATTTGTTTGCCTGAAGTCATCGGAGAAATTCGAAAAACCAACAACAGAAGACATATCATTGTTCACCATGACAATGCGAGCTCTCACACATCGGCTCAAACCAGAGTGTTTTTGACCGGCCAAAACGTCAAACTAATGGGTCATCCGCCGTACAGCCCTGACTTTGCACCTAATGACTTCTTCTTGTTTCCGCACAACAAGAAAAAAATGCGTGGTCAACGATTTTCGTCGCCAGAAGAAGCTGTTTAAGTGTTCAAAAACCATGTTTTAGAGGTGTCTCAATCGGAGTGGAAAAAGTGCTTCGACAACTGGCTTGAGCGCATGCAAAAGTGTATAAATCATGCTGAGGAATACTTTGAAAAACAATAAAATCATTTTTGATTATAAATATTCGCATTTTCACTATTAGGCCAGAAATATATAGAGCAGCCCTCGTATTATTATAAGAAACACCCGATACACAAAAAATATACGAGAAGATGCAGAACAAAATAATGTTTCTTGAAAATAGTTTTTTCTGCTCACGTGTTTCAGAAAAATTTAGAAACTAGTGGCAAAATTAACTAATTTCGGCCTTTAAATTTTTTTCAAATTTATTTAATATAGAATGAAAAAAGCTATATTTTATTAATATAAAATATTTTATTGATTACATTAATAAACTAATATTGATCATGAATGTTGTAATCTTTTAAAATTTATCTTTTTTCTTCCCTTTATTAGTTTTTGAGAAAAACAAATGAAAACCTCAAAAATCACAATTTTGTATTGATTTTTATAACATATGTACTTATGTATATTATTTATAATTATTTTTTGTTAACACGATTTTTAATTTTGTTTTTTTATGTTGCTTTTTTCGGTATTTCCGTTTAAGAAACTTAATTATGTTTAAAACGTAAAATTAAATAAAGGAAGTTTAACCAAAATTAAAAAAAAAAAATCTCTTGAAAATACTGCTTCCGGCTATAAACAAAACAATCATATATTACACACACTTACATGTACATGCAGACGTTTTTTAAATAAAAATGTTGCAGACAAAATTTGCTGGTCATTTTTTTCTGTTGTTATGTTATGGGTGGCTGTTTTGTCATTTTGTGCACTGGTTTTGTTTTACATTTGTGTTGTTTAATAATGCTTGGGGGTATTCTACATGCATCAAAGAGGGTGCTGCAATTATTTAAGTTTTATTTTGTCTTTTTTTTAAAAAGATTTGGTTTCTGGCTTTAAGCGTCAAAGTACAATTAAATAAACAAAACTTGAAATTTTTTACTGCGCTTAAAAATATTATTGCATGTCAGAAAATTTATTCAATTCATTATGAAATTTCTAACAAAGTCAAATAAACATAAGCTACAAGCATGGTGACCACTATTACAAAAAAAAATACTATGATGACTTGATTTAGAAAAAGTGAACAATACAAAAAACTA
Organism: Cistogaster globosa; assembly: GCA_937654795.1. Classification (NCBI taxonomy): domain Eukaryota; kingdom Metazoa; phylum Arthropoda; class Insecta; order Diptera; family Tachinidae; genus Cistogaster; species Cistogaster globosa. The sequence continues at coordinate 114,129,451 of OW569405.1, read as the reverse complement.
GATAAAAAAAGATATTTTAAAATCTTAGTATTGTGTAATAATTAGCTAGTTAGTTTTAAGTTTCTTAAAAAATTTATTTTAAACACTTTAAAGAGTGGATTAAATTCCAAAAAACAATGTATATAGATTACATTGACCTTGTTTAGTTTGTCTTTCTGTGTTTTGTTTCTATAATCATCTCTTTAAATCCTAATACTTGTCTATTTTTTTTTTTTTTTTTTGCCAGACAAAGCAGAAATTAGAAGAAGCAGATTTTTGTAAATCTTAAAAGTAACAACTCTGGCTTTATGTTCATCCTGCTTATGACATACGTGGCCTTAAATTTTGTATGTTTTCTATCTCTGTTATAACTTTAGCCATAACTGCTTGTCTCTTGTGTGTTTTAAATACAAAAATATTAAATGATTTATGTAAATTTTTTTTTATAAAGAAGATGAAACGTTTCAGTTGAGAAATTAGAGTGAACGAAAAACTTAAGGTTTGTAGTAAAATATGCATTTGCCTACAAAAAATACAAAAATATTCTCATATTAATAATATCAAGTTGCTGCATGTTGTGCTCGATTATGATGGAAAGAATTTAAAACAGAAAAGCTGCCTTTACTTTCTTCCTTTGCGTTGAGGCAGTCGCCTCGACGTATCATTAATAATATTAAAAATCTGTCCTGAACATGACTAAAATGCTTTTGGATAAGTTACACTATTACGTTTAGTGTTAGGCTTAATTTTTAAAATAAAAAAATGTGGATTCCGGTTTTATCACTGAACATTTTAAGGCTTTGCGCAAGATGGCTTTAAATCTGAGATCTCTAAGATGAGCATGCCAAAATATTAATCACTGATAAATTTTTTCTCGGTAAAAAACAATGGGTGAATTCTACAGTTAGAGATGTAAAAATAGCCTTCAAATTGTTTTGTTCAAAGAAATTTTAACCCAAAAACTTAATTGGTTTGACGGCTTAAGATCGTAACCTAATTGCAGAAATTTTAACATGATAAATTTTTCCTGACATGTTTTGAAGACCTTTTAATGAAAGCGAAATCTGGCATATAAGCAAAACTCTTACCAGTATGTATAGCTTCTATACCAGTTAACATTTCCAGTTGTGGAAATCGATGAAAAAGGCACCATTAAATTAGATACCCAAGCAAAATCGATGGCAATTTGTGAGGAAGTGTTAAAGGTAGGAGTTACCATCATGATTAGAAAGTTAGGGTTTTTACTGATAAGAATACATGTAACATGAAGGCACAGAGTTCAGAAAAGCGATTTGTGGGGTGTTATAATGTTCTAAGGACCCAGCAGTTGAAAGACTAGAGAGACCTATAAAAGTGTGTCTAATTTGGATTTTTTACCGATTATATAGCTTCTAAAGCTACACAGCCAAAAAATGGCTTGCAAAAGAAATCAGTAATTCATGGGTTTTATGTTAAACAAACTGGTTCAATTAAGGGAAAACGCGTAATATTACCATTAACTTGTCATTGGCGAGCATGGGTTCACAGTAACAAAACGGCTTAGCATTTAAAATAAGTAAAAGTCATCAATAGATATGTTTTTTCTTTAAATTTTTGTTTAAATTCTTTTTTTTTCATTAACTTTCATGAGTTTTTAATCAGCTTAAAAGTTAAAACTTAAATAGAAGAAACGAGCTTTATAAAAATGTATTATAGGAAATAAGTGCAAAAGAAGCAATGAAAATACCCATTATTTGTTCTTTGTTGGTACATATTGCTCCTACACGTTATGTCAGACCTGTAAAAGAATTTATTTCAGGTCTTAATATACGCCTTCTTTCTTTACGTATTTAAAAATTTCTTGAAATGGCTTAACTGAAAAGTGTATGAAGAAGGAAGACACTTTCATGACAAGCAGTCACTTATTAAGTCGTTAAAGAATTTAAACAAGAAATATCATGGCTATATTTAAATCATGAACTTATATCATTCAAAAAGGACCGCGGTATTAATTGTTTTAAAATTAGCTGTTTTTTGTAATGGAAGCTTTTCCAAATAGCTAAATGCTGCTTAGTAATATATGGAGTTAAAATTAAATCAAATAATATGGTTCGTAAAAATGCACTTATTTAAAAATTGTTTTGATTTTCAATAGCATTAAAAAAAATTCAAAACTATTTTTCTTTAAGTGCAGAATTTTTTTAACAACATGAGAATTTTTTAAGCTCAAAGAAATATATTGAATATTGAACATGAAATGTTAGTAAGTCCTATTAAATTGAATACATATTTAATACTCACTTAAATATGCTACATAAAATAAAATATACATTGCAAATAGAATTGCGAACCAAAAATAAAAAAATTAACATTTAGTTGTTGTTGCCTTCGGTGCTACACTTTGAATCAATTTTTAATACAATAAAATTTCAAATAAATATTTAAATCATTTTGCAATTCAATTCAATAATAATACAAATATGAATCATGGCAAATTAATTCGTTTATGTTGATGCATTTTTAATCCGCAATTGAAAATTTTAATGAACCCCATTTAAACAAGCAGGCAGGTAACCAACCATACGAATAAATCAGTCAGTCAGCCAATCATCCATTCAATAAATCTCTCTGTTCCACATTTAACAATCACCAACTTTCGACAGGGTTTGCAGAAACTGTTGCAAATTAATGCAATTATTGAGAGGTATTTACGAAGTTCTTTGGTACTTTTATACACATCATCAACTTAAAAAAGCAAAACAGTTGCCTTTGCAGCCGCCTTGCAGTTTGCTAAATATTTTTTTTTCATATTTAATAAAATTATTTTTCTGTTTTTAATGGATATAGTTCATGCATTTTGAAAACTTGTTTGTTAAATATTGAAAGTTGGAATATAAATACCCCTTTCAACCTTTTTTTGCAACAAAACCATTCACCATAGTGTTTGTTAATGTAATTAATTCTATGTTTTAGGTAATGATATTTGGTAGTGCTATCACGAAACTACCATTTTATAATTTTACAAATATCTTTTGTTTGTTTATAAAGCAAAGTCCGGACCTTAGCTACTTAGGTAAAACAAGAAAAAAAAAAAACATAAAAAATATAAAAAAATTGCATTGAGATTTGTCAATTTAAAAATTTTTCTTTGCTGTGGCAAACGTCACATGTGTATTTCCTATGAGGTTGATGAGACTTTTTAGTTTGATTTCAAAATATTTTTTCTCTGTATTAATATTCCAAAAAATTTTTTAAGAGTAAAGAAAATATAAAAAACAAGTTTTTGTGTTGCTTCAAAGTCTAAATAAGCAAAGTTATTTAAGTGAAAGCAAAGCAACGTATGTAAGGTAACCGTAAATCTTTACAAAGTTAAAAAAATATGTTTAAAGATTTTTTTATTTTTTTAATTAAAAAAAGGTTTAAATTTTTTAAGCGAAACAATTCTCGTGGATATTAAGTCCTCGATTAGACTATTGCCTTAAAATTTAGAAAATAAACAAATTTTCAATTTACACGAAACAATGTTTTGAAAATGCGTGCAGAATTGAAACTGTTGTAGGGTGGCCATTCATGGGACGTATTGAGGAGCAGATTGCGAGGTGGAATAAAAGAACTTAAGGTTGGATCTGAGCAGAAAAATAAGGCAGCAAATATTCATGTGCGTACAACCGCTTGACCAAGTGGCCGTGCTTACAGGGTACTGCAGAATCGTAGCTCATGTCAGAAGTATGGAATTCAATGCTACCGTTACTCTAAGAAAAATGACGAGACGATAACATATTCTCTAATGGACCGGTGTCTTGCTAGCACATCGAAATTTCAGATTGGAGCCTGCGATTGGTAGTCGATTGCAAATTTTTCTTACTCTCTCTCAGGCCATTTGGACCCGAATGATCCCTTTTATTCTTAAAATAAATATAAGTGAATTAAACTTTCCTCTTTAAGAGCAGATAAATATTCACTTACCTTATTTCTGAACACGAATATCTTTTGAAGTTCTAAGCAGTCTGATATGCTAGCAATGTGTTAAATATTTAATGTTTTTATAAAAACTAAATAGTCGATATCATGTAGTACAAATACCGAAAAAAATTATAAAAATTAAATCAACAAGCTTAAAACTCCAGTCCAATTTGTAATTTCGTAACATACATAAATCGCTTATAAGTCTTGCAAAAAAAACCAACTCCACATCCAAATTTTATACTTGTTATTTTAGTAGACTTTGAGAACAGGTTTGTTGTATATTTTAACAGTATGCCTATCACGATTCACCAGTTTGGCTATATGCATCAAATAAAATTAGCTACTGCAATACCCTTTAATTTATAATTTCATATATATACTAATGCCAATTATACCAGACACTCTGCGAAAGTCTCAACTGTATATAAATAACGGTTCAAACAGTACGGCCATATACTAAATTACAATTATTAAATAATTAGTTACATTAAAGTTACATTAACTTTGGGCTTACCCTTTAAATTTATACTGTATCCTTGTTGTATAGCGGACGTAGCAATACAGGAGCCCCCTTAATTTCAGCTGTGTGTGAAAACATTAAAATTTCAAAATCCAAATTTTGTATTTTTTTCATCCTTATTTTTACGAATGTTGAACAGTTTGGCTATAAAATTTTTTTAATATTTCAACTCGTTTTTATAATGATAACAGTAGTTGAGTTGAGTAATTTATAATACATAAAATCGGGATAAAAAAAATCCATAAGTATTTTTATACCACAAATTCCTCTATAAAATCATAATTTATATTCAAATCTGTAGTATTAAAATACGTGTTCAATATACTTTATAGTATGAGTTTTTTTTATGTCTTAGAAAAAGTATTATAAAACTTTAGGTTTCTGGTTTTATTGTCTTTTCTTCGTTTTTTTTTTTTTCTTTATTTTTACAGTATAAATTTTTGCCATCTGTCATTTTTATGATGAGAAACGTGTAACGTTTGTCAGCATCATAATCGTTTGACAAATTGACGAAAGTTGTTTAACAGCTTTTTTGCTTGTAATTTTGGAATGGATTTTATTTGATTTATGTATGTGATTATATATTATTGTACAAATAATATAGATATTTTAAAGTTTTGTTCCCTGTAGTTTTTGGGGATTTTGTGTTTTTGTCTCTCAGGCCGGAAAAACTCTTATTGCCTTTATTTTTATTATGGGCTAAAAAAGCTTGTTTTTGGTATCAATATTAATATAAGCTTAGTACTGCCAAAGTCTGCTGAACGGACGCTTTCATAATTTATATATATATATATATATATATATATATATATATATATATATATATATATCTATATATATATATATATATATATATATATATATTAAATTGTTGGCTTGAACTCTGTGAACAATTTATAAACGCGCTATGTGTCATATATTAGAATAAATTTTATTTTTGCTTAAAGAGGCCATGACATTCTTTTGAAATATCACCCATTTCATATTTGCAAAAATCTTAAGTTATTAACTTCAGCTAATTTTATCTAAGAAGCACCTCCTTTTAACTGAACCTAAGCAAACTCAAGACCTTTTTTCGTTTAGTATATTTATTATTTCTCTTGTTTTTTGTTTGGAAATTAAACGAATTAGTTTTCAACAATAATTAATCTCACACCTAATTTATCTTTTTTGTAGATTCTTTGGTCATATGTTTGTAGTTTAATATAAAAATAGGAAAGAAAAAAAGATTATTATCTCTTTTGTTTTGAATTGTTTGCCTTAAAAACGCCTCTACGTATTTTCAAGAGTAAGAAAATGTGTGAAATATTTTCTTTATTTTTTTCTAAATGGTCAAATTATTTGCAAGAAAATCATATACTTTAACAGACACTTGTCATAATGGTTTTAATGCCACATCACTGTCCATAATATACCTATAATTATACATACATGTCATTATCACATTTAGTTTTTTTTTTTTTACAAAAACATACGAATAAACAAATTTATAAATAATTAAACTCATGCATACGATTCTAAGATTATTAAAAACGTGTTTTTTTGAAAGCTGAAATATTTTGATGTAAAGAGTTTCTTAACAAAAAAATTTTGTATGGACGAACAAAAATCACTGTTTGTTTAAAAATTAGAATTATGCACTTCAGGAGAATGATGTATTAACTAAACATACTTTTATATATGTGTATATACAAGAGATTTTATAGTTATTAAAAATTATACGGTTAAAAATTTTTTTAAAAGATTATAAAATCGTACAAATCTGTCAAAAGGTCTGTCACACACATCTTATAAGACAGAAGAGATTCAACGAAATCTAAAAAAATGCACAAATTAAAATTACTTCCGGCCACGCTCAAGTGGTTATGGGCCACTGATTTTCTTCTTTGATCGGTAAATTATTCCTGTTTTTAATGGCTTATAGTTAAAGTATGTACAAAATAATTTATTTGTGTTTATAAAATTTAGAGAAGCAAACGCCAAATATAAAAGCAAAAATATTAAGGTTGCTTTTAAACTTTAAAAGGCTCTAAGTTACTTAAGGTGTAGAGTTTTGTAAGAGAAAGCCGCTTTATTATTATTATTATTATTTTTTTTTTTTTTTTTTTTTTTGTTAAAGAGCTAATGTGAGTTTACCAAATTTCTTTAACTTTACAGAACTTTTCTTAACTTTGCGTGACTTTATTTAGTTTAATAAAGTTTTTCAACTTATCTTAAATTAGTTACTTAAGTTTCTGCAACATTTCTTAAAGGAAAATTTTATCCAATTGAAAGATATATTTTTCACTTTAACTTTTAGTTAGTTTAATTTTCATTAATTCTGTGGGTTCTTTCTCTAACTTAATTACTACTGTCGTAATTGAAATTTTGTGAATTTAATAGACTTTTGTTTTTTGTTTGAACTCTTAACAATTTTGAAGTTAAATTAACAGGTTTTATTACAAAAAATGGTCTGTTAGTCTGCCTTAAATACGTAAGTTGAATAATTCTTGTATAAATTAGAACAAATATTTACTTAATATCACTTTTTTCAAGAAATTTATTTTTTTCATTTTAAACAAATAATTTATTTAGTTCATATGTATGTGTAGCTAATTAAAAACAACCCAATAACGAAAAAATAATTTTTTAAAGCGAATATATTTTATTTGCTATGTTGCTATTTCACCAAAAACTATTACCCTCCTATAGTATGTATTTGTATTTGTATGTGTTATTTTAGTTGCTTTAATCTTTCTTTGTTTCACATACACATGTAGTCTATCATTTTTTCTTAAAATTAAATATTCCCAAACTTTCTGCTTAAAATCACTAAATAAACTTTAATTAAATCCATTACTTAATTGAAATTAAGAACCTTTGCAGCTAACGAACGAAATAATTCCAAATAAACAGAAGATAAAAAAGTAATCTACGTTTACTTAAAAAAGCATTAAATTTGTGTTAAAACTAAAATTGATAATATAATTAAGTTTAATTTTTATAATGTAAATGTTATTTGTTTTCTTAAAAAAATATAAATAAACTTTACTATTTTGAAAGCAAGAGTTGTACCGTTAAAAGTAAAAAGGTTTAAATGCGATCTTTTCAAACTACGTTCAAAAGCTACTCTACTTTTTGTGTGCAAATTAATGTTTTTTAAGCAGATTTTTATAAATATCGAATTCAAATTAGACTTTAAGAGCAGAGTAATATAGTGTAAGAAAATATTATTTGTTTATTTTCTATAATTTTAAACTTGGAGTTAATTACTGTTTCTAGCTGCTTTGTAGAAAAGCACAAATATAAAAAAAGTAAAATATTGGCTCTTTATTCTTTTTATATTATTTTTAATAACTTTGCTTTTGAGTGTATTTTACCGCAAATTCTACTAGGCTGGACATCAAGTACAAAAGCAAAGAAGTAAAAGGCTGCAACATAGCAACCAAAAAAAGTTAAATAAAAAAAAAAACAAATAAAGCAAATAAAACCAACAAAGAAAGCATACATTTTACTTAAAATAAGAGAACAGTAACTATGAACGTATTTCAAGTGGATGAAAAATATTGTTGTAACATCAAACAAACAAAAATATTTATAAAAGGAAAAATAACATTTTTCAATTAATAATGCTTCTACATCCCCACATATAATAATTTTTATTAAAAAAAAAATACGGCCTGTTTAAGATTAAAACTTTCCAATTTTTTTTAATTAAAGAAACAAGTAAGAAATAGTTTGGGTAATAAAATATTTATTGCATTACCATTGTCAAGTTATTAACATTAAACTTTTAAAAATTTATAAGAAACTAATTCGATATTTAATTTAAGGTGTGATTAGTTTTTGCGTTAAACATAACCTGATATACTATACATTTTGTTTAAGCCAATACTTAGCAAAGAGAATTACCAAATATATGTACAATTTATTTTTAAATATGTTAAAAAATTACGTTTTAGTTGTTCAGATAAAACAAAAAAAAAAAAAAAAAAAAAAAAAAAATAAAAAAATAAATAAAAAGGAAATACCGACGTTTGAATTTTATTATTAAGGTACGGTCAGTTAATCAAATATTTGACCAAAAAGACGTAACCACTGAATTATGGAAACATTTTTTGTATAATTTAACTACCTAATTAGAAATATAAGATCCTCCTCAATATAAAAGTTAAGATGGATAGATTTATAATATTAAAAATCGTCTTTCGTATTGATACATGTCTAAAAAGATTGAGTAAAAATTTTTAAAGATAGTAGTTGCGCTTTGACTTAGGGCACTTTTATTCTAATAATAATTCTTTAACTTTACATGTCATCGACTACAATCGTTTATTAATTTTAATATTTGAAGATTTTTAAATAAAAAACACAAATGTGAGTCTTTTAAAACTTCCATGATGACTTGTGCGTCTAAATATAGACTCGAATATAACTCTGACAAACGAAAAGATATCGACTTGGTAAAATGTATGCAGTTATTAATTTGTTATCCAAATGCATGTAACAGTTTGATTTATATTTTTGTTATTTTTCATCATTAATTAAAAAAAAAATACTTTTAGAAATATGCGTATTATATGATTCAAAAAGGCTAGCGATTGTAAACTGCACCGAAAATTACTTAAAAACGCGAGTCATAAAGGACCAGTTCAAAAGAGTCGCGGCTAGTTAACAATTTTCTCCCGAAATAACAATCACTTTTGACTCAAAAACGAGCGCATAAACGATTTTTTTAATTATTCAAAAGAGTTAAAAATCGCGAATGTGCTTAATAATTAAAATAGAATCTAACTGGGATAATTTATTTATTTCTTAGCGTGTACAAAAAAAAAAAATTAACGAAAAAATATTAATTATTTTAAATAATTTGTTTTATTCTTAATTTGGATTAAAGTTTTGAATGCTATTTATTCTGATTTTATTATTTATCTATTAACTACTTGAACAGAATAATACTCAACCATCTAATCATTCAATAATAATTATACTTTAAAGACGTTTACTATGGAAAAACAAACATAATTGAGGGTCTTATTTATTACCACGATTATCAAAGAAAGCAACAAAAAAATATTTTTTTATATTTTTTAATAAAATTATGTCTGTTTGCAAATACTTGACTTAAAAAAAACAACAAACTTTTTTAAAATTTCTTGCGAATAAAGACACACACGGCTTTAATATGCAAACACAACTGTTGCATGTATTTACTTTCTATTTGCCATTCATGTCAAAATTAATGTCCTCTTCATGCCCATTTATTTAAGAATATGAAGTTAAATACTGCAGAGAAGAAGTGCTGTAGCAAGAGAAAGACAAGTGTTAAATAAAAAGAAGCCTTTCGAAACTTGTGTGATAGCATTTGATGCAAAATAAATGCTTCAAAATATATGCCAATGCTGGGCATAATTTGTGCCTACATTTTATGCTAAAATTGCAGTTATCAAAACATTTAAGTGTCCCAGAAATTTCCACAAGATTGTAATGAAAAAAACATTAATTGGAGATTTCCAATCAGAAAATGTAAAATAGATAACTAGTAGTTTTAAGGGGTTAATGCCGCCTAAGGCTATTTCTTGAAATTTTTAAAACAGAAATAACAGAAAAAAATTTAATTATGCACTCTAACGAACGACCTTTTTTTTTGCTTAACCTGTATGCACACCAAGATAAGTCAGAATTTCGAGATTGTGGAATTCTTTTGTATCCTGTTATCAACGAAAATTTTCAAATTTCTTCTCAATGTTTTGTAAATTGTTAATAGAAAATCGAAAATAACTGATCATGTATAATAGGCTGCAAGAGGACCACATTAAATTGCCATTATAATTTTTTTCTTTCCTTAGCTTTTTTAATATTTTTTAACATTTATGTAATGGAGAGGGTTTTTATTTAATTATTTAAAACTCTTGATTAAAAAAATATTTGTCACATACAATAACTGAATTTATTAGGCCCTAAGGGCAACAATCTATGTAAAAGAAATTATTATATATTAATAAATAATTAATTACATAAATAAAAAAAATTGGTTCAATGGACACCCTCGTATGACAACACCATGTTGAAGTACCAAAGAATTCATTAGATCTTCAATTACGCCCTTTAGCTGTTTATTTTTTGGATATTTATATACATAATTTCTTCAATTAAAATCTTAACGCCATCTTATTGAATCTTCGTGTTTTTATATTTGTGCTCATATTTGTTGGTAAGTATGCCTACTAAGCAAAAGTGCTGTTTGTTTATTTTAACTTTTATTCCTCCTTATATTTTCTAACTTAACTTTTGTACTGTCTCGTATACTTTGTAAAGTTTTGTTGCTTAAGCACAAACAAACAACAGCTCTTCAACAATTAATGAGATTTATTTAAAAGATACTTTTGTAATTATAACACATTAAACATAAGGAATGTTAAATTAATATTTAACAATAAAAATATTGTTCTTGGAAGATAAATTTTACATACTTTCAGAAATTAATTATAATAATAAAAAGAGTGAAATTGATGGATTTATAATAAATTTTTATAATTGATAATTGATGCTTAAGTTGCGTAGTTTATTTCTGCTATAAAAACTGAACAAAGACTAACCAGATTAATAGATAAATAACAAAACTTACAAGATCAATCCGTGTCTTTCGAGGCAACTGGTGAAACCCCACGCCTGCGTCTGATCTTTTCAGATCACTTGGAACAATCTAGTTAAATGAAGTAACTCCGATGAATAATAAATATATGGGGCAAAAGAGAATTTAAGAAAAACATCAAAGTGAAAAGCGCTAAACTCACTGCCGCGGATGTTATATAACAAAAATATCTATTTGTTTGAACATTTAAATGAATATCTGTCATCCCTAACCAAATTTAAGTTACTGCATTCATGTTTAAAAAGCTTAAAATAAACTTACAAAATAATGTTTTATTTACATCCTTGAAAAAATGCATTAACAAAGTAAATAAATCCATTTGATATTTAATGAATGAACATTAACTAAAAAAACTCCTGTTTCAATGTTGTTAATATTCCTAGTTTTAATAATAAATTTATGCTGCTGTGTAAATATTTTATTATTAATGTTTATTAAAACGCAGCCATAAGATAATACGCTTTTCTACAAAAGGGACTGAGTGAATGTACGCCAAATAAAAGAGAAATGAGAAAATGAAATGTATTTGCTGTTAATGCTTAAGATCTTAATTTTCATTTCAAGTATTTACAATGTCCATAAAAACACCATTTTGCACGAAATTATGGCTTAAAAGAATTACTCAAGAGTAAGGAAATAAACATATTTGAGTTCCGTTGTCGTTGAAGTTGATAGCTAGAGTGTGTACAGGAGGTTTTGTATCACTAAATGTGTTTTACAGTTGTTAATGTGGTGGTGTTGCTAGGTTTCAACGTTACAAAGAGAATTGTCAGGAAACTTACAGCTTCTACTTTTATTTTTCACTTAACTTGCTGCATGCGAATAAAATAAAAGTTATTTTCATTATTTTAGCAAAGACTAGAGCAAGCAGATTGTATAATGTAAAAGTAAGCAGCAATTAACGGAATAAAAAGCAAGCAGCAGGTGAATGGATTAGAGGTGGCCTTATCAAACTAAAGGTGGTCGATCAACAAAAAATTTAATGGCATAGTGGCAATGAATTTTCCATTTCATACACACCTGTTTCATTTAAAAGGTATAAAGAGAGTTAACTCAAATTCACAAGGTATCAACAAAATTATCAGATTTTATTTGTCCTCAAACGTTTAGTAAAACTTTAACTGAACCGGAATTTTAACCCAATGACCCAATGACTAAGTCGGTGATATAAGAAGTTAAAAATAATGTTATGTGCATTTTATAGAAGAAACATAAAAATTTTCGATACCTTTAAATAAATTTAATATTCGGCCTTAATGGGTCTGTGAAGAAAAGTCTCGCAAAAAAAAAGAGAGAAGCCATTTGAAAACAAAGAAATATGTAGAGGGTTTTCGAATATGGTATAATAGAAATATAGAGACCTTGATTCTAACGCACTTGCTGTTTATAACGGTTCAAACGATTGAGCCATATAAAGTAAACAACTTCACCTATAGCGACACTCTTAAATGATAATATGTGCTCACCCCATAGTTTTTAAAATTATTAACCTTTTCCTACATTGTGAGTAATCCGTAAGCATCAGATTTAAATTAACAAAAAGGAAAAAAAATTTATTTATTTTTGTGAGTTCTGAGGGTACTTACAAAAAGAAACTGAATTCTCTTCTCCTATTTGCAAATCTACTGAAAAAATATTAATTTGGGATGTGTTTTAAAACCAACATATATATGTCACGCTTTTTAAAAGTGACAGTTTTTTACCTTTCAATTTTTAACACATTCCTAGTTGTTATGGTTTTATTTTTCAAATTTAGAGATTTCTTTGATAACATTTTTTAATTTTAATTATTCTCTCTATTTTTCGTTTTCCATCTCATGATGTCTTTGTTTAGTAAACCAGCATTATTGCCAACTTTCGCATACATCCATTCCAAAATACTGTATTACAACTTCTTGACTACTGTCTTAACAAGGGCCATATACCTTTAACTCATGCAGCTATCCAGATCACAACAGACCATAATACACTGTGACTCAGGCGAGACACATGATCTGCTGTTTTACCAACAAATTGGTTTTAACCAACTTACCCGCTTTTTTATGTTGCTACTTTCCTCTCTAATGAGGGCGTCGTCTTCGTTTGGATTGCAATTTCGTTGCTTTACGACTTAAATATTATCAGCTAATATTCATAATTCCAACTCCCTTAACGCTGAAACCGCACATTTTGTTTCCTCCCTGGAATATTGAAATTAAAATTTTCCATTTATTTGCTTTTAAAATAAATCATTTACTGCGACTACTAACTACAATTATTTTTTTTTTATATTAACGTCATTGATGGGATCTAAACTCATGACTTGTAATCTTCTACTTAATAAAAAAGTAGTCACTATACTAAACATATATAAATTGCTTTGTAAATCACTCAAAACAATTAACATATATCGTGAATTTTGTGGAAGAATTTGAAATACTTGCCTCTCTCGCTGCTCTTTGTGGGTGCAACGTGCAACGTGCCTTATATTTTGTAAACCTGATCTTGGACTTCTATAAGCGTCTGGACTTTCAAATAGATTCTGTAGCGATTTTTCGCGATGCTTAAAAAATATGTTTTTGAAAAAAAAATATTTTGTTACAATCAAAACATATTTTTGCTAAAATTTTTAAAATGTTAGGGAAATTATGTTTTAGTTATAGTTTTTTGGCAGGTAAAATACAGCAAGAAATTTCTCGTATATGAGAGAAAATCTTAGAATTAAAGAAAATAAATTTTTTTTGCTAATAATCATGCAATACCTTTAGAAAAATACTAAAAATTTATTTCTAAAATTAAGTGCATTTGAGTTTCAAATTCAAATTCAAACGTGACAAGAACAAATACAGAGTAGATAAAATTTGCCACTTATAAAATAAAAAATAAAAATATATTTTCTTTATTCTTTGCAGAATTAAAACATTTTTCTACTTTTAAAAATCAAAGAAAAATAAAAGTCATAAAATGAGAAATAAAGTCAGCCATATACAGTGAATATAAAAAATAAAATCCTTTATTTGATTATTGATGTTTTTGATTAAATTTAGGTTTTTGTCTTTATTTAATTATTTGGACAAAAATCTTTAGTCTATTAAAATTTTTTGTTGAGAAGTTTCTGAAATCGAGACATGTTTTCGTTCTAAATTATCAATATCGGTGAATTAAATAATTTTCATCGGATAATAGCTCAATTTAATAAAAGCTTAGTTTCTCAAAATATTTATAGTAGACCTCGTTTATTTTTTTAATCTCTTCATCCGGTGAGTGTCAGGCGTTTTACTTACCAAATAAAGAGCAAGTAAAATTTTCAAACTTTTTTGCTGAAGGAAGAAAAAAGACATTAAAAATTATAAAGTTATTTTCAATTTTTGGTACCATTAACAAATAAAAATCTGACGAATACATATTGTTACTATTTAACAACAACAACTAAAATGGACAACAGGGCCATCAGCGAAAAAAACAGAAAAAGCAAAAGTTCAACATTTGCTCTATGCCAAAAGAAAAATTAAAATTATAATGTTTATGTGACTGTGTGTTTACTGGAAACTTTTTTAAACCAAATGACCACCAAGGCGTTATTAAAAAAAAAAAACAAAAGCTTTGTATTGTTTCTTTTCGCTGTTATTACTATTAAAAATGGAATTTTGTCCATTCACATTTTACTTTTGTTTTAGTTAAACACGAAAAAAAGTGTTGTTGTCTTATCATTGGTTTACTGTAGGACCTGACTGTAAATATTTATTTATTTTTTATGTTTTATCTTAACAATTCAAATGAATTCACAACAGGGGTTATTAGTACATCAGCAGTTAGTAAAATTTGGTTTGAAACCTCAAAAATTAATAAACTGTTTTAAAAGTTTTTAAATGTTTTAAAAAAAGTATTGGTTAAACTTGGTATAAGTTAATTTAAAATTTAGTTTCACAATATCGATTTGTTTGGTATAGTTTTTCTTTTTTCTATTTTAGTACATAAACTCAATGAATTCAGGAAGTATTAATTAGAAATATCAGATGATTTTAATAGTTTTTGACCTTTTTATATTAATCAGTTGAAAAGAGTATCAAATCCCTTCCAATTATTACAGAATAATATATAAATATGTGTATTATTTTTATTTTGATTAATAATTACCATTTAATATCATAAGATTATTTAGCATTACAGTTCATTCATATCATATTTAAATAATATGACAAACCTTCCGTTCTTATTTTATTTAAAAAGTTAATGAGAAGGATAATTTTTTTTTTCGCTGTCAACAAAGTGCAATTAAACTTCCAAAACTGCCGGTATAGCTACTCATGCAGTTAAGACGTATAATCGCTAATTAAAAATTAATTATACGACATGTGACAAAAAGTGTACGAGTATTATTTATATACGCTTCACCACAGATATAAAAGGTTGTTGATCCGTTTGTAATTTCTATAATATCCATATACGACCCCATTAAAATATTTATATTCTTAGTTCTTATGCATAGCTTATTCGATTGTGCAATGTCTGTCTGTCCTTTCGTCGATCCGAGTTCGTGTTGAAATCAACTTTTCCGAGGCACTAGTTTAGAGATAAAGAATTTAAATACGCCAATCGACCAGTCGTTTCTGGCAGCAGGAAAATACCACGCCTGTCTTTGATTTTTTTTAATATTATTTGAAACAAATCTAGTTGAGTGAAGTAACGCTAAACGAAAAATGAAATATATAATGCGATAAGGAATTTAAAAATAAGAAAAATCCCCAATATATTCCGAGTTATGTGCCTTTCAAATCTTCATAGAAAACTATGATTTCGCTCTATATTATTCAGATATCAATTAAGTATTGGTATCAGCTTTTGAAAAGATCTTTCAGGAAATACTAAAAGTTTTAAAAAGTGCTCAACCCATTAAGAGCAGAACAGATAAGTTTTTATGTAAAATTATATATAGTGATTAACTTTTTCTCCTTTTTTTAATTCTCTGTCAATCTAAATATTTGCTTTTTTATAAGAGTTATTTTACTAAACTAGATTTAGATATATGGTGAAGGATTTATAAGAATATAGCACTATTATTTGATATTTTTCACGTTTTAATCTTATCATTATCTCAATATCGCTTTTCATTATTGATATCTAATTTTTAAACTTTATTATTTTCCTCTCCTTTTTTCTTTCTTTTATGCACATATTTTAAAGCATAATGTTTATTTTGTATGTATTTAGATGTTTGGTGTAGATTTCTTGTGTTACGCGAGTGCATGGTTTAACATGCATATTTTATATAAACTTTACTTGTTTAATAAAGAAGATTATCTTTGTATTATTTAGCTTTTTTACACGCAAAACATTAACATAAGAGATCTGCTAAAGTCACGATTACATGTAGGAATTTATTTTAATTTTTTTCAGTATTATTCTGCCAAAATATTTTAGGGGAAAACTTCACTAAACTGAAAGAACGTAGGAGAATAACTGTATGCATTTTTAGCATCTTTATGCGTACATATTACTGGGTCTTTGCCTGTTTTCAAGCATTTTGTTGTTTGATAACAGTTTGTGTTGCTGTTGTCTTATTTATAAAAAAGGAGCAGTAGTTGCTAGAGGAAATATTTTTTGTTATCAGAATACGTTCAACGGCTTGGCTAAGATTCACAAGAAACTTATGAAAAATAAACACTGTAATTTAAGCCGTTTTTAATGAACATAAGATATTTAAGATATGAATATAAAAATTTATGCAAATTATCTCGGTAAAACGCTATGCTTAAAGAGAGTTATAGCTAGAATAGAAAATACGAAAAATTATTTAAAAGCTGAAATCAGTTCAATGCAAGTTTATACAAGGAAATGTTTTTATTATTATCCATGAAATGCATTATTCAAATAATTATTCAAATACTTAATTTCATACACAAAGTATAAATAAGTAATCTGATTTTTTTTGCTACAATATCTGTCTGTTCGTCCCTAGAGCCGTGATAGCTAGTCTGTTCAACATAAGGTGTGTTACAACAGCTACTATTACAGCAAGCATTATGAAAGAGTGACATAAAGTAATATGATATTTATAACAAAAGGTTTATTTTTTGGATCACCTTCTATTGAAATCATTTTCACGTGCTTGTTTTTGAATTGCAACTGGCAGACAGTTTTGTTTTAAGTATTTTTATGTCTGAAGGCGATACTTTTCCTGTTTTTGTAATATAAATTCATATCATAATTATTCTGTATTTCTTTATTACCAAACGCAATTATAATTTTTGAAGAGATACTTAGAAAGTATAAGCATAAATAGTCAAAAAAGGATGAAATTATTTTGTATTCTGAAATGAAAAATCTTTTTGTTTGCATTTGCGTTTTTTGGTTGTAATTCTTCCAGCAACTAAGCACAATTGAAAGTTTACTTCACATCATATAAATGGTTGGCATATGTTACTAGCAAAGCGAAGACAAACCATTATATTTATAAGCCATTGTATAAGACTTTTGTTCATCTCTCGTCTTCTCTCTTTAATTTATTATCATCCATTATATCACGCAACTATCATAAGCTCAAGATAAAAAGATTTAGTATTAAATCAGAAATGCCTTGTGAGCTTCGTTGTCGTCCTGCATTTCGAAATTTCCAATTCGAGTTTTGTTAATTACTTGAAACTTATAATAAAGTAAAAAAGTTAATTTTCAATTATTTTCGAGCAGTTTTAAAAAAAACTTTATGGTATTATGGGTTCCACAGAATTTTTGGCTTCTTATTTTGTAAAGTTCATACTAAAGCTATTTCTACCAAAATTAAAAGTATAAAAAATAAAAGAAATAATAAACAAAATATTTCTTATTTGAAGTAAGAAAACTTTTCCAATTAATAAAAATAAAAACCAAGAAAAAAGTAGCAGATTTATATACAAGTCTCTGCTAGAAAATTTACAGCCTTAGAAAAGATAAGAGTATGAGAAATGATTTTAAGTTTTATATTTAATAGCAACAAAATAGAAATAAAATACAAATAATTGTGCAACAATGCAGTAAATTGTACAAGGAATGATTTTTGTGGTTTTTGCCCTGCAGAAAGTACTTAACCAAAAAATGATACAAAATCCTTAGGGAAAAATTCAGTCTCAACACATAAATTCGTTGTTGAAAATAAAATTTATATTCATCGAATATTCTTAATGCTACGAAAATATATAATTTATATTTAGGTGCATGAGAAAGCCACCTTTTTTGCTTAATTTACATGCAATAAAATAAAATTCCTGAATAAAGTATGAATACATTTTCAACCATAAATTAAAGAAAAGTAAAAATAGAAACACAAAAGAAGAAAGGAAATGGCATTATCAATTCTCTATTTTAAGGTTTGAGAAAAAGCCAAGGGATTAACTTACAGAATGATAATGACAGTTTAATTGCATACATTAAGAATTATTTAAATGCAATAAACATTTTTTTAAACAGAAATATAAGGAAAAATTTTACACCATCTGCTTATCCCAGTAATTTAATTGAACGATATTTAAATGCTAGAAAAAGAAAGACAAAACCTTAAAGTAATTCTGGAAAATAGGGAGAACAATTTGTTTTTTTAGGAACGGTATACTGTGACTTTTTTTCCAAACTGTGGTGGCTTTGTATTAAACCCAAATATATGTGAGCTCTTATACTCGCTCTTATATAGCCTCAAAATGGAGACTTTGTTTTTATTATCTTAAATAAAACAAAATTACTCCAATAAAATAGATGGCTTTCCAAATTTATTTTTATATCGCTTGTAGCATAAAAAGAATTATATCTTAAATTGTGTTTTAGAAATCTCTTCCCCCATAACAAGATTAAAAAAAATCTTGTACACATTAAAATAAGTTTTTAAAAAAATTCCTTTTAAGCTCTTCAAAACAGTATAAACAAAGGGTTAATTATCAAACGAACTGCCATACTGTGCTCACTTTTTGATATTAATCAGTAAAATCTAGTAATCAGCATGAATAGGTTGACGCTAAAATAGCAATACTTTATAATCCAGATGTATTTTGAAAATCAGTTATCAATTTATGCAGCTTATATACGCAAATTTGTGTTGTACCTCAAAGCTTCTTTTTTAAATTTCAGGTTTTTAAGAAACAAGATTTCTGCATATGAAGAGAAATTAATCCAAAACAGACCCTATAGACTGCCTATTAGCCTCGAAAATAGAAATAGTGCGGTTGGTATTACAAGAATTAATTTTTTCAAAAAGAGTTTCGAAATCGGGTTACGGTCGATGAAGTTCATTACTGTGGAATTTGACACCTCTTGCTCATTTCCTGTAAAACCACGTAAGGTTGTTTTTGAAAGCTGATAAACGAGAAACTCTTATGTCTATTAAGTTCTTATACATATTAAACTGTTTATAGATATAAACTGGCATAATAAGTTTATTTCACACGAAAACCAAAAGGGTAATTATAAAACTTTGTCTTTAAATCTAAGAAGAGTCTAAATTTCCTTTGCTGTTACTTTTTGTAAAAGAACTATTTAATTTTCTACATTACTGCTATATATTCTGATATTATTGTCTCTCTTTTACGTTTAGTATTTGCACGTATTTATATTTATAGAAATATTTGAAAGCCTACTATTCTTAATCTTCTTACACAAACATAATTCATATACTTAATACAGAGACTTCTTCATTGAAACTTTTTAGTTTCTCGAAGAGCATTTTTATTGTAATTCTTAAGTGAAAAATAAAGAAATATAAAAATGAAACATATAAAAACAAATTCAGACGTGACATCAACAACAACAAAATCCACAAGCAATGAAGACTTGTGAACCCAATTGAGAATACAAATACATATAATTGCATGCATGTGAAGAGTGTTCGTTTCCATGCATAAGTGTTGAACAACAAGCAGCCATAAAGAGAATCATCGGAAATCAAAGTGTTAAATAGTATTTTGATGTCTTTGCTCTGTTATAAGATCCAGTTATATATATATACTTTACACATATATAGGTTTTATAGAAGGGTATTATAGATATGAAAAAAAAAATTTTTTAACATGAAGAAAGTGCTTCAGAAGTCGTATGTTAATGCTGAGAATTTTGCCTCGTTGCTGTTTCATGGTTTTATTTTTGAAAGTAACAAAAGGTGTTGCACTATTAGTGTTTCGTTGTGGGTGTACTGCTGTTATCAGTATTAAGTTTTTATTAGCGAAGATGGTGTTAATGTTTGAATACAACAGAAAAAAATGTTACAACATTTTATTATATATTCAACAACAACAACATAAGGATACGCTACGGAATGTATAAATTTAATTGTACCACCCTTGCCTGGGCGTAACTTAAGGGCCTTGCTTTCTACCGTATAGTATAGTATTTCTTGCTATGAGGCTCCCTTCTTAACACGTTAGCAAAAATATCTTGTTGATAAAATAATATTCCCAACAATTAAATGAGTTCGATTTAATAAATCAGGACACATCTGTATTTTAAATATCTTTAAAATCTAATTTTGTTAATATCAGTTACGATGTATAAATTTGGCGTCTTTCTATCCTCCACTTCCCTTTTTAATCTTTGCTTAAATATTTAATTTAGTCGAAGTGGTAAACACGTTGGCTACAAACCTGGTTGACCAGGGTTCAACCCCTACGGCAACCAAAAATAAAAAATGTTTTTTTCTGTTTAATGGTATAATACATATTCAGAATTAACATTAAACAGGCAGCCTCCTTCGTCGGTACTTTTTAATAGCATATTCGCCGGCGAAGTAAAATAACTAATAAAATGGCTATATCTATCATTCTTTTTTTACCACATGTCTTATCTCTCATCTATTCCTTTCCTAAAGAATGTAGCACGGTTACGAATATAACTAAATAGGCATCTTGCCTGAAGTGTTACTTGTCTTAAAAAAATGCATTTTTAAAAGTTCGTTTATTCTAGTTATGTTATAAATTTTTAACTCATGAAAGTTTATTAAAAAGAAATTACAAAAAAAAAAAATAATTAAAAAACGTATCTTAATCATGGAATTAAACTGGTTTTTAGTACTCAATTAACTGGACGTTTTTTTAATGTAAGCCCATTCTCGTCAGTGATAAGCTAATGTTAAACCATGCGTTTTTCCCCTAAAGTGAAACAGTTCATGTTAAGTAGAATTCATGAACTTCTTACTACTTTTGCATGTTTTTTGTATTGGTATGGATGTAAATGGCCTTTTTTTCCTCTTTCTTTCATCTATATCCTTGCTTTGGAAAGAGATATAAATAAGGAGCTATCTTTATTTTGAATTTCATAAAAAACGATTAGCCATGACTTTGTTCAAATTGATTCAGATAGATAAAAGTACCCGCGTCCCCTTTTTCTCTCTGTCTAAGATACTAATATAAAATATAAATATTTTATCTTATCAAAAGGATAAATTTTTACACGTTTTCAATTTTATTAATATCTTCTTACTCGTTTATCAGTGATTGACGCACGAACAAACAAACAAGTAAACTTAGAAAGAGATTTATAATATTTATTAGATGTAAAGTTTTTCCCTTAAAGTGTTTTTTCAACATAGAAAAAGTTATTGCACCCATCATTTTAGTTTGAAATTTAATTTTTAATTTACTCAACAATTAAATTAAAAAATAAGAACAAAATATTTCGAATTAATTAACTGCTTAAATTAATTATGTATTTTGTTATAAAATAAATTTTAATTTGCATAAATTATGGAATTTATTAAAAAGTTAATAGATTTTTAATCTAAAAACAAATAAATCTTTTATTAAGTGCCACGAGTTTTTCTCTTAAAGAAATTTATTTACGCTTGAACCCCCAAGACGCGTTGAGTTAAGTCAAAAATCGTAACCAAACTTTTCTGACACTTATCACTACGAATGACTTTAAAATATAATATATATGTGATATATTACTTTTTTTTATTGGGTATGATTTTAATTATCTTAATAAGTATCTTAAAAAACACACAATTTTTTTCCAATATTTAGTGATTACGTCTTTCTAATTGATTAAGCTAGCCATATCTTTATACCACAAAGTTTTCTTTTTTGGAATAATAATTTTTCTATCTGTTCATTTCATTTTAATACTATAATTTGCTTGCGACTTTCGTCTTTACTTATTATTATATTTTTAAAGTTTTGAAAATATACTCATAAAAGACGCTGCAAGGTTTCTAGCTGCAATAAGAAAAACAAATACATTTTAAGCCATGTTAAGTTGTTTCCATCATGTATATACATTCATTTATTTGTTTTTGCGTGCTGTAAGTAAAGGGTATTAAATTGAACTAAAAAAAAGCAGAAATCAACGCAATAAAAAGTCTTGTGCATTTTAGCCTGCAGACAGGTGAGTGGATTAAATTAAATTATTTTATATTTATTATTTATTTATAAATATATTATATATATAAAGTTTTATTTTGGCTTATAAATTTATTAGTAATTTAATTTATATGTAAATTTTTGTGTGATAATTTATTTATTTTAATAATAAATGAAATTTATTATATTCGCAATGATTAATATTATTAATTAAAGAAATTTTGAAATAGTAATATTAAAGAGTATTGACTAAATTTGTGCCAGCAGTCGCGGTTATACGAATAATGCAAATAAATTTTTTCTGATGAAGTTAAACTAAATTTTATAAATTACAAATAAATTTATTAGGTGAAATTTTAAATTTATATAAATTTTATTTTTGATTGATTGAAGCTTGAAAATTTTAAATATAAACTAGGATTAGATCCCCTATTATTTAAAATGTAAATTTAAAATCTTAGGTAGTAATAGTTATGTTCTTGAAACTTAAAAAATTTGGCGGTATTTTAGTCTATTCAGAGGAACCTGTTTTGTAATTGATAATCCACATTGGACCTTACTTAAATTTGTTATCAGTTTATATACCGTCGTTATTAGAATATCTTATAAGAGTGTTAATTTTCATAATTTTATAAAAGAAAACATATCAGATCAAG
Source organism: Cistogaster globosa (assembly GCA_937654795.1). Lineage (NCBI taxonomy): Eukaryota > Metazoa > Arthropoda > Insecta > Diptera > Tachinidae > Cistogaster > Cistogaster globosa. The sequence goes on along the minus strand of OW569405.1, from coordinate 114,106,426 downwards.
GTGTAGCTTATGTTTAAGTTAAAATGGGTTACAATAAAATTATTTATACGAATATAAATTTGAAATATTTATTGAAGGTGGATTTGATAGTAAAATTATATAGATTAATAATTTGATTTTAGCTCTAAAATATGCACACATCGCCCGTCACTCTTGCTATTAAGGTAAGATAAGTCGTAACATAGTAGATGTACTGGAAAGTGTACCTAGAATGCAATTTAAAGCTTATTAAGTAAAGTATTTCATTTACATTGAAAAGATTTTTGTGCAAATCAATATAAATTGATTATATTTTATTTATTAATTTTTTTTTTAGTAATTATATTTTATTAAAAATAATTGTAGAATTATTTGTTTTAGTATTTTATATGCTTTAAAGAGATAGTTAAATGCCACATATGATGAACATTATTTAAAAGGTGCTGAATAGCAATTTCTTTTAACACATTTTTATAATTTTATTACATTCAATTCAGTTATTTATGGTTAAACATCACAAGGATTTGTTTTTGATTTATTTTATGTTATTCTCTTACATTTATAATTCTTTATATCATTCAAATATATACAATATTTTGGAATGCAATATAAAAGTAAAATATGATTTAAATGTTGATGGCATTATAATCGGCTTAGTACAGTTTTGCTGTTGTCTCAAACATATTTATAATCTTAAATAAAATAGTTTTCACATATGTATATTCATAAATATGTACTTATTTTTTTCCGTATACTTTTATTTCCGTTATAACCAAAATTCCTGAATTACTTATTATGATTGGAAAAAATAAATGTTTTTGTGCCACACAATTTTATGATCGTAAATGCATCAAAAGATATATACATAAAATATGTAAATTTTAAGACTATTGCAAATGGATTTATATTTGATCATTTTAACATTGAACCAGTTCCGAACAAAATAATGCTTCATATTAATTTTTCTATGTTTTAGAGGGTCTATTTAGTAAACAAAAACAGGGAGTGACGCTTATTATTTTAACCATTTACTACTTAGGTAATGATAGTGTTTTTTTAAACTAAACATCAGTTATTTATCATGCAATCCTTATCAAATTAACAGGTAATTAGTCTATGTAATTAAATCGTAATGAAATATCAAAGATCGTGAAGAAATAGTTACAACCGAAAATAATTGTTTACAGTCTTCTCTTTCTTTCAATCATTTAAAAGAATTATAAATATTTTAAGGCATAGCGAAGTAGAGTAAGCGGTGTACATCTGTCCATTCGCGTTCGGACCCAAATCGTTTTTGCCAAGGTACTAGATAAACTAGAGAAAATTTAGTACGCTAATTGATCAGTCATTTTATTATTGAAAATTTTTATTATTGAAAATCAGAAAGATCGGTCAAAGTTCTTCGAGGCAGCGTCCAACACATCATGCCTGCCTTTAGTGTTTTCATATCTTTTGGAATAAATCTAGGTAAGTGAATAGATGAAAATAAAACATCAATAAAGAAAACAAATTTAACGGGCAATTGAGAATTAAAAATAAGAAAAAAAAAAAAACAGTAAGTAATAAGATTGGTCCATATATTCCAAGTTTTTGTTAACTTTTCATAGATTGTGCAACATACTTTTTCAAGATATTAATATGGGAATCATGAAGACTTTTGAAGAGATCTTTTAGGAAATGTTTACGTTTTTTAAAAATTTATTAACCGATTGAGAGCCGGTGACATTTTTATGTAACATTACCTAAAGTGCTTAAATTTTTTCTTATTTTCTTCTGTCACCCAAATATTTTTTTTAGATTAGTGTTACCTTAATAAACTAGACTTACATATACGCTAAAGGGTACTTAAGAAACATCGCAGCCAGATGTAGAACCTGAACTTGTTTTTAATTAAATAAGATTATGTGTTGGACACTTTAAACTGGTGCTGTCACGAGATGTATATAAACAATGATTTTTTTTAATAAAGTTCAAGATTCATAGGATAACTTTCATATATCAACATAATATTAACGTGACTGTTTTAATAATTCACCATTTAGCTGGTTTATAAATATTAATCAACCTACTAAATTATGTTATAAAACAAGAGCAAAAGACAGTCGCAGAGAAGAGTAACGCTAAAAAATTAATAACATGATTACGTAAATAAATGTGTGAGTAGTTTAAAAATATTGTTTCTTTTGAATTTTACTATGAAGGCAATAAAAAATGTTACGGTGAGCACCATAAAAATATATATTTTTTTTATTTATTAACAAGGATCAAATTATTTTGTACATTCTTCTCATCTGTTGAACAGTTTGCATTGTACTGCTATACCTCCTGCAAGTAGGATTTATATTTATAGACGATTTAAAACGTCTAGATTCTTCTCGAAGGGCAATATCTAGCAATCTGTTTTTTATTACTTTTATTTTCATGTGGCTATGAGTTAGTTTAAATAACAATAACCGAAATAAATAAATGTTGTTGTCATACCTTTCGGTGATGACGGCGTTCATGATAACAGTATAATAATTGCTGACAAAACAAATCCAATTAACTTAATACTAAATATCTGTTTTATATGTGTTTACGTACATAGGGTCTCCTTCTAACATTTTTGTGAAGTTAGACTCTATGAAAACAATTTTAGTTATCAAAAATTATTCAATATACTTTTCTCAAAATATGTACAATATTAGTTTATAACAAATATTTTCCCTATCATATACATAACTTTATTCCATATTTGGGTAGGTGTTTTTTCTACCTCCATTAATAAAAACAAAAAATGTTACTTATTTTATTTTAATTTCAAAGAACACTTTAAGCTGCAATAAATTTCAATATAAATGATATGGCAGTGTTAATATTCTGAAGATAAATTTATTTGAAGTGGAAATACCATTAGCGAAAAATATTTTTAAACCTGAGAGCAGCAAAAACTAAAAGAAAGCAGAAGACTAAGAACTTGAAAAACAAACGAAAGTCAAAAATAAGAAAAATGCCAAATAAAAACTTTTTGCTTTATCTTCTATAGTTAAAAAAATAGACAATATATAAGAAAAATTTAAAAGGAACAAATTCACTTACTTATGGTACCAACACTATGAGTTTGACATAAATAATGTTGAAACCACATAAGTGTCACATTAATGGGTACAGACACACACATTACAGAATACAAAAAAATTAAATCTATGTAGTCTTTCATATGCCAGATATTTATTTCTAACAACTCTTAATGTGTAATATTTTGAGAGAAAAAATCATGAAATATATCTATAAGTAAATGTCTCTTTTAATTTATTAGCAAATATAAACTTTAGGACTGAAAATATCACAGACTCTGTAATTTTTAATAAGTTTTGAAAATAAAGTTTTACTAAGAGAAGAGACATCATGTAATTTAAAAGTGCATATGACTCACAACACAAACAAACATTTGACGAAATTTTAGGAAGTCGTATATTATAATTAAATTAATTCTTATTTACAGTTTGGGTTTAAAGTTCATTTTTAAATTTAATTCCAAAAAATTTTTAGAAAGAAAAATTATTTACAAATCTATGCAGACGTTTTCAAAAGAAAACAAGAAAACTTAGACACTAGCAGAATTAAATGTAGCATTTTCTGGATCGCTGTATCTTTATCAGCATTGTTCACATCTATCTACCTTGGGATGTGTAAAATATAAACATCATCTATCTAACCAACTAATCAGTATAAATTTTGTAAGACGAAGTCAATACACAACTTAAAGCATTTCCCCGCTTTTTCTCTGTAACCCGTCTTGTACATTTGTCCTTTATGTTTTCTAAACATTTTTAGAAATTAAATTTAAAAAATGAACTTTAAGCTGAAAAAGTTAATTTTAATTCATTTATAATATTCACAGTTAAAATCCTGATTTAAAAAAATAGGAAGGAAATTATAATATTAATTATTAAAAATTAAGATTTTTCTTGGACCAGATTAAAATTAAATAGGAAAATTTTTAAATATTTTTATATATTTTTTATTAATATTCTCTTACAGCTTAAAAAAAGGAAGAAAAAACATAAGTGCTGATTTAATCTCAACCGTGATTGATCTACGGATAACAATTAAATAAACCTTGCAAAGCTAATTTAAGCATTAAAGAGAATGTTAAAGAGATTTTGAATACGTTTGCGAGGAAAACAATGCATAAGTTTGGTCACAGGTAAACATTTTAAGGTAAACTTCAAACAAGCTTAACCTTTTAGTATAATGTAAAAAATTTATATTCTAACAAAATTTTTAATAAATAATGTCAAAATTTATAGTGAATAAAATTTTAAAGCAGAAATAAAGAAAAATTAATTTGTGATTAATAATTTAAGTTTTTTACCAACATTTTTTTGTACTATTTGCGCCACACACATTCATAATTTTTCATAACTACAGTAAAACAGTTTTTAGAATATTTCGTCTTTTCTACAAATTAAATTAAAGTTAAATTCATAATTTCCTTTTAACTGATACGCTTCTTTTCATTTTCTCTATTAATTGAAAAATTGAAATGAAATATTTTTTGAATGACCTCTTCAGTTAATGGAATTGAAATGCAATAAAAACTAAACAGGAAATAAATAATGATAAAAAAATAATAAATAATAAATAAATAATAAATAATGATAAAAATATTTTTTGAATGACCTCTTCAGTTAATGGAATTGAAATGCAATAAAAACTAAACAGGAAATAAATAATGATAAAAAATGTAAAAATGAGTATTTCTGAAAAAAAAAACATTTTTTTTTTAATAAAGTTATTTTAAATTGGTTTTCTGATGTGTAGTAAAGTATTGAATATATATATATCAAAAACACAGGTTTTATTTAATGAGAAAATTTTGGTTTAGAAAAATAATATATTTAAAAAAAAAAATATTGAAAATAAAAAAACAAGTGACTTTATAGTTTATGAGATGGATTTAGTTTGCGATGTTCCTAGAGGCAACATTCTTGGATCCTTAATATTTATAATTTTAGTAAAACATTGCTGTAAGTTTTGCTTTACATTATTCTTTATTAGTTTGTTTACACTCGGAAAAAAGTTAGGCAGTGAACTTAATATCGCAAGATGCCAACTTTATAGTCGATCATACACGCAGAAAAAATCCAGTTAAAACTTCTTGCTCGCATATTTGTAAACCCATACATTTATACCTACATAAATAATTTGGAATCAACCTTAAGTCAGTAGAAAACCTTGTATTACATTCATACTTTTCAACGTTGTTTACTTCTCTCATTTGTTTTTTTTTACGGTTTAAAATTATTTTCACACATGCGGGTGTAAAAATTTATTTCTGTAAAAAATTTCAATCTCTATTTTTTCACACTCATACATGGGAAACAATGCTTATTGCAAGGAGTTAAAACGTTGCTATGACATGGGACTATATGTATAAGCAACCATTTTTACACATACACGTGCATGTTTGTGTATAAAGTTAAGCAGTTTTTCATTTTGTGTTTCTTCTCCTTTTCTAGTCATAGATTTTAATTACTTTTTTTCTGCATTCAATAATTATCTGCAATTTTTATTTGTTACCAACACAAAGAGGAATTAGAAGATAAGAAGTCCTTTCCACTACGTCCAATCAAAAATATGCAGAAAAAACTACAATAATGAAAAATATAAAATAAGTTAATTTAAATTATTTTAAAGTGGAGGTGTGTTTTGAATAAAAAAGTTTAAAAGCATACACTACATTGCTAGCGCCACCAACTTTTACAAGACATGAATACTTAACATATACAGCTGATCGTATGTGTGAATACATACAGATATTTATATTTGTGCGACAACAATTTTTTGTTTAGTATCAGGGCTTTAGTGTTGCTCTTAAAAACCAGAAAGTGTTTAGTAGCCCAAATCAGCAAATTGGAATAATCTTTTTTTTTTATTAGCAGTAGGGTGTTTAAGTATGAATTTTTAAAGTAGATTTTAATTATCTTAGTGTGATTTTTGAGCGAAATTGACTTTATTGTAATATTTTTCAATGCACCTACTAAGAATACGTAAAAAACTAAATGTCAAAACTATCCTGCTCTTGGTGTTGCCATACTATTGCGATTTTTTTTTTAAATCTTTGAACTGTCTAGAAATTCGAACATGACAATTAAACGGCAAAATAAAGTTCCTGTTAAAAAAACTTTAATATGGAAAAATTTAAGTTTTTTACGCCTAAAGTCAGCTTAATTTTGATTTAATTTTTTTTTTCTGGAAAATAAATAAAATATTAATTCAAGAGTATTATTGAATATTTTTAGTAACATATTGATATTCTTATTATGTAAAAATTTAATTAAAATTTTTTGTGTACATTTGTTAGTGTTCAATTAAATGCGCACAAACACATACACACATTTATACAAAATTTTCTAAGGATTAATATAAATTATACCAATATTTTTACAGCAGTAATTCATCGCAACATCTGTGGTAGAATAATAATGAGCATCTTAACATTTTATTAAATGTTTGATTTAAATTAAAAATAATATGCAACAAAATTTGAATTTTTTTTGCCTTAGTTTACGATTACTATGAGTTTCTGTTAATATAATATTTATAAATTTTTATTAATAAAAGAAAATCATTTAACTTACTGAGCACTGTTTTAAGTTTTTTAATTTATAAAACTTACAACTTGACACTTTTTACTTAAAAAACAAACGCAGAAATTAGAAAGAAAAAGAAAAAAACGCAGACCTCAAAACATACAGACGGGCATAGGGTTATTAAGTATAAAATAACGCTTTTATCTCTTTATGAACTTTTAAACGTCTGTCCACAAATATTGCAAAAAAAGTCCACATATACATGATAATATGTCTCCTATGGGAAACCCCTTCAGTTTCTAATATTACATTTTTAACTTTTTTATAGCAGACAGCGAAGTCGATCTTTCTCTCCGTCCGTGTTGTGCTAAAATCGACTTTACCAAGCCGCTACATAAGCAAGAGACATTTTTAATACACCAATCCATCATACATAGTTTCAAAATTTTTGCTATTTAAATCAGTATTATAGGTCTATGTATTTCGAGGCTGCGGGCAAAACACCACGCCCGTCTTTAATTTTTTCATATCATAGAATAAATCTTTTTTTTTTTTTTTTTGGTGAATTGGTTAAAAAGTTTATTACAACTTTAAAACTAACTTAATTATATTTAAAAAAATATTCCTTGCAAGTTGGCCCAATTTTAATATATCTTTAAAATTTCATTTTTTTTTTTTTTTGTCTTTAGAAAATTGTTTTAAGCACAACATAAAATATTTACAACGATCTTCATTTTTAAAATGTAATAAAAGCATTACGAGTGCATTGAAGTTCACATACATATATATTATTTGATTCAGAACAGGCTGTCGGTATTAAAACTCTGTAGTTCTTCAAATGTATACTGAAGCTAATGGTATGACTTTTCTTTTAAATAAAGTAACTCAAATAAAATAACTGTGACAAAGATTTATTATAAAACAATTCTAAATACTGTGGAGTTATTACAGAATAATGTAAGGAGTTTTCCAAGAGGGTCGACAATAATAGTTTTTAAGATGCCCGACAGAAATTACACAACTGATAATAAAAAAGTTTTGTTACTTAAAATTTTTCTGAGTATTGAAGGTACCAAATGAGAAAAGTATTGATAGTGGAGAATTTTCAAAAATTTTTCCAAAATAGCTTAAAAGTGTTAATTGTTTGTTTTAAGTAAAAAATTTAAATATGGAAGTTTCAATAGTAATCAAAAACATAACAGAATAACTAAAGGATTTTAATATTTGAGTTGATGGGATTCTCGATAGAAATTAGTCATGCTATATAAATAATCATAAAAACACATGACATTATTTATAGGTTTTACGATGAAAGAGCACAAATATCTAGGGAAAGTCTTTAAGAAATTTTAATATTTTGCAGTCACAATTTGTAAAGTTACAGAGCTAACAATATTATATTTTTATTTAAATAAATTGCAAATGAAGTAAAATATAAGTTCATTATAGCCCAGAACTGCAGGGTAGAGTATTATTAGACGACATAGTTTGTTCATACCCATTGGTTTGCATGAAAAACATAAATATTTTAATGTTAAACACAATATAGATCATCATATTAAATATAATTTATATGAGAATTATTGCGTTTTATATTTATAATATTACCACTTTTATTATTCTTGGAAGTATAAGATAGTATCGTTTATTTTTTTAAGGAGTGAAATAAAAGTACATAAAATTTTCATAAACTTATATTTTGCATTGTAATGTAGTGAAATAAAAAAAGTTAGTTCTAATAATAAACCAAATTGAAATTTTAAGTTAATGGTTATTATTGCATAAGGATTTCAAAGAAATCCTATCACAAAAACTAAAGACACCTTAATTGTGCCTGATTCCTTAGAAAATAAATATTTCATAATATTCTCATGAAATATTTATTATTAAAAATAACAATATGAAATGTATAAATGCGAGCAAAGCATATCCATATCTAACTTAATTTTGTTAAGAAAATCTTAAAAGTCTTAAATCAAAAGCCAAATTAATTAAATTAGAGTTCCATTGAATCAATTAAGTAAAAAGGCGATAAAACTCAAAGATATTATTAAACAAAATTTTGGTAACCATTTATTTTTTTTCACTTTTTTAAGTAATTTAATTATAAAAGATTCCAAATAATAAATTTTTTTATAAAATTAAAGACTTACTTTTGTCTTTTATGGAAAAGCGTCAAAATGTAACTTCATGCAGTATTTCGTTGATGAGTGTACATTGATATATTCAAGCCAGACTCAAAAGTAGTCGACTGGTTAAATATTATTAATTTAAATTCGACCGAAAAGTAGAAGCATAGAGAAGTGATGCAAGATCCTTATAATATCCCAAAACTGCTTGATGTTTCGATTTTTTGTGATTATAAAATATAAAACCCGATATGCACTGTCCAATACTGAGTAGTCTTTTGGAAGGCATTATTTAGTTTCATTTAGAAAATTCAACATTGTTTCTTCCAACTGAAACTGTGCACCGTCAGAATAAATTAAAAAACATTAAAAATTTATTTACAAAAACGATAAAATACGGCAAACATTATTACAATATTAAAAATTTAATTTAAATTTTATAAACATCTAAAAAAAGTGAGTGTTAGAAATTAAGTTTAAAGTTTAATTACAGTTTTATGTAAATACACCAGATATTTAAGTGTTAAAACAAATTTGAAAACATATTAAATAATTTTGCAATAATAGTAATTATGCGCATATGTATTTGCAGTTTTGCGTTGAAATAACTTTCAGCTGGCTTAAGTAGATTTTAATTAAAATAATTAGCATTGTTATGTGAAATTATTTAATAAATACATTTTCTAATGATTTTTCTAGTAACTTAAAATCAACAAATGTAATGATTTCAAGGGTAAATATTTTTTGAAAAACTTAAAATTTGTTAAACCTAATTTTATGCATTTATAAATCTTACAAAGCTTAGCCGTTGTTTTTTTAAGTTTGGTTTGTTTTCGATTAAGAAGTTTTTTTTTTTTTTTTTTTTTTTTTTTTTTAAATGTCCAATTAATAATTTTTAGTTTAATTGAGAACATAATAATTAATAATTGCAGGTTATTTATTAGGAACTTTCTAACATGCTATATCCATCCTCCACATACTTTCTATTTATTTATTCACATTAGTAAATTTAATTTAAAATTTTTGGCGAAAACAAACACTTCGACATTGCTTCTCTTTTCGATTACATCCTTTTTCTGAATAGGAAAAACTAAACTCCTTAGATAACATATAATGTAAACAGGTGTATTTTTGTTGATAGATTCTTTATTATTATGTTACTTTCAGTAAGAAAAAAAAAAAAGAAAACTCTTCTTAAATTTTTATTTTTAAAATTAGATTTTCTAACAAAATCTAATTTTATTTTTCGTTTACTTGCATGTTCATACTAAAAAATAATGAAAATACAAACAAGTCATCAAGTTTTAATATTGTTTTGGTTTTTAGTTTGCTAGCAGTTGGAGACATAAAAAATAATTGAGTTTAAATAACAACTATAGCAGCAACTACAATGACACAACCACAAGTTAAAAACTTGAATCAAGGCAAAACAGTGAGGCCCATAAAAAAGTAACAGTTTTTAATATTTCACAGCACAAAAAAAAAAATAAAAAATAAAATTCGCTAGTTCGTTCGTTTGTCAAGCATGGCGATGTACCTCTAATCTTTAAATTCCGTAAGTTTTAAATTATTTCGAAGTCTGGCAGGTTAACTGTGATAGAAATTTTCAGTAATTTTTTTTTTCTGACTTCTTCAAACTTGATCAACAGCATACGAGTAACTGCGGTTTTTGCTGTTACATTGTATCGTAAAAGAAACTTTCATGACATGTAGTAAATTTATTAAAAAATTCAAGACATTTATAACAGAAATCAGCTTAAAATTTAAAAAAGAATGCATTTCATTAAATTTTTATGAAAAATGTGAACGTATATTATATCATCCACTGCTCATACGTAGGTAATTAATAACCTCAACCAGCATATTATGAATTTATTTATCACATATGAGTATTTTAGAACTTCTTTACGCACTTGTAAACAGCTTAATTACAAGTCATAATTTCCACTTTTTTTAGAAGAAAATGGTTCACTACACCCGACTCTTCTTGAATAGTCATTTATTGCCTACTTTTGAGCAGTTTTGACCCATTCGAAAGTTTTCTGTGTATCATCTTTAGTTTGTATTTGTCATAATTTGCAAGTGTTTTTCGAGTCGTTTTTTAAGGTTTAGCAAGACAAAAATATTCAGTATTTGAATTTTATTTGCTATTATTTTAGAACATTATTTAAGTTATTTTTCATATTTTAGTATTATTTCTAAAATTGACATCCGACTGCTGAAAATATTATTCGAAAAATAAGTATAATTCGAACAACATCTAGATTTATATAATTGCAATTGCTCTATGTTTTGTCATTAAATTTTCAATAAATCATATTTTAAGAATTATTATAAATAACTTTGTGTAACAGTGTTAATTTAGAATATGTGAAAGTAATTTAAATTTAAATTCTTTGATATTGATTTTTTATGTAAATATGTGTCCTGATAGCCATATCGTTATCGCATGCTTCGTTTTTCAGGAATCTAAGTAAATTAAGTCAAAAGTGAAAACGCAAATGAAAGTAAAAGCAGCGAATAATTTAATTTTTTTTTCGTTGCTTTATGCATCTTAAAGTAAAATAAAACAAAATGTTATAAAGAGTTTTACAAATTTTAATTTAAAGTTAAATTAAGTGAATTTTTAATTAACATTTTATAAGCTTGAGAGCAATAATTTCTCGTTAATAATTTGAATGGTTTTGTAAAAATCCTTTCAATGTATAATACTCGTGTAATCTTCCCAAAAATGAGTGCCTAAAACGTGTATGATATTTTGACAATCTATTTTGGGAACCTGTTATTTAGTGCTACTATTAACACACACTCTTTTCTATTCTTTTTTAGAGTAGCAGTATTACAGTCGACAGTACATTGTGTCTAACATATCTATTAGATGTCACATATTTTCCATATGCATAATTAATTTAAGGTATCAGAATAAACAGAAACCTTAATTTTTTTTTAGATAAAAATATAATAAATATTGCTATTTTTATTTGCAGATTTAAAAATGATTTATTATTGCCCAGTTTTGGTTTAATTTAGTTATTGGTTTTGATTAATTTTAAGGAGAGCTGGTTTATGTTGCCAGCGAACTCATACAGATACAAGCTTTTCCAACCAACCAATAAATCTAATTTATATTACGTAAATGATGCCATTAAAACGCAACCCCAAGAAAGAGAGATATTTTTATTTTTTATTTTATTAATATAATCATATAAATCATTAGTAAACGTGATTAAGCTTTCAACATTTTTGTATTTCAAATTAATTTTATTTTTACATTTTACTATAAAAAAACATGTACACATCAACCCAGTACAACCTATTAAGTTGAGCCTGCCTTCTGGCAAATTGAAGAAAATATTATAATGCGAGTAATGTAAAATCTTTAATCTACTCAAAAGCCATTTTCACACTGAGGCTGCCTGTTTGTTTGAAATTTCCTTAAAACGATATTATAGAATTTTTTAAAATATATGCTTTCTATTTCATACTAATAGCAAAAAATATATAAAAAATAAAAAAATTTAAAAAATATTACATGACGTTTAAAAAAAATGACCTATTTTGCTTCCAATAATCTCCTTCATATTCTTAACATTTGCTTAATTTTTTTTACGAAAAAAATTTCTGCACAAAAAAAAAAATTTCATACACATTTTGTGTATTACAAAAAACTAAATGTTTGTCTTTAATATTAACCTAGAAAACTTTCTTCTTACTTATTTATGTTATTTTTGTAAAAAAGCAAAAATCTAAATTTGAAAGTTGATGACATAAATTCACATAATTTACCACAATATTATTGTGGCTCAGTTTCCGGTTGTATAGGCGGAAGAAGAAATGGTAAATAGTAATAATCTAAAGTATGCATTTATGCCTAAAGTTAACTGTATTTAAATCTAAAGCACCTGAATTGGTAGTATTCATAAAAGAACATTATATGAAATCTTACATTGCAAACAACATGATTTTGTTATAATGAAACTAACTAAGAAAAATAGATATACTGTTTTTTCCAATAAATGAGACTATATATTTTAAAATCAGGTCTTCTATAAAAAAAAAACCTTTTTATCTTTACTTTTAATATATTTTTATAGATAGGGCCCATATCTATTCTCATGTATACTATTTTCTTCTAAGTAACCTAAAATTATTTTTTCATAGCCAACATTTTCTCAAATCCATGCAAAAAAAAAAAAAAAAAAAATTTGCACCTATTAAATGTTTTGTTTTCTTTTAGACTAAAAACTTATTAAATTTTTAATTAATTCAATTATTTATTCCTTTTTAGCTTAATATATAACTGATCTAATTAACTATTCAATTGTAAAATTTAGCAAACATTATTTTATTAAAATGCAATAAAATTTAAATTTCGACCAAAAGCAAACAACACCTTTCATAATAAAAAAGAGGCTTTTTTTCACTGTGATATTTGCTGTTTGTACAAAAAACTTGTTGCAAATCCTAATCTATTGGAAAAACATTAAAAACTATTATTGTGCAAAAATCATATATTTCGTTGCTTTAATTTTAATATTATAAAGTCTCTCGCTTATATTGATCCTATAACTTAATCGGATCGCAGATGTATCTTAAGTTAAATCTAATACTCATTTAACTATTAATATGGAAATGAAATCTTTTTGCCAATATTTATTTAAGTACGTGTGGCAAATTCTTTATTATAGATTGTTAACTAATTTTAACCAAGGAAATGTATGTCTTTAAAAAAAATATAAATAAAAGGCTTTTTCTACCTAACACAACCTTAAAAACCTCAGAGACTAAATCATTTGTTAAAACATTGTACGAGACAAGAACTTTATAGTTTTTATACTTTATTGGTATTTACTTCATTACTGCAGATATAACATGAAAAGGGCACTTAAGACGAAGTAAAGATTAATTGAGTTAAGCAAACTTAAATAAACAATATGTTGATTAAGTAACAAACTTAAGGGTTTCTTAAGCCTTTGTAATCATAAATTAAAATTTTTAAAAGGTAGAAGTAAAAGGGATTGTAAATAGGTTCATCCTGGGACTTCAACGCGAATAAACTGACAAGCATAAACGCAAGAGTTGGTTGAAGCACAAGTTAACACTTATATTAATTTGCACATAAGAAAATATATGTGTTTTTTGCTGTTAAGGAAATATAATGAGTTTATTTAAATTAATGAAAGCTTAAAGTTTCTGTGTACTACATTTTATTCAACTGATTTTTTACCCCTGTTGCTCTTGATAACTCATTGAAAGGAATAGAATTATCTCAGTATTGTTTTTGTACTTATAAATATCATTAAGCATATTTAATGCTCCTTTCTAATAGGTGAATAGCTCGTTTAAATCACTTAATTGAAATACATGTATTTTGCATCAAACTTAATTTGTACTGTTTACAAATGGTTATGCAGAGAAGAACTTTTTGCATCTATTGATATTTTATTTCTATTTAGTTTTAATATGAAATAAAAAAATTGGATAATTAAAAAAAAAAAAATAATAAGATTTTATCAATTTAAAAACAAATAAGTGGCATATTATATCGTCTACCGACATAATTTTATGGTTTTCTATGTAAGAATGATGTGACGTTTTTATAAACTGGACTGCAGAGAATTTTTGGTGTGCGAAGCCAGTGTTGGTTATTCAATAACAAAAAAAATTTGTACTCGTCCGAAAGACGTTTTTATGGTAAATCTAAGGTAAACGAAGCCTGTGTAAGTCACTTAATAGAGGAGAAAATCCTTGTGCGCGGGCAAAAGCCTGCTGTTCTGATACTCTTAGACGAGCGAAGCCGGCGTTGGTCACACCATAGAGTAGTATGTCCTTTTACTCAGATAAATGCCAGCTATGTAGGAAACCTTTAGTAAGCAAATGCTTTTTTCTTTAAGTTCAGATTTTACAGTACTTTCATAAGTGGCACTATGTCCATACTAAAAACGACACATTATCCATGGACACTTTTAAGTGCGACAAAACCCATGGCGTAAAAAATAATCTTGTGTAAGTTCCAACACTTTGAAAGGGGCAAGAAAAGAACTGTTTATTTGTTGTGAAAGGCTCAGCAGAGTATTAAATTTTTAATCACTTTTGTTGTATTGCCTTAAAGAATGAGTAGCATTATAAAGGGATTTGCTAAACGTCTTTAAATAATAAGACCGTACCGAAAGATGTAATTAAAAGTACAATAAATTCTCAAAGTGTTTTGCAAGATTTTCAACAGTTATATTAAATAATTAAATAATTCAAAATATAACAAGAAGAACCACATAAAATGGCCACAAAATATTATTGCTACAAAGTAATACTATTTTCATAAAAACGTTTGTATGTATATAATTATTAACTATTATCCTAAAACACAACTTGCTCTGAAAATTCGTCTGTATTGCGAAAAAGATCCTAAACGAAAACTATATATTTCAACACTTGAACGTTAAGATTTTTCAATATCTTTACGCCTCTATTGCACAGTTTCTTAAATTATTATACATTTATCCTAAGGAGTTTAGACTTATGTTATAATTACTAAAAGTGAAGTCGCTACTTCTTCCTTCCTTTCATGAAAAACGCTTTCACATTTTATAAATAAAAAAATAAAGCAATAAAATTGATTGAAAAATATTTGTGAACTGTTACGAATAAAAAACCTTACCATTTATATTTTGAACAAAAAAAAAAAAAAAATAAATAAATAAATGAATAAAAAAAAAAAAAAAAACGAGAGATAGAGAAAGAGAAATTGAAACGTCGTCTTAACAAGTATCAATATCAAGGATGTAAAACTGACACAACTTTCAAAGATACGAGTTAAGGAAAGAACCAAGTTTTAAAAAGACATATAAAAATCAACATATTCACATAAACATCCACAAATAAAAATCTAAAATAAATATTATCATGTTTAGAAATTGTTTTTATAGTATCGTATATAGGGTACTGCTTGTGTATTTAAGATAAAATGATTACAATTTATGTATATCCTCACAGTTCACAGTTTATCATCCTATCAATGGGAGAGTGAGAGGTCGAAGTTCAAAAAAACCAAAACAGGCCTATTTACCCTTTAAAGATAAAAAAATGTGTAAGTTATTTATCAAGCCAGAGCAATAATGTGGCGACAGTTTACCATTAGCAGCTGTAAGTTTCTAACATTATCAACATCATTCAAGGTTTTAAGAGTATACAGCATAGCGTAAGGCAAAGTATAATTACACCTAAATAAGAGCTCTATATATATGGCAAAATATATATATTCTGAAATTGAAATCAGTTTTTTAAGCATTTGAAACTCTTAATATTCATCCAGTTTTTTTTTTTTTTTTTTTTTTTTGTAAGTGGAAACAACATTTTGTTATTGGTTTTTTAAATACTAGAAATTAAAATAAGAGTTAAGAGTTCTATTTTTGTACTTGTTA
This sequence comes from Cistogaster globosa, assembly GCA_937654795.1. Lineage (NCBI taxonomy): Eukaryota > Metazoa > Arthropoda > Insecta > Diptera > Tachinidae > Cistogaster > Cistogaster globosa. The sequence goes on along the minus strand of OW569405.1, from coordinate 114,090,319 downwards.
TACATTTTCTATCTAATTTAAAAGGCATACCTATTAGGGCTAAAGAGATAAAGGGTTGTGACTTAATTATACACAAAAAGACGGACAGATATTGTAGCGAACATCATAAAATGTTTGCCTTTTAGGTACAGAGCTCTAAATAAGAACCTTAAAAATTGTGTCCAGCGATATTGTTTGATTCTTTTGACAGCCTCTGCTTTGCTACTACTCCAACAGATTATTTCATTAAATTTTTTAGACGTATTTTATGGTATCGCTCTGCTTATTTCGTTTTCTGGCTTTCTGATGAAAAGCCTTATTTTGCTTTTGAAAGAATAGAGTTTTTTAAGAAGAACAACAAATTTAGATAAAGATGAATCAAATTTTTATTGTATTGCGAAAAGAAAATTTCGGCAATTATGAAAAAAGAAAATAAATCTACAAATGTCTATCATGAACACGACTTTCATCGATTATTCACTTTATCGCATTTCCAGCCTTATCCTTAAAAAAAATAAAAAATAAAAAAAGAATTGCCCAATCACGCCTTCAGGACACAAAGCGCACTATACTGCTGAACAAGTCAGATTCTCAGTAGCATTTGCTTAAGCCAAAGTGTGGCAATTCTGCCTATTGACATACCCTGACAAGTGAAAATGTGCTTCATTTGAAAAATCATTTTTGAACTAGATTATAGTCATTTTAGCTTAATTTTCGAGCGAAATTAAATTCTTTGTTGTAAAAATGTAGTCACCCACTTTTGTTTAAAGTTTTCTCTTTTCGAAATTTAAAATTTTAAAATCCAAAAAATAGGTATTTTGCTAGGGTGTCATGTTTCAAATATTAAAATGTGTTGTTTGGAAGCAAATCAGCGTTGTATCTGTTAGCAATAAAAAGTCAATTTTTCTACTATAGGGCTAGCCATTTAAAAACTACGAAATTAGTTTAATTTTTTTTACCCATTTTCCACTGTGCATAGGTGTAATTAAGCTGCTGCCGTTAAAAATGTTTCATGCATTAACATAATTCCTTGATAATTCATTAAATTATTTATTGTTAAGTGCTATAGAAGGAAATCTACGTATATGTGTGATGATGATATAAAATTCCATCAGATGATAGCAAACACATATGTAATATTTTGTGTCGTTGCAATAAACCTTCAAACCTTCAAATACATATCTAAATCTAGTTGCGTTGAAATCAGTTAATAACTTTGGTTTCTATCAATTGTTGTATTTAATGCCCATCTTAATTACAATTATAAATGATGGCCGTGATTTACGCGCTGGATTATTTCAATATACCGGATTATGGAGTTTAGAAGAAATCAGTTTATTTTCAACGATGGCATTTCATAATGTTCAAAGACATAATTTCCTTTAACGTAGAGTCATATGGTAATGGGTATTATAGAGACATTTTAAGGTATTCTATGTAAAAAAACGCAATATTTTTATAAACTGGCTTGCAGAAAATCTTTGGTAAGCGAAATCGGTGTTAGTTAGGCCACAGATCAAAAAACCTTTGCGCTCGGCGAAGCCATTGTTGTTTTAAGTGCTTGCATTATGACACTTTCATTACGCTATGTCCATACTATAATCAAAACAATATCCATGTACATTTTAACCCTTTAAAAGCGACAAAGTGTCAATCGACATAATGTTAATCTTAAGTGCGACATAGAGCCCATTGACATAACGTCCTTGGACACGAGAACATGCCACCTTATAAGCATCAATGAACGCCAACAAAATGAAGATCAATTTTATCGAAAATAAGTTTTAAATCATAGTTGCTTTGCAGTATTTATTGCAGCAAAAGCAATCCTGAGCTTAACAATTAATTACGGTTTAAGAAACTTTTCTGTAACTTAAAGATAATATTCTTATTTAAATATTAAAACCGGGCTACGAAAGCTCGTATTTAGCGCAATGTTATTTGCTTTTTTTGAAATGATTAAATATCTATTTAAATCGTTCATTTGCATAATAGGGTTGCTTATATTCAATGTCATTTGTCATATTCTGACAACTGTATGATTAAATGTAGAATTAAAATGTTCTCTGATATTTTCATCTAAGTTTTGCATATTAAAAATAGTAAAGCAAATAAGAAAAAAATATAGGAAAACAGGCACAAAAAGAAAAAAATAAATTTGAAATTAAAAAAGAAAAAGAAAAATATTGTAATGAAATGAATGCCAAGAAGTGCTTTAAGCATGTTATATTATTTTGTTTTATTTTATTATATTACTTTTAACTGGTGTACAAGAAAATTAAAAAACTGCACTAAAAATATGCCGACTAAAATTTCAATCCTGAAGTACTCCATACATTTTTAAATTTGTTTTGTGGATAAATTTTGATAATAAAACAATAAGAATATTAAATAAAATAAATTAATTAAAGAAAATCGCACTATTTTTTATCCCGATTAAATTATTAAACCACAGAACAGAAATAAATTATCGCACTGTATCGTGATATTTTATTTTTCATAATTTTTTAACTCTATAAAAAAAAAAAACATTGTTTTTTTTTTTTTTTTTTGTATTTTGCTCAATCTTTGATTTTAATCGTTTCTTTATGTCGGTATACAGTTTTAGTACGGTTTAATAATAGAATATAAAATTTTTTTTCATATACAGAATATATAGCCGATTTAGTTATAACCAACGAACCATTTCGAGCTTCAAATTTAAAGTAAAATTTAGTTGTTTAGTATTTATCTTTTATTAAACGTCTTTATTGATACAGGCGTATATATTATATCCGAACAGTTAAATATTAAATAATAATCATACGTGGTGCCAACGACTTTCTCTGCTTAACATATCTAATTTTCTTTAGATTACAATTAAGAAAAATGTGATTTTTCTTCAATATAGTTTAATAAAATAAACAAAACAAAAATCGATTTTTGTAATGTGCACAAATTAAAGTACTGTTTGCCTCCTTTGCTTTATAATAATAAAATACTTAACAATAATCAATTTAAAAATATAATTCTATTCTATTCAACGTGTGCCTGAAATATTGAAAAATTTTATATATAAAACTCTTATTGCCATCTTTTTCAAATTTTATATCTTAAAAAAGTCCAGATTTATGTTTTTCCATTTTTTAACATTTCAACAAAATATGAAATTTTCCTATTTTTAATTAGTTTTTCTTCTAGCAATTTTTAGCTTTTGCATGTATGCACAGCTCTTTTATATATTAAAATGTAATTTAATATTTGACATAACAAATCTGAATACATTGGTAAAATTGCTCCATACTACCAATTGAAAAGTTTTCAGTGTATATTTTACAACTATATTTTTTTTTAAGTTGATGTTTCATCTTGCTGTATACCGTTTTTAAAATTTAATTAAAACGTGTCCTTTAACATCTTAAGTTATAATGAGTAACATTTATCTTTTTAAGATTGTTGTTGTATTGTGCCTGCGTGCTTTTATATCCTGGATAGTAACCTGTGAGCAAATGGGTGTTAATGCATGCTCCAATACCAACTCACGTTTCATTTTTACTTTACCTTGTAAATAAATTAAGTTACATTATCTGCTCTCACGCTTCTTTTTATAGAATTTCTTTTAAAAGTTGCATTTTAAACAAAATAAAAATAAAGGAATATATGAAGATATTAGCATTTTAATATAATTTCAGATATATTATTGCCATTTATACCAGACGCGATGCGAACAAAATATATAAACGATGCTATAAACATGCGACTTTATTTGTTGCCATTGCAATACTTGCATTTTAAAATATTTTCTTTGTGTACTTGTGCTTATTACGATAGTTAAATTAAGAAAGCGTAATGAAGAAAATTAAACATCATAATCTTGTCGTTCATGTGAAATTGACCACATGTAAAACTTACGTTGTTAAAGAAGACATTAAACTCATAAAAAAAGTGTAAAAAGATTGTATGGTTAAAATTAATAACTATTTTGTAACGCAGTATAGCGGTAAAATATATAATAATAACAATCCTTGATTTGCCTTGCTGCTTACTATTCTTAGGCTGATCACATATACATAAGAAAAAATTTTGTAGAATTCGTTTATTCTAAGGTTTGCATTTAAAACATCAGATTATTTAAAATGAAGATAATACCATGGTTCCATTAACCATAATATTTTTATGAATAAAAGTAGATGATATGATTAGACATATATTTGCTTTTAATTCTCGAAGTAATCTATTGTGTTACGATTGCAATTTTATTTTTTTTCACACCTTTCTCTTCACATGACAGTATTCAATATCATACTGATTTAATTGAAGGAACCATGCTTTGGGTGTAATTTTAGTTTAAATAAAATACATTAAAAAATATTTATTTTAGTTTTACAAAGGTTAAAAAAATAATGTAAACAAAACTCAAGGTCAAACAGTTGAAAGCAAACTACTCAAAAAAGTGGCTTATAAATTAATTATACGTAACCGTTTTTTTTCCCCAAGTAGTCGCCAGTCGAACTAAAGTGAGAAAAATATAGTTAGTAAAAAACTTCCGAATCTCGATTAAGGTGTAAATTTTTTTTAGTGCGAAACTTTAAGTCAAAAGAATTTATTTAAAAAGCAGTTTGTCGATGTTTTGAAAATGCCTATTTAATCTATTCTCCATTTAAGCTAAGACAGGAAGAATGTTTGAAGTCACCTTATTTTCATCTAAAATTTTAAGATTAAGTGTCTAAAATCTCGCATATTGAAGTTTTTCGCTGATAATCATAAGACATCAGGTAATAAAAAGAAACTTAAAAATACTTATTTTAAATATCTGTATATAACTGCAACACTCTTCTTAAAACTAAACATGTTTGTTTTTTATTTCTGTGATATCCAAATTCACATGAATAATTTAAAGTTATCAAGTAAAACTTATTCGTATTTATGGTAAATTTTGTACCGAAGGAACTTATTCTATTTTGCAGCTACTGCTCCTACTCTTCTTCTTATATATATCTACTTTGAGAGTATGTCTTTTGTTTTAAATATATCGCGTTAGATATGAAATAAAAAGAGAAAAACACCCAAGTTTTTACTAAGGTGTATGAGTTATTGTGTATGAATTATTCAGAAATTTAAATAAGAAGTTATTGGCTTTAAGGAGTATAGATATAAAATAAGAACTAAATAAAGACATAAAAGGGAAATCTGTAAGAGTTATGATATCTTAACGAAGAAAAATATAATTTTTTGGTCTTAAAAAAAAATAGAAAATTTTTACTCACAAAATTATTTGCGGCATTAAGTACTACCGTCATAATGAACATTTTTCATTTTATTCAAATTAACTTTTAACCTAAATAAGGTAAAATTATTGTTACTAATTAAGTGACCAGTTTCCGTTCTGCGGGCTTAATTCATCGTAGATTTGTTTGTACTCAACCCGGTCGTTTTACGTTTATAAATTGTACAAGTAGGGAAAATTTGTTGTAAACTTATTAAAATAAAAATATATAACAAAACGTGTTAAAAATAATTGAGCTCAGAAATTGTTATTTAGATATATTTTTTATTAATATAAATTTATAACTTAAAACATCAGAAAGGGTTTAAAAATATTTAAACACTAAATAGCCACTATTACACAATATATCATTTCGTCAATTATTTTAAAGCAGCTTGTTATCAAAGCAGAATCGAAAATCTATACTGACAACTTAAAGTTCATTGCTTGAATTTTAAAGCTTTCGAGCAAGTTTGCTTAAATGTATGTATATATAAAGCATTGGTAAACATTCATTTAAGTTATATATTTTGCTTGTATTCACGGATCTAAGAACAACAATAACAAAAAACGAAAACGGTAAAAGTAAACACAAGTATTTTCTTACCAATAGCACATTGCTTGTTTATTTTCTGGGGTTTTCAGTGGTTAAAATAAACAACTCTAAGCTGTATGCGTTCTTTTGCACACATAAACTTACATCCACTCCAATATTTCATATTTTCAAAGTGATGTCTTCATTGTCAATATATTTAGCAAAGTGCCGATAGGAAAATTCATTAAATTTGTTGAAGTTTTAAGTTGGATTTTTTTCAAAGTATTTTTTTTATGCGCTAATTTTTCTTAATATTTTAAATACTTCTTGTTCAACTTCTTTTTAAATTACATAAGGAAATGAAGTAAGATGATCACGATGGTAAATATGATAAAAAATTTGGTTTAATCACAAATAAATAAAACTTGATTGTAGAATGTGTCCGGTAATGAAAGTTTTCTTGTCTGATTCCTATCCACGTGTTACTTTTTGTTAACGTTTGTTTTATTTTTTGTAGCTCTTCATATTAATCGAAGTTGAATAATAAATATTAAATGGCCGTCGACAAGATAACTTTGCGTTTTTCATTTCTATTGATTTCAATATTTTTTCTATTAAAACTTGTAGTACAGCAGATGTAAACAGAGAGTTTTGTTTGAAGTTTAACACTCTTATTATACTGCATTGCATTTAATGTGAACTGGAATGAGAGCTCTTATTCTACAGCGCGGTTATTTCAAAGTAAAAATCATACTCTTTCTTCGCAGTCGTTTTTATATCCTTCACCACAATTTGAAAAAAGGTATATCTAAGTCTGTCGTTCCGTTTGTAATTTCCATAATACCTATTTCCGACCCCATAAAGTATTTATACTCTGAGTCCTTATGAATAGCGAAGTAGATTGAGCGATGTCCGTGTTTGTCCATGTTGGGTTTCAAATTAACTTAGCTACGGCAAAATATGAGCTAGAAAAAATTTAAATACAATTTAATTTTATCGATCAGTTATACTTTTAAAAATTTTGCAAGATTTGATTTTGTCTTGCGAGCAGCGGGAAAAACGCCCTACCTGCCTAAAATGTAAAAAAATATATGTAGCAATAGTTAATTAAAGAATTAGAAAAAAAGAACATGTGATAAAATTCGTGTTCTACCATATTTTCGAATTCTCATAAAGAGAGTTTAAGATTATGTATCATATTTGTTAAGATGTCAATAAGGATGTACTTTAAAAGCATTTGAAGAGATCTTCAAAAAGTACTTAAATGTTTTAAAAATGCTTAACCCATTATCAATAATTATTTTTTTTTATTGAAGTTACTTTATTGAACTAGATTTTAAGGGTATAAAAGACTAGGCTTAGCCGATTACAGTATTGTTACGTGTTTTATACTTTTTTAATTTTGACAAAAAATAAGCCCACACATAAACCAGAAAATTTCTCAAATTAATTTACATTTAATTGTTTCAATACTTTTTTAATGTTTTCTAAGAGTATTATAATTTAATGTACAATTAATTATTATTTTTAATGCCAGATTTGCAGTACAATAAAATTTTAATTTAACGTAAAAAAAAGAGATAATTAATGCAAAATTTCTTGCAGCTATTTTTTCCTATTATTTAATTACGGATTGTGCTTGAATTACACCATTTATACATTATTAATAGTAAAAAACTAGTGTTGTGCAATAGCAATCGAACAGTTTTAGGTGGCAGTTATGTCAATTTTATCCTTATATTGTTTTTTATTTTGTTTTTATATATTAATGCATTTAATAATACGTAACTGCTCTTTCATTCTTCTATTAACTATTTGGTGTTTTTAAATTTTTAATTAACAATAATAATGATAATCATTAACTCAATAACAGCAACAAAATAATCAGCATTATTATTTTATTCTGTATATATCAGTTTTTGTAGTTGATTTTATATAAAAAATTGTGTAGTGTAAAAATAGTTTATCATAATTCAACATTAACAACATTATTATGTAAAAAAGTTTCCCAAGTTATTTTGTTCGTAGGCTACGTGTCCATTAAATAGTTTTATAAAAATCAGGGTTTTTTGCTTAAGTCATTAAATATCATGAATTTACGTTATTAAAAAATTACCTAAGTGAGAACAAATTTATAAAATATTTCTTGCAATAAGTAAATTAGTAAATTTAGCTAAAGTTTATTTTCTATTTTATTTCATAACTTAAAATATCCATCAATATTTATTTGGTGAAACGAAATGAACACACACAATATAAGATTTGACAATACCGAATATAGCACTTTGACTTCGTTGTTTCTAAGTCAAAATAGATCGTTCTTTCCAAATGTAGTTTTTGAGCGGCCTATACTTTAGCCCATGCAATATTTAATATGGATTTCTTACCGAATTGTTTTAATACTCTTATTTCACCAATTGTATTAATTGAAATCCTTTGCCCTCGGGCCATAATTATTTACTCGTTTTGCGTTTAATAAATTGAAATTTTGTCACGTTTCTTTTTTACTTCTTTTCGCTTTTTTGCTCCAGGAAATTACTTCTATTTTCAATTTATGCACGTTTATTTCTGATAACTACACAATTATTACAATCATCAAATATTTTAATCATATGAGGAGGCATCTACCTAAAGGTATAAAAGGACTTGTAAGAAAATATAGTAAAAAAATGCTAAAAATTTTGTTATAAACCGTAGAAAAGAAAATAGCTAACGGCGATAATAAATAGAAAAACAAACTAAAATAGTCTCTCATACATTCATATTAATAGGTTCAGCTATAAATATAAACATGAGTCATACGTAAGTAAAATTCTGTCGTATAAACTTCAAAAGAAGTAACTTGTTTACAAAAAAAAAAAAATTAATAATTTAAGACAATTATGTATGTTAATGTCCTTTTTAAATAAATTATACCTTAATGTTATTATCTTACTATTTTTATTTAAACTTTAATTACACGTATATATACATTTGTTTCCGAATGTTAATTTGTAGCCTTTTTACACCTTTCAATTGCATTCCGCGACCGTAAATTTAACTATTTTATCACCTTGGTTTGGTTTTACAAATGGCTTAAAGGCTTTTTTACAAGGAATACCAAATTTTTTTTTTACACGAAAACTCCTAATGGGAATATAAGAACTCTTTTCTTGCCATGGTTTTCCTTCTCAATTTTCTTTTGAGTTCCCAAGTGAAATTTTATTTTCATATAAAATGTTTGTGGTTTATGTACTCGTGAATATATTTTGGTGTGTTCATATTTATTAGTAAAAAAGCCTTGAAGAATATGCAAAGTGAATAATCCCACCCAACCATTTAATGAGTACTCTGATAAAGGCATAATGAAAGGAACCAACTATAGAAATCTTTTAAAGCACTCTTATAAATGGTTCGCGATATGACATTCAATTACGTGTACCTTTGAACCAATCTTTGCTAGGACTCGAATATGATTCCTAATAATTTGCAATTAATAGAGCTTAAGTATTTTGGAGACAATTATGTGAGTTTAAGATAAATTTAAAACATAATACTTGCAATAAACCCGACTTTTAAATAGATTTCAGTTATCTGTCTATAACGGCTCAAAAGTTTAGGCAGACACATTAAATTAATTAACTATTAGAATACTCTTTAATTTCCAAACCCACGTTTTACATTTGTTGTTATATAAGGCCTTAAAAAACCTTTTTTTTTAAATTTCAACTGTGTGTCTACAACTATTCAACAAATAGGCCATATACATAAAATTAAAAAAAAACTATGGGGGCACTCTTTAATTCCCAAGTTAAAATTTTTTACTTGCGCTTGAAGCAGACTTAGCAATACTAAGTCCTTGTAAATTTAAAATTTAACAATTTAGAAATAAACATCAAATTATATTAACTATTGTAACACCCTTTGATTTATAGTTTCAAATACCTACACTTCTTTAAAAAACAAACAAAGAAGTAAACATTCCGTCTAATTTGCAAATGTTTGTATAAAACAATTTAAAGATATGATCATGCGAGCCAAATAACAGCAGTTATGGGAACATCCTTTAATTTCAAAATTCTGTAACAGTTCAAAAGTTTGGCTACATACATAAAATAACTTCTACTATTGGGACATCCTTTTATTTTCAAGTGTTAACTTTATACTTGTTATTAAAGCGGACCAAGCAATACAGGTTGTTTATAAATATGGCCATATACATAAAATTTAATGAACTATTGGGATACGCTTTAATTGATATTGTGAATAATTATATAGACTATCATAACAGTCATATTAGTTGTTATTTTGTCAAATTTTAAAGAGTTTGTTTATAACGGTACAACAGAAAGAACCATATACTTAAGTCAATTTACGTCATTTATGGATAATTTTTTAGTTTTTTTGTATTCGAGCTCTCCTTTGTTGTTATTCTTTTGAATAAATTTACCATAAAATATTATCTCTTGTTAATGCTTTGAAAATAAACTAAAATAAAACAGAGGTACTCGGGTACTTAATATTTCTTTGAAGTTTTGAATTTATTACAGGCTTCGGTCTTATAGTTTATCCTCAGTATTATAGAAGCATCTTGCAAATTTAACACTTTTTACTTTCAAAATTAATGGCAAAAGTTTATATTTTAACTTGAAATAAAATATAAAAACACAAATACACAAACGTCTTAATATTAAAGAGTTAGCTATGAAACCTTTTAGTGGTTTTTCTTTTTGTAAGTAAATTCAATAGGGAGTTATAAAAATGCTAATAAACTCTTTCAAATGCACAAAAAATATAAATATTAAGAAAATATAGGTGCAGCGTTAACAATTGTGTGCTGCATTTTTTTTTTTTGCAGTAGCAAGCAAAGTAATATTTTTAATGTCACCGATTTATACTTTGGAATAATTTATTATGCTGTGCAACACTTGAATTTTTTTTTTTTTTTTTTTGGAAAATATAGTAGTACAGGGGAAAAATAATAATAATAATAATAATAATAATAATAATAATAATAATAATAATAATAATAATAATAATACTAATAAAAAGCACGATTATTTTAATACTGTAATATTATTGAATTATGTAAAGCACAATCATGCCCATTAAAAGATGTGTTAAAAAATGTAACTGATTGCGTTAACTTAAATATAAATAAATTTATGACTCAGATAATTCAAAAAATTTTTTCAGTGTAGACAAAGCTTTAAAAATTGTGGCTGCTTAAATAAATAGGAACGTATATTGCCATGAAATACATATAAATCCTATTTTATTGGCAACGATTTCAAATACTTGCAATCGCATTACTAAATGCAGCCATAAGGAACTTCTAATAATTTCAACATATAGCTTAATCTATTTTAAATTTTCAAATGTTTTTTCTTATGGATGATAGAAAATTGAAATTCGGTTGTATTAAGTGTTTGGTATTTTAAAGCACACAGATGAAATGAAGTTGTGTTTTGACAAATATTAACTTAAATTTTTTTAAACTGAAAAGAAATTGTTTTAAATGAGAATGATAAATGTTTAGGTACTTTTATATGTGTTAAGTTTCTAGTTACAGTTTTCTTAGGACAGATTAAGTTTCTTTTTAACAGAATTAAGTACGAAATGTTCTTCATACGGTCGTAGACATATCCTTATGTCAAATTTTTTTCTATTTAGTGTGAAAGCTTTTGTTAGATGTGTCAGCTAATGATTTTAATGATGAGTTGAATATGTTTTTAATTACCAAATATAACGACAGCATCATTTGCAGATTAGTTCTTCCACACATGACGCATTGCTTAAAAATGTACTAATGAATGATACTGTTGTAGATTTAGTTTGCGATTAGTTACGTGTTTCTGCATGAGATTTTCGAAAAAAAAATTTATGGATATACTTTCTCTGTAGTATGTTTCATATTTAATAATCTTTGAAAATAATAATTATTTCATGGCAATATCAGCATTCTTTTTTTTACAAAAATATCAACTAAGAAGTGATATCAAATAATAAATTTTATTTTGATATTTTCAACATAAAGTGTTATGTATCTTGTATTTTTTTCTAATAAGTTAGTTTCCATAAAATATTTTAAACAATTTGGAATATCAGAATTCCTAATAGTTTAGTGTCTTATCACCTACAAATCATCCATTTTTTGTTCTTCTAACTTGTAAAAGGACCATTGCAACCATTACCTTTAATTTTAGTTTTATGATGAAAAGTTTTAGATTATAAAATAATAATGAAAACAGTTAAAAGCAAATAAATAATTAAAAAAGTAGGAAGTAAAAACTAAAAGCGTAGGTGTGTTTATGGGTGTCTAAATGAAATAGTCCAATATGGAAAGACCAGGCCATCAACTCTAAGCGTGCGATATTTTATTAATATCTGTGAGTATGCAATATTAAAGATAGCAATTTTTTATAGATATACCCTTTTTGTGGTGAAGAGTATGAAAGGGGTAGAGATGAAGAGAGACCTTACGAGACCTTCAACTTCATTTATAAAAGAGGTTCCCATATTAAAATTTATAAGAAATATTAGCTTTTACGGCACCCCAGTATGTTCCTATGATAATTTTTTTTTCTCTTTTTTTTAAATCATAGCTTTTTACTTTCTGACATCTGCTTTTTCGCTCTTTTGTAAGGTCTATTATAATAAAATTAGTTACTGACATTTTTTTAAATTCGAGTTCTCAAACAATGAAAAAAAATGTACAAAATAATCTTAATTTTATTGCTTACAACATTTCAAGACAAATGCAGAATTATTTTTGCAATACAAAAACACTCTTTTCACTCTTTATTATTAACACAAAAAGAAGAAAAAAAAAAAAAACAGCGATTGTTACAAATTGCTATGGTAGAATTGACATTTAAGTAAACCAACCGCTGCAAAAATAAAATAAAATAATTCAATCTAAAAAAATATATGTTTATTTATATGTATGAGTGAATATTTTAAAATAAGCTCGCATTATTTTTCACATATTTTACATTAAGGGTGTTTTTTTAAGGCAGACAGAATATACGAAATTATCCACTATTAAATCAGCTGCATTAATGCACAAAAAAAATCTTTAACACATTGAAACTTTCTAGCGCGACCAGATTATCCCTAAAAATATGTCATCAATTCGGGCGTTATAGATGACTTTTTTCATCGCAGAATTATGTTCAGTGATAAAGGATTAAATAGATTTTCTTAGTAATCGAAATTGCCTCATATGCTGTAAGCCTAATCAACAACAGATTTTAAAGACTTAACAACATCTTTGAAAATGCACTAAATACGTTATTCTTAAAATTTAATCTCGGAGTTTTCATTACGTTCATTGGTTATTGTCACCGTACCGTGATCAATAAGTTTTTGTTTGAAAATATAAACAAATGAAAATATATGCAACCATCAACTTTTTTAAATCCATTTCTGCCGATTGATTTCCAGAAATGTATCTCCACTGGAATTATTCTTGTGAATCCACAACACTGTCTTCGCTGGCTTATGCTGATAAATTGTCATCTTGAAAGCAAAATTATTCGTGTTATTGGTCACATGCGAATAACCGAAGGAGTGGCCAGAATACTGCTTGTAAAGAGCAGCTGCATTGCCAAATGCCTGAAATCATTTTTTAATGCTCTTGCCACTGTTTCTCTCTCGATCAAAAACAAATTTTTTATTACAATTTTATTTTTTTTTTATAGAATTTCCACCAACTTAAAAATTTGTCCGGCTTAAAATCATCCTTAATATGGTTGCAGTTTCTCTTTTAACTGCGCATATTTCTAAAAGTATTACGAGATGCAAAAGTATGTTTGTTGCCAGATTTTTACATTGTATTCTGCTAATTTGTATACTGCGATTCTTTGCTGTATTTAATTCTTTTTTTAGTACTTTAAATTTAATGTATTCCTTCTTTGTTTTACAATGATGGCCCTTGAATTGCATGTAGTGCCACCCGTTGTCACTCTTTTTTATTTATACTTCCAAATGCTCTTTTTTTGGTAATTTCGTTTTAATATTTTTCTTAGAATTGTTGTGTCGCCTTTGTTGGTTTTTTATATTTTCGGTTCCGTATTTTTTCTGCCATTTTATTAAAATGTCGCTGATTTGTTATGTAATAATGTTCATGAATATTCATGTCGTCATTTAAATTGAAACAATGATAAATTTCATTTTTATGTAAATTTCTTTTTTGCTCCTTAGTTTTGTATTTAAAATGCACAGATTTAGTTTTTGTTGCTGCTTTTATCCATGGCAGTTGCAGATTTTTATTAACGAGGTGCATTCAAAATTATAGAGCTGAACTTTTTTAGTATATTTTATTTCCAAAACAAAGTATTGTATTCTTGTATATGTAAAGTTCAAACAAACTGATCTTCCTACAAAAATTAATTTAATATATTAACAAACTGGCTTCCAAATAAACTGTAGTTTTGTGCGTAGATATCGCCAATATTATTAAAAGCTTTTAGATATCCAGGTTTTATTTAAAAAATCTAATGGAATTAAATTTTTTATACATTTAAGCAAAAATATAGTGGTTTTAAATAAAATACATTATACGATACTAAGAAAACATTATAAAATTGCTTGTGTTAAAATGAGTGCATCCAAAGAAACTTTAGTTGTCGACCTTATATTTCAGCTGCTATTAAATCCTAAAGATTTTAAAATTAAATAAATTATTAGAATTACTCCCCTGTATTTTAATATTTACTCAGGGAATTTCGTTATGTAAATGAAAAAAAAAAAAAAAAAATTCAGTAGATGATGAGAACCATTATAACTTTTGCTTTTATTTCTTCATGTTCCTTTTTATCTTTTTTTTTTGAAACTTAATATACTGATATTTTTACAGCAACTGATATTGTTGCTGTAAAATTAATGTTAAACTAAAAACATGTTATTTTTTAGTATCAAATAAACATAATTTATTTTTATTTAACAATAATTCATAGCAATTTTTTGAAGCGGTAAGGCCAGTCATGGCTCAAAGAGAAATTTATCTGAGAAGAGGCTCAATTAAAAATTTTATGTAGGACGTTTCTGCATAATTTTCTGTGGTGCATTTCTTTTCATAAAAAAGAATGATTATTACTTTCATCGTATCTTTAAGTTAAAATAAAATAATATTTTAATTGAAAGATATGACGCACTTTAAGTGGTTTTTGTTATTTACTTAAACAACCAAAAAGAAAAAATTATACTAGTGCTTCCTAACGGTCTGCTCAAATAATTCTCAACTAAATCGTTTTAAAATCTTGTCAAAATTTTATGCGTCTGTCTCACTGTGCAATATTTAACTTTTGAAAAAATTTACTTCTAGTTGTATTTAATAATCGTAGAGTTACAAACTGTTAAAATATATTTTTGTTAACAAAAACAAAAAACTATATATTAAAAAGATAAAACGAGCTGAAAAAAATTTGAAATGACTTCTGATATTACATTCTTAAACTGTTAACAGATATCAGGATGCAAAAGGAAATCTTTGGCAGTCTTAAGGTGTTGCAATGACAGAATAAATGGCTCAGATCTTAAAAATTTGCACGCTGAAAAAGAATTGGATTTAGTTTCTGGTTGCTGATGCCGTTTATGTAAAATAGTTCATTTGTTAACAACACAAAAATGCACAGTTATGCACAGTTATGCACAGTTATATATTAACAAATATTAAATTAAATAGGAAAAAATTAATTAAGCCTACTAGGGTATTTTATGCCTTAAATTAATAGATCCCAATATTTACAAGTGATAATTTTATTAACATTATTGAAATAGTATTTGTCAAGCAATTAAGAACTGGATTTATCTACGGCAGTTACCTGAAACCTTTTTCTAAAAAAAAGTTACCTGCCACAAATCATTTTTTTGTTTTCTGAGAATAAAAATGCATGTCAAAGAGCACTTTTTTCTAAACTAAGTCACTAATCACAAAAAAAATGTTATCTTTCACAGGCCTCTATTTTTCTAAACAAAGCTCAACTGCCCTATACTCTTTTTTTCCAAAAAAAGTCACTTGTCACAATCCTCTTTTGTGTCGCTATTTGTTTATGGTAGTTAGTAACAAATCAATACCACTTACTCATTAATTTTTAATAAGTTTCTTCCCAACAGAGTAGAAATCAAATTATCTAATAATTTAATCACACTTTGTATTATGTTCTGAATGTGAGCTATGAATTAGCGACCATTTTTTATTTTTTAAAAAAAGTATTAAAAAGGCACGTGATTTCTTTAAGGTTTTTTTAGTTTTTATATCTCTTACTATAATTACACTGTAATGCAATTTACAAAATTACTACACCTAAAAGTGACTTACAAATATTCCTTTGATGTTGTTAAAAAGTTTTTGTTTCTTTTGTACTGTATTTCAATAACGATGCTAAACGCAAAAAAAGCTTAACAAACACAAACAAATATATAATTTACATAATAGATTAGTTAAAATAATGTAAAATATGCATTTAAAAACAGACACATAATCTGCACATATAAATTTAATACTCACACGTACATAAATTGTAAACTTACTGAACCTTTTTCATTAAAGAAATAAGTGAAAAAGAGCAGACTTGCGATTACCATAGTGTATAATTTTACAAAATTAAAAACATTTGCGAAATTTATATGGTCTGTATACTACAGCATCTATGGCTTATTAGCTTGTTGCACTAAAGCGACACAGCCACAATAATTTGAGATTTTATGTTTAATATTTCTTTAAACCATTTATTTTTATATTTGGTGTTATCATTTATTTTAATTGGAATCTTTTTATTTAATACGAGATTTTAAATTCTCACCAGTGTTGCCAAGTTATTTATGTATAAAATAATTGAGTCGATTTAAATAGTACAGCTTAAAAATATAAGAAAAAAATAAATGCACATATATTATCTCATTGTTTTTTATTAAAAACAAATAATTCACTGCAAGAGAGAAACAATCGCTTAATTAAAAAACCTTATAAAATATTAGTAAACAAATAATTATACTGCTTAATTTGTATATGATTTTTCGTTGAAACCCTTAAGTTATTGACCGTATTTCATTTTTTATGCAAGTTAATAATAAAACGTCTTTCAAGTAACTTAAATTACAGTTTCAGACGGCGTTAAAAAAAAATAACTTACAAAACAAGTATTTAAAGGTTAAGATCACAAATCTTCCAAAAAAAAAATGTCTGACAGCTAATATAAAAATAAGGATTTTGAATATCTTCTTATATATCAAATTTCAGAAAGGTGTCTTCATTTGTATTTGAAAACGTTGATCGATTCCTTTGCCTTCCATTGGGAATAAAAGCATTGAGTGTCAATTTGTGAAAAGTTTTAGAAGCTGAATTTGTTTACTCTGCAAGAATAACAGTATTTGGAATGTTAAATCATTTGTGAGAAAAATTTTTAAAATTTAAGATTTGAATGAAATTTCAGTATTATAACAATGTTGCATCCCTGATTTAAATGTTAACAAATTTTAATTTACAACTTCATATATTTGTTAAAACTTTGTGAATGCTAAAAGCTCTCGCAAGCATGCGTTCATGTTTTCATTTACATGTCATCAAATTTATATAAACGATGTAAAACATTTTAAAAATAAATAAAAATTTCTACAATGTAAATATATTTTAAAACGGTACTGAAAATAATAAATATGGAAATCATTGAAAATTACAATATAATTAAAAAACTAAAATGCTCATGGTATTCGTATTTGAAACTGAATTTTACTGAATTTTTAGTATTCAAATATTTGTGTATTAATACTTTTGAAATGGACAGATTTTAAATTATTTATGAAATCTTACAAAAATATTGTAATACATGCACGTAAATATTTTTTTAGGATACTTAATTTAAGAAAAAGTAAAGGAGTTTGTCTTTACCCTCCTTGTTCAGGTGAAACTGGGTTAAAATAACACAAAAAATATATGCCTTTCTTACGTAAGATCTATTTTATTTTTTTTATTTTTTTTTTTCAAAAATGTTGCAAAAGAATTTTATTTAAATAAATATTTGAGAAAAACAAAAAGATGTGTGCTTCTTTTAAAATTTAAATACGTATAATAGTCCAATAATAATTGTTTATTTTTTTGTCAATAAAATATTGTGTCCATTATTAGGGACACATATGAGCCGCTTATTTTGAAAGTAGCATAAGTACCAATTTGTTTTTAACCTGATACACCTATTTAATGGATTGTCTTTCAAAGGTCTTAAAAGCATTGACAGTATAACTTGAGAAGGCTTAATTGTATTTTTATCTCAGTATACTTTTTTCCCAATAAAAGCTTTGTTCAACATAAAACCGTCGCAGCTCTTAACGTTTAATTTAAATTAACTTTTTTAAGTGACTGCTATTATTGAAACATTTTGTTGCAATATTATATCAGTCTAAATAAAACTAGCGTTCACCGTTGAAAACATATTGTTTCAATTATTATTAATTTCTTATTCTTTCTATTGCAGAACCAAAAACGCTAGAAATGATTTTTCTTGCTGTTAAACCAAAATAAAGATACTTAATTTCAGTTTAAATTTTTAAATATTTTAGAATATATTTATGATGTAAAATACTTTAAATTTTTATTGTTTTAAATATTTATTTAAATATTAAAAACTTTGTATAGGTTTCGAACACTTATTCATAATTTACTGTTGATTTATATATATTTATTTCTTATTTATTTTCAGGGAGTATTTTTATATACTTTTTTGAAAACTGAAGATTTATTTTAAGTTTTTAGCGTCCTTTGCTACTTCAGTAATTTCTGATTTATGACCACTAAATTTGTTGCCAAATGCTTCCAGTAAACAAAAGAAAAGCAAAAAATAAAAAAGCCCTCACTGTTGTATAAGTATTTTAAATTTGGCAAACGATTGCAGTTATTATCTCGATGCTGTTACTTCAAAGAGTAGAAACGAAAGAAAATGTTGAATTTAAAAATTGGTTTTTAAAAAATGTGATCATAAACGTTTGATTTATATAATATTCGTTTTAGATAATAACGATTTCTTTAACACATAACATCTCGATACGTCCAATGTTGTCTATTGTACGAGCTTTTTCTGTTTTCACAACTGACACAACAATCAATGATAACCCTACTGGCAAGCTACTTCTCTCAAGCCCTTTATTTCACCAAGTATATTTTGAACTTTTCTTCGTTAAAAAATTAAATTTGATTACCAAAAATATATTATTTATTTTACTGGCGTTACTTAATACAAATCAAAAGAAAATTAAAAATAAAAAGTTTTTAATAAGACTCCTGTGAGAAACAAATTTGTCTATTTAAAAAATCCTAATACCGACTGTGACTGAGTATTGTCAAATAATTATAAAAGAATGCCACAATGCTTCCATAACCTGTAATTGTTTTCGCCAATGGCAATTATTCTAATTGCTGTTCCCAATGCCAGCTTCCTAAAAATAGTATAAATTTTATTTAAAACTTGCATAAATTATAAATTACCCTTTATTTGTAAATGCGATTAGAATTTGATTTTTTAAACTATTTAGATAAATAAAAAATATTATTAAATATTAAATATTTTGCATTTGTTATTTTATTATAGCAACAAAAAAATCTGTGAAAATCAAACATTTTAATAAAACCGTTTTTATCTTTATTTACTTTATATCTTGAAAATGTTAATAATTCATGCTTCAAAGCATAACTTATCCCAAAACTATAAATTGGTTTGGCTTTATTAAATATTTTTTTTAATAAAAAAAAAAAAAAAAAAAAAAAAAAACATTAAAAACTATCTAAAAAAATATTAGTGATGGTGTGTTACCTGTTGGTTTGCTGGTAGTGCAGTGATGCTGGAGCAAAAGTGGCACAAACGAGAAAAGAACTCCCTTGCTTGATTTTGACACCCCAAAAAACCTCGCTTCAAAAATAGAATCAGTGCAGGAACTCGGCATCGAAATTAAAACCTATGGCACTGTATGCGTTTCTTTTTTTTTATTTTAATTATTTTAACAATCTTTATGATACTTTACTTTAAATTAAAGAGCAAAATACTTGCAGAGCAAAAAAGTAGGAATAATAATTTTAAGCAGCGATTCTATGCTTATATCCGAGCCAAGCAAAAATAACGCCGATCGAGCTCTTGACGGCTCACCAAATGAAACAAGAAAGAACGCAGGTGAGAGTTCGCCGCAATTGTGGTCCCACATGCCAGGACATAAAACATTACTGGAACAGACAATTAGTGTAAGAATGAAAACTCAGAAGAGTTGATGTGTTTTTAGGACATTTTTAACTTTAACTTTTTTGGTTTACCTATTATGGATTTGAAAAAGGAAAAAATTTTATACTGGAATAAAATTTTTTATTTGGCAGTTAATGGCTTCTTTTTTATTTTGGTCTCTATCCACATATTTTCAGCTTAGATTTTGTATGTTTTTCAAATTAGCCCATCTACGGTCATCTTCTCATGATAACTTAAGGAGAATAAAATAACTGGGTAATATTATATTATCTTTTCCTTGTTTGTGTTTCAAACAAAAAATTTTTTTGTGTAAACAATTTATGTTAAAAAACAACCAATTAAAAAAATAACAAAAGCATCTTACAATACGTAATAAATGATGTTTCCATTTTGCGTAAAACGTAAAACAAATAAAAAATCAAAGAAAAATTTATTTCGCTTTATTTTAATGTTTTTTTTTTAATAAAATTAATTTAAAAACACTCCACCACAAAAAAATCTTTTGTGCTCATTTTTCGTCTTTTTCAATCACGTTTTACTGACAATGCAAATCTTCGACTTAGTAAAGAGATGGAAAATTTAATTCAGCTTCTCTGTGGCGTTCGCCCGCAACGTTACGTCACACCTTCAAATCTTAATTCCTACTTACGCCACCACAAATTCCACTAACTAATCACGATACACAATGTATACAGTAGAATACTTTAATGATTTTTACAATGTCTTTTACAAGGCCATAAGGCAACTTTGATTAAAGTAAGTTTTTTATTTCTTTTCAATTTTAGTATAATTTGCATCTTTTAACAGCAAAAATAATGAAAATTTTCAATACATTTTACATTTGAATTATTGCTTGCCATTATTTTAATTCGACCGCCTCTAATAAACTTCCCAATGTGCTTATTGAGCACTTCTAGCCTTGACTTCTATATTTGAATGTTGTATTGATTATCGACAGCAAACATCGGATGAATTTGACAAACTTATGGGGGAGGCTATGGTGGTCTTTTCCATATACTTTCTATTATCGTCAGTTCCTTTGGTCTAGAAATTTTAAATAATATATAAAAGAGCAGTGAACCATTGGGTCGTTGAAAAAATAATCATAAGAATTTTTTAAATAATAAAAAAAAAAAAAAATAATAATATACAAATTTTAACAAAAATTTATTCCTTTTTTGCTGCTTGATGGCTGGCGTTGAGTATTGGCATTGACTTTACACCCAACGAAGCGACATTCGTTTAAGCTTCATTTCACTTCAATTAATTTCTTTTTGTGGGAAATTTAAAAATAATAAAAAAGTTTTCTTTTTTGCTTTTTTATTTTCTTAAAAGTGGATAGCAAAACATAACTGGAACGGGATCAGTGAAGTTAACCTGTCTTTTTCTATATGACAAAAAAATCTGATTCCCTCCAAATTTTCACTATTATTAAGATTTGTCACTCAATAGGCAAGTTAAGCTTCAGAGCTTTAATTTTTAAATTTCTAAGTTATTTTTATACTAAAATAATTTTATTTCTGCAATTATATATTTTGTTGATGTTAATAGAAATTAATTGTTATCAACGTTAATAAATTAAAATCAAATAAAGTAGTTTTTCCAAATAATAAATAATATTTTTTAAAAGGACAACATTTTGTAGGTGACAAAATTTGTAAAATTTAATTATATATGGGTCCCCTTTAAGTTTCAAAATTATCTTAGTACTTTTAAATAGTGTAGCCAATCTCTTCTTAAATATTATACTTGTTACAGTTTCAGGTTTAAAGGCCTATCTGTTAACAGAAGGATAGAAAAACACACTACAAATCAATATTTTAAGTGCTTGCAAACAAATTAAAACCGTCCACTTGGAACTTTCCTGCTGTCCATTGTAAAGTCGCTACTAAGACACTCGAGAAATAGTAAAGACCAAGTACGAATGAAATGAATAAACACATGCGCCCTCTGCACTCCGCAGTGGGAGCAAAATATTGTTTATAAATTAATTTATGTTGTGACCAAAATATCTCATCACTTATCACTTTACTGAAGTGTAAAAAGCTCACTAGTAAAAAAAAAAAAAAAATAATAAAAACTGAGGCAGTTAAAGTTAAAGCACCATAAATAAAATATTTTTATTAATTATTACAGAAGATTGTTTTATCGCATAAAAAAAATTTCTTTATAAAACATCACAGCGAAACAAATTGGTCTTAACTCTTTGTCTTTGAATCTCGAAAAATTAAAAGACATCAACAATAATAGTTTTGATTCTTTCTTTACTTGATACCAACGTGTGCAATAAAAAAACAAAAAATTTAATTTAAGATGTAATTTTAAACAATTAGATAATGTTTTAGAAATAAGATTCTTGAAAATAAAATTATCAGTTTTGTAAAAATAATAACTTCATCATACAATTTGCGAAGGAAATGGAAAATGGGCAACGAAAAATTTATGTGAACAATCCATGAAATAAGACACAATAGCAATAAAGATGTACCACGAAAATCAAGATAAAAAGAATCAATCTTTTTTAACAAAATAAAAATAATCGATAAAGCACAGGTAATTTTTTAAAAACATTTTGTTGTAATATATATTTGTAATATCCTGTTTTGATGAAAAACATATTTAGTATACGTCTCTTGGTATGTACAGATATGATACATGTTTTATGTGCAAAAGTTATTATGAAAAAATATTATATTACCCAATCAAGTATAGATGTCTTCAAAAGAAAATATATATGACATTTTTTCAACGAACAATCTTTGCTAAAACTTTGCCTGGGTGATTAGGTAATAATAAAAAATATATTAAGTTAAATCTAAAAATATATATAACTTAGTTAAGCAAGCATACAACTCAGATAGGATTTAGAGCAGGTAATATTTGTTTCATTAATATTTCTTTCGTATTATGTTGCTCCTGAATCCTTAGTTAACACAAAATAGTTCCAAATATTAAAATGTAATTATAATTGTATACATTTTAGAAAGTCAAAAGCACAAATAAATATTATGGGAGGCTTAAAAATAAGGAAAAAAATGAAGAAAAAGAAAGCTTAAGATATGAAAGTAAATTTCTAAATCATAATTTTTTTATATTTTTCTAACATTTTTCTTATTTTTATTCAGCCAAGCAGCTCAAAAGTGAAATAGAAAACCACTCCACTCAAATTTTAACATATAATATTATTTTGCTTGCAGACAGCTTTGCCATTTAACATTTTTCATATTTTCTCCTCAAAATCAATTTTTATACTCTTCACCATAGTAAAAAAGGATGCATATAAGTTTTTATTCCGTTTTAATTTCTACAATATTCGTTTGTGATCCCATACAGTATATATACATATTCTGACTTCTTATGCATAGCAAAGTCGATTGAGTAATGTCCGTCTGTTCATAGTGAAAATTTAAATATGCCAATCGATCACACATTTTCGAAAACATTGCTATTGAAAATTAGCAAGATCATTCCATGTCCATGTCCAAGCAGCGGGCAAAACAACACGCCTACCTCTAATTTTTCCCTATCATTTTGAACAATAAAGTAACTCCATTAAAAATTGGGCGATTGCGAATTAAGAGTAAGTCAAAAACATAAAGTATTAAAATTCATAGAAAAGTACGATAGTGCATCATAAATTTTAAGATATAAATATAAGTATCATTTAAGAGCTGTCGAAGAGATCTTTCAGGAAAACTTAAATTTTTTAAAAGTTCTTAACCTATTAAGAGCCAATAACATTTTTATGTAAAGCTATACACATATATTGATTATTTTTTTTTCTTACTTTTTTAATTTGGCATAGCCGAATATATAGTGAATGTGCTTCATTTCTGTCCAAAAATAGTACTACTTAAATGGAATAAAACTTCGTTATTATATTTCGAGTATTTCTATAATTGCAAAATATTCCACCATAATAGCCTATAAATATGATTGACGGTGTTATGGAAATTTTTTTTGCACGGACGCTTGCAAATTACAATTAAAATTTAAACCACGGCAATATTAATTTGTAAGTGCCTCTGCAAAAAACAAAAAATAAATTATCATATTGGTTTGTGATGTTTTATTATTTTTTTAAGTATTTTATGTTTTATATCTTCTTACTGTATAAAAAGCCAAAAAAAGTCAGCCGTCTACAGTGAATATTGTTGGTTTTGCTTAAACTTTTTTTCTTTGCTTTATTGTTTGGACAAAAATTTATGTGAGAGGTTTTTTGGAGAGCTAAGTAAGCGTTAGCGAAATGACCATCGAAACGTGCTTTAAACCTCAAAAGTCAATATCGGCGATTCAAATTGCTCAATTCGGAGTGGAACACGTTTGGCATACGGCGACCGAAGCAATATACTTATTAAGATTTAAGTTGATTTCGATAGAAAGTTGAAAGGCCTCTCAATTGGGCCTCAAGGTAGTGCGACTTGACACCTCTCGAATGTTGACTGTGAGGCCAAGTCACAGTTTTATACTGAAAAACTAGCAACAATGTTTGCTTTATAAGTTACGTTTGTCTACGAATACTCGAAAAAGTACACCAAAACTAGAAGTCCAGATTGAGCTTCGTTAAAAACAGTCACTGGGAGCATATGCCCGTAATCATTTTTAAACGTAATTTTTATTTCGAACAAAATAATGTTTTGAATTTTTTTTGTATATTTTTTTACTAATATTCAAAGAGTGTTAGCAGTCTTAATGGTAAACTTACAAATTTTTTAAATTTCCTTTAAAAAATTGCCATAAAGCTATTTAAATTTATTGCTCCAAATATATTTACTCAAACTTGAAAATGTTTTAAAACTCTATATTTTCATAAGAAAGTTTATTGTTTTAAATCTATTTTTCTAAACATTTCCTCTTTAATATTAGTTGATAAAAGATAAAAAAAGAGTTCTCCTAAATTAAACATCTCTTTGTTTAATTTTCTGTGACTCTTCTTTAAATTTCTATAGATTTTCTGGTAATTTTCTTAGAAAATTTTCGCTTAATTTATACTTGTTTAACCACAGAAACCTCTAACTATAACGAACTTATAGAATTTTAAAATTAAAAGTTATTGAGTTATTACTGCAGACACACGTTTAACAAAGAAACATTTATCAGCACATTTACGGAAACGCATAATCACACTTGTGTATAGAAAACTTTGTTAACATCGGAATCAACCATTTGATCTACATACACACTTGTTGTATGTTGTACTCTTTCGATATCAGAACAAATACGCCCGTTTAGTTTATGCAGAAGAAATATAATCTTGTGGTCAAATACTGCAACAAAATAATTCGATGCTGAATGTGCACTTCCATATACTCAAATAAAATTGGTAGTCTGTATGAAAAGAACTTAAAAAAAAGAAAATTAATAGAAATTAAAATAAAATAAGGTAAGTGTAGCGATCTAGAAAATGCTACATTAAACTCTACTCTAGTGTTTAATTCATTTATTTCTTTAAAAATTTACTTAAATAATTTATAAATAATTTTTCTTTCTTTAAATATTAAAAAAATTCTTGAAAATTTTACGTTTTAGTTTATAAAACTGCAGAAATAATTATTCTAAACGATTTTTTTATCAGATTTTAGATTAAAAAAAATATTTTTTACAATAAAAACGCAGTTACCCATTTTAATGATAATGAATTTATTATAACTTTAAACAAATCTAAATGCAAATTGCTCCATTGAACCATTACTGAGAGCTGATGTTGATACATATTTAATTTAATTAAATATCTATTGATTTCGTAAGAAGAAATACGTGTTTATTGATTTTTAAAATGTTTAATAAATATAAATAAATAAATAATATTCTTTTACATTTAATCCGTGCATCTGGCTACAATTATTTCAATGACTGTTTTAACACACTCTTGTTGTGAGTTTGTTGTGACTCGTCAAGCATGTGCAAAAATGCACGCTAAACTTGTTCAACCATCCAGTGCATAATGTACTCGGGCGGCCGTAAGAGTCAAACACACATTCTCCAATTTCACAAGCCAGTTGCATTGTTACCAACTCAGCCAGGATCGCTTATGGATTTTATATTGTATGTGCACTCACTAAATTACGAACCATGAGTTTCTTGTTTTACTCACCTTCTGTGCTTATAGACAGGCGAATTCAACCAGATTTTTCCCCGGTTTCACAGCAATTTCTATTCCTGACTCCAGAAAATTTGAGCTTTTTTTCCACTTATTTGCCTTTAATACAACTCGTTCACCTCAAGAGCAATTTTTTATACTCAAGGCTTTGTTAACGTTTGAATTTATATCAAGCAATTTAACCAACGAGCAGAAAGATACCTCAAGCAACATAGCCAAGATGTCTGCTCCACGTGTGTAAGCTTAATTTTATTTTTAATCGACTCATGCACACTACAGTTTTTGAGGGTGACAGCAATAACGTATGTAGCTCTGTTTGGACTTTATTGGTAAAAATATGCGAAGTTTTGTTAAATCTGCATGTCAGGCGTGTGATAATAAACTTTGTTTTCCTCTTGTTAGAAACATGAGGAAATACTGAAGGTATTTTGTCGTCTGAAAAATCTTAATAAAATGCACCTTAATCTTAGATATATTTCTTTACAAAATTTTCGGACGAATCGATTGCTTGTTAAACGGAAACAGCACATAAAATTTAATTAGAGAAATAATATTAAGAGATATGCCGGTCCTTTTCAGTTACGTTTTTGCCTTCTTAATGACCAAAAACAACGATGTTAATTAACTTTCAAGCTCATCATTTACATCTATGTAACCATTTATTTTACTTCCGACACGGTTCTCATTATTCAGGCCTCATAACTCATGCCTTTGTTAAGTTCAAACCAACCGTCTTAGACCCGTATTATATGTCTTCTGCAAAGCTTCTAATAGGGATATTTCTTCTTCCGAGTACATGTTTGCATATTTGTACTTCTTTTCCTCATTCCTTCTCTTTTCCTTTCAAATGTGAAGCGGGTGTATCTTTTTAAAGGCTTGTTACAGATTTTACTTTCGAAATCGTTCGATTTACTCCAGATCATTTTATAAAGCATTCCAACCTACGTACAGCTCACAATACTGAAATTAATAGTTAATTTAGGAAATAAAAGCTTGACTTTTCAGCTTCTATCCTACAAAAAAAAAAAGTCAAAACGATGACTTTTTATACTGACCTTTTATATGTATGCTTTGGTTACATACTTACAAGTTAGTTTATGGTCGTGTGAGTATTCTCAAGCAATGCAGTTACAATATATGTACATTACTAAATAGTTACAAAAGTATTTTTGAATGGTTTTCGCTTATGAAAGCAACTTTCTATTTTGCTAGATTTATTTCTATTTATTTTTGTTTTTCGTTTTTATAAAACTCTATTGAAAAAGTGCATAAACGAACATGAGAAGAAAACTAAAAGAAAAATTATTTTTAAAAATGGTTTCAATTGAAGATAATTTGTAAAGTTTCTTTTTTCATTCATTTTTAAAATAAAATAGTTTTGAAATGAGTTAAAACTTATTTGGCAAATATTTTTTTTTTTTATTTTCTGGAGGTTTTAAATAGTATAAACAATACTCCTTTTAAATTAAAAATTGCAAAATTATATAAATTTTACAAATTTTTATATAATTTTTAAAGATTTTCTTTTTTTAAGAAATTTAGACAAGATTTAAATTGGCTGCCATTTGTATGCTTGACCTAAATTTAATGCTAATAAAGCTGTCGACGGCATCTTGCCTCAACAAGAGCAATTCTAATAATGATAAATTTTTAGGCCGTAATAAAAGTTCTTTTCATGGAGTAATTTGTAGTCAAAGTTTATGTCAACGAGCCTCTAGCCCGTTTGGATTAGGGGATAAAAAATACTGCAACTTAAAGGCTGTTATCTAAAGCTTAGTGATACTTCACGAATAAATCTGTGTCCTTTGATTAAGTATAAAATTATTTTGTTTTTACGAAGTTTAAATTTAACATCAATTTTGCTTAACCCTTTGCATTTAAATAAAAAAAAGAGAAAAAAACATTCCATTATTTTTTTATAATTTTTCTTTAAAAATTTTAATAAACCCCAAAAGTGGTGAAGCTGTTGCGCTGTGAAAAATTAATCTTATTATTAATCTTTGAATAAAATTTTATCTTTTCTCTACAAACTTAATGAAGCTGTCTTTTACGTTTTTTTTTTAATACATATATCTTCCTGGTTCTTGTACAGCTATTAAATGATAGATAAATAAAATAGTTTTCTTTTACAAAAAATATAGTGTTTTATAAGAATTTTGTCACATATTATAACAAAAGAGAGTTATAAAATATTTTAGAAATATTTTAGAAATACTTGAAAAAAGTTATATATACTACGCATACAGTGAATTGGTTGATAAAATTTTTTTAAAAAAATTTGGAATACCAAAGCGTTTTTTGCTTGTTACAAATATTTCAAGTAGCTAATTACATGATTTTTTAATGCCTTATGCGAACAAAATATAGTTGCGACTTGGTGTTCTTAAAACATCAAGTATCGCTTCTTGTATTGTTCGCAAAATGCAATTTTGCCTGAAACTACGAATTACAAAAAAAACAAAAAACATTTGGACAAAAAAGGAAGTTTTCGCCAAGGAAGAAGAAAATACAACAACGCATTTCTTTATCTATAAAGAAAAAAACTTTTTCTTGATTGCAGCCCCTTATAAACTTTTCTACATAAAAAGAAGTAGTCAAATATATACATATGATGTCAAATTTTAATAAACTTAGTAAACCAAAACAATTAACTTGTACCCATATATTAATATATAATACTTATGACTAACAAACTGAGATAGTTTTTTATTTGACCTTTTAATTAATTGTATTATGTTTTTCCTGATGATGCTTCACAAAGGAGTAGCGAAATATTGAAAAAATAAAAATAAAAGATAAGGACCTTGTATTTAAAAATAAGTTTAAAATGTAACAAATTAAGTTAAAATAATTCACATTATATTTTCGCAATGCCCTTTGGTCTATTCAATATTGTGTGAAAAAACTCATTTACTAAAATTAACTGTTAAATTCAAGATTGAAATTTACTAAATTTTAAAATCAGTAATTGTATGAATAGTTCAAAATTTAATTATAATAAATCATTAATTTTTTCATCTGAGAAATTGAATACTGTAAAATTATTACATAATTTCCTTAAACCAGGGAAAGGTGCTTCGCAAATTTAAAACGGTTATAATAAAAACAATGCACGTAGAAAAAATTAAATAAAACCAGACGAATAAAGCTTAATGAAGCGCATAATTGGATTTAAAATTTATTGTTAAATAAACTAATGTGCGTTTTTCATTTTCCTTTCTTTTATTTGAATAAAAATTGTTTCTTAATCTTTTTTGTTAAAGTAACAGCTATTAAAACTTATTATCAAATTTTTACTAGAAATCCAAAATTTTTTTAGAATACACTAATTTGTATATTTTAAGACATAGTAAAAACAATTGAGAGTGCTATATTCGGATATGCTAAATCTTATGTACCCTTTGTCACATATATAAATCTATCTTAGTTAATTGACTCCAATAAAAAAATAAAAAAAGCAAAATAAGGGGGACAAAGAATTAAAACATAAGAAAGCAAAATTAAGTCCATTACATAAACATGTAATCGGCTCTTAATGGGCCAAGCATGTAAAAAAATAGTACTTATTCAGCTATAAATTGATAACCATTTTGGATGTTACACAATCGTACTTTTGTATAAAAATATAAGAGGCTCATAAATCGGAAAATATGGGCGAGCGCCAATTTTACAACTTAATTTTTGTTTTCTTCTTTTTTAATTCTCTATCCGTCTCGCTAATTTTTAACAGTATTTTCGATCAATTCCAATATTTTTTTTTTGGTAATTACAAAACAAACACGGAGAGACAGAACTCAGAATATGTGGTATGAAATGGATATTGTACATATCACAATTGGAATGACAAACTTGGATATACTGTTTCCATCTGTAGTGATCGGAATCAGTATCTGTAGTCAAGATGGTAAACACGATGACTACGTATCTGGTGGTTGGTCAGGATTCAATCCTTTCGGCAATCAAAAAATAAAAATATTTTTTTCTGTTTAATTGTATGAATACATATTCAAAATTAACATTTAATATGCAGCCTCTTTGGTCGGTACTTCTTCAAAGCATATTCGCCGGCAAAGTAAAACAACTAATAAAATGGCCATATATATCTTCGTCCTTTCACCACCTGCTTTATTTCTCATCTATATCTTTTCTAAATAATAAGACACGATTACGAAAATAACTAGCTACTTCCCACACAAAGAAAATATTTAGCGTTCGTATTTGGCGGAGCCGTTTCTTTCAAATTTGTCATCATTATCGCCTTCAAGCTGTAAAAGTTTACACAGAGACAGACTGTGTGATACTTCACATGAAAAAAAAAATATTTATTAATAACAATAGCATTTTTAATCAAAGCAATTTAAAGCTTTCTGTAAAATTCTAAAAAATAAGGAAAGGAAAAAATAATTGGTTAGCTAAGTATAAAAATAATAACCATTTTAAACTTATTAGGCAATCTAAACCCATAATACAGGATAAATGTATTAACTATACGATCGTATTCTTTGTAAAATAGAAAAAAAATTTTAAAGATCCATCGTCAACTTGGAAAAAGCTACTAGAGTATAAAATGTGTTTCACACTTTAGTTTACTAAAAAAAATATTGTACTTTGCAACTCTTAGTGTACAATGAAAAGGACAGTAAATACGTTTAAATTTGTTTTGAAAATCCTTACAGTTTTCTATATAAAAAATTGTTGCTTGTGTTGCTTGTAACCACAAAGCACAAAAGTGCTGGCAGCACAAAAATTTTGGATATTTTTAAACTTTAAGTGTCTTTTTTGAAGGTGTGAAATCTAGTAACATCCATTACACTGAGTTCTTTTGGATGGAGATAATTATTTACGTAACTCTAGCTCCTAAAAGTAAAAATTTTTTTAATAAAACTTAACTGTTTTGCTCTCTCCCTCAGACTCCCTGACTACTGTAGCGTCTTTCAAGCCGAGGTAATGGCCATTCTGAAAACATCCGAAATAGCGCTCAGGGACGAACTTTCTGGTCATGCTATTCGGATATTTTCGGACAGTCGGGCGGCAATCAGGGCGCTTGCTTGTGCATATAGTACATCTAAGCTAGTCCTGAGTTGTCGATCATTACTGAACACTTTATCCGAGCGATCACAGATTGACCTGTTTTGGGTCCCTGGCCACAGGGATATCCAGGGCAACTGTGAGGCCGATGATCTCGCAAAACGGGGCACATTGCTTCCTAATGTCTCCCCGCTACCAGACATTGGAATTCCTTTGGCAACGGTGAAAATGGCCATAAAGAACCACTATCTAAATTTGGCTCGCAAATTATGGGTAGATAAAAGTTCCTGCTGTGTCTCCAGACAACTGTGGACTACACTGGACCTCAAGCCAACCAGGCAGCTTCTCACACTGGACAGAAAATCCATAAGTATCACGGTCTCTGTACTTACTGGACACTGTCTAATCCGTAGGCACTCGGAAAGACTTGGTCTGCCTTTTAATGATTTCTGCTGCAGTTGTGGCTCGGAGGATGAGGAAGAGACCGTACTGCACCTCCTGTGCCACTGCCCATCCCTGGCTCGAAGAAGACTAAGAATTCTGGGCTCACTCTATAAGGGACATAGCGAAGTTCATCCGTGAATCCTCATGGTTCTCGGCTGGGTAATGGGAGTCATGCCGCCTTCTTTGTGGTATCACAACGGGCCATTCGTTTGTGCTCAATTGAGCTTTGTCGCGAGAGGCTGCCACTCCTAACTAACTAACTAACTAACTAACTAAACTGTTTTGATTTTCATTTACACACTTATTTTTTACTAAGCAATTTTTAACTGAACACTGTTCCGAACAGAAAGCACTTGGACGTTGAGTTAAAGTGTATGTTACTAAAGTTATTATATTTAATTTAAAACCCACTTGAGCATTGCCACTAGCCAAGCGGAATATAAGGAAAGAAACAAAACAGACCACCAACAGAAATGCTTAAAATATATTTTATTTATATTAAAAAAAAAGTGTTGCTATTGCTCAGAATTTGAATTGTTTTCTTGTGCCATCACAGTCTTTCCTTATTTCTTTTTTTATTTCTTTCATGGTTTCACATGATTCTACTTTTATATATTTATTTACTAGTTTTTAGTATTGTTAATACGTATAAATACCATCAATATCATTTTAAGGATAGTTTAAATTGTTTAAGCAAATTTTTATACAGGAGGTAGTTCTTTTTCTCTGCTTAGATTTCCTAGTAAAATCTTATACTGAAAATTTAGAAATTTAAATTTTTCAATTCGAACACGTCCTTACAAATAATTATCAGAAAACTGAAATTTTAGTTCACGCTTTTGCACGAAAAATTAAGAAAAAAATAGAAATCAACAAATTTACTGTGTTTAGATACAAGGACTGTTGATAGAGCAGTAGCCATCCAACTTCCTTTAAAATTAATCACAATTTATAAAGAACTTTAACGAAATAATAATACATTATATTAACAACAACTGCATAAGTCTTAAAATAACACACAAAAATACACTTAAATTGTAATAACAAGTCAGCTTGCAAACATCATGTTGCTGCTGTATATATATATATATATTTTTTGCCGCCTTCGACCCAAATTAATGGTTTGTAATGCTCATTGACAGTAAGGAAAGACTACCACCCACATGCCATGACCAAACCATAAAGGACCACAAATTGTTTAACAAAAATAAAATGACAGCAAATGTTTACAAATTTATAGCATTAAATTTAACAAGTTTAAGCCAAAAAGTAACCCTTGACCTACAAAACGCCTAATTATTTTCACAAAAAACGACATCATAATAAAAAAGGGTTAAACTACAAAGTCCACATTTATTCAATTTGAGACATTATTAAAATAATAATAGTAATAATAATCCTTTTTAAAATGGTAGCTCTTTTAACATGTTGTTGTTGAAGAAAAAATGATAAAAAAAAATTGTGTATTTCATGGAAGGAAATTAAAGCAACTCCTCTTACCTTTTTGCATTATCGGCTTGAAAATTGTACTAGGCAGGGCTTTAAACATTAATATCAGGACTATCTGAACCCTCGTTTTAAAGCTACATAAATGTTTACCAGCGTTTTACCTGATTGTATTAGCTCCTGCTTTCTATTTAATTCCAAGGAGGCCTCAACAACACTTTTATCGTATTCATCATTTTATTGACAAATTTTGTTCTAATATTTCGGAACGGTCGTAAAACGAAAAATACACAGAAAATTTGTTTAAACATAATTTGAAGCTTTATAACTGTTTTACTTGCTTTTATAAATGTTTTTGTGTTTTATTTAATTTTTTGTATTCCATGAAAATAGTTCAAAAATTGTTCTTTTTATTTTAATTATGATGTGAAAGATCCTACTTCAATTAAATAGTAATTTATGAATTCTTTAATTAAATATGAATCTTATTCTGTGCACATACTTTTAAACAGTTTAATTTCAGCTGAGCTTTTGCTTATTCTAGAAGAAAAAAATAAATAATTTTAAATTAAGCTAGAGGGGGCTTTTATAAGTCCAATTATTTTCTTGTAGAGATACCTATTATTTTTTAAGTTGTTTTTTTATTACTTTCTGTTTATTGGATCTAAAGTGATACGAATGATTCAACAAGCATGTAAAAATAATGATTGTTGTATGAGCGCACCCTTTAATTTAAGAAATTATGAGACTTTTTTACTGGAACAAATCTTTAAAATTCACAACCGGTTTAGAAGTGACTGATTTCTGAAAAATGCATACAAATTGACTAACTTATTATTTCTAAGCCGGTCAAAAATTCGCAAAAATTTTCACTTTGACATTTACCAAAGAAATTAAATTCGATTCTCGTTCCACTTTCCATCACAGTTGCACAAAAAGTTGTTACGTTGCTAATTGCATCACTGAGTGAACAAAGTCCAACTAGCGAGAGTTACGGAAACCACCGCAACCACAACAACAACAACACAACCACCAATTAAACCACCAAGACAGAATAGCTGTATCAGCAAATAAGAAATCAATAAAATAAAGAATATAAAATTATCTGGAAATTCAAATAACCTAATTTAAAAGCAAATAAGAAATTAATAAAATTAATAATATTTAATTAACAGGAAATTCGATTGACATTATTTAAATAAACTAAACTACATTTTAAAACTATTAAGAATGTAAAATCTAATTATTAAGCATTTCTGTAATTCTGTGGAAATATAATATTAAGCATTTTTGTATTTAGACAATAAGTTATCATTATAACAAAAATTATAAAATAAAGTTAATTGTTATTCAGTGGTGCAAGAGATAAGTTGTGTTTTATTTTTTTGAAGTGCTTATAGTAATATCGTAATTGGCGCAGTCGGTTTAGGCCTGAGTGAACGATTTCTGTGAAGTGTTAACCAACAAATCTGTGAAGGAATATCACAGAAAAGGTATTAAGCAACCAAAACAACTTCGAGGGAATATCGAAGGAAGTCTGGAAGAATTAACAACACAAAATCGGCGAGTTTTAACTCCTTATCATCAGGGACAAAAAAAAATGCTCTTCACAATAATCTTGATTTGGTAAGCGAAAATTGTAATGTGTGTTTAAAATAAGTAAATAATAAGTAACGCTTGCACATATGTATGCACAGCCAAAATATAAATAAAAACTATATCAATAAATAATAGGCTTGTACAGCCTTAACATACTAAATATAAACTGCGATTCCTATCGAAGGACCTTCCAGTTATAAATAAAACTCAAATCTGCGATTCTGTTGCAAAAAGCCAGACCCTCCAGGTTAAAAGAGTCAATAAAAAAAAAAAAAAAAACATAACAAAATAATAA
Source organism: Cistogaster globosa (assembly GCA_937654795.1). Taxonomy (NCBI): domain Eukaryota; kingdom Metazoa; phylum Arthropoda; class Insecta; order Diptera; family Tachinidae; genus Cistogaster; species Cistogaster globosa. Next base: position 114,055,441 of record OW569405.1, on the reverse strand, counting down.
AGCAATAGTGGAAAAGCTTATCAAAATTTTAAATATACAAATAGTTAAAAATATATTAAAAAAAAAAAAAAAAAAAACAAAAAAAAAATTTTTACTAAAAAAAAAAAAAAATCAATTTTTTTTAATAAGTTTTATGCGACTAAATTGAAGTTGGAAGTCCATCCTTGTTAAGGACCTTGACGGCATATCACTGGTATATTTGACAGGAGTATAGAGGGAATATCTATACAGCGGCATATCCTAATCAATTTAGCCAATAATAGACATAAAACACTTTAGGCTGAATTAGAAAATGTTATAAAAATATATATAAAAGAAAATAATAAGAACTATTACCTTACATATATACATGAATAAAAAAAAAAGGGAAAAAAAACTAATAATAATAATACATAAATAAAAGAAAATTGAATCTATTTTTTGTATATTTTAATTATTGCCTGCTTTAACCAAATTATAAATAACCCGACTCTAGTGATTGATTTTCAATATATACATAAAACAAAAATAAGAAATAAGTTAACCAATAGTTTACCGTGTGGTGCTTGTAAATGAGCAAACAAAAATCAACTAGGAATATCTCATTTAAACCGTATCCAAGCGCTTTAAGTGGATTATTTAAAAGCAGAAGCTTAAATTCAATACCTGAAGATTCCGCGTTAACGGGTATATTTCTTCAAACTAATATGTCTAATCCACCAAATGAACAACCTCCATTAAACACCATTCCAAATTTTCTGTCATTCGAATCACTTCGCATCCCTGATGCAATCAAGGATCTGCCGACATACGAAGGCAATCCGCGGTTACTAAATGAATTTATTAATAATGTTGAAGAAATTTTACTTCACATTAGAGCTTACGATGCGACTCCACAAGGTCAGATTCTGTTGCGTGCAATCCGCAACAAAATTGTTGGACAAGCCAACGAAGTCCTTAATATGTATGGGACTTCACTTAATTGGGATGACATTAAACAAAACCTTATTTTGCACTACTCAGACAAAAGGACAGAAACTTCTTTAATTAGAGATCTTCACAGTATTCGCCAGAAATTTAATAATGTAGAAAAATTTTACAGCGAGATAATAGAAATTCAAGCATCCCTTTTCAATAATATCCAAATACACGAATGCGACGAAAGGGTAGTTAAATCAAAAAGGGACCTTTACTCTGAAATGTGTCTGAACAGTTTCCTAATTGGATTAAGAGAACCTCTAGGCTCTACCATACGGGCATCCAAACCAGACTCCCTAGCAGAGGCATTCTCCTTATGCATTAAGGAACAGAATATATTTTATATGAAAGCAAATCCCGGTAGAATTGAACCCAATTGGCAACCAAGACCCAATAACTATCCTTCTTATAGTGGAAACAAGTACAATAATAGATTCACACCTTTTTCACCCCAGAATCAGATAGCTTACAACAAACAATATACACGGCCCCAGCAGTCAAAAGAATTAGTTAGTTATAATCCCCACCCTTTACAGCATAGAAGTAACAATAACTTTTCAAATCAGAATTATAGTCAAAATCCATTTAGAGGAAATACATTTAGGACCTATAATAAGCCTGAACCTATGGATATAAGTTCTGAATATATAAAACCCCAAATACCCACCATAACCCAGAGGTCATTCAAAACAGATCAAACAATGAGAACAGCTGGAAACCAATATAAAAGAGGAGAATTATTCAACTTCCAAAATGATAATGCTCTAGAGCCACTTCCACCAACCTCAAGACACCAGAATTTGGATCGATACCTAGAGTTAGAACGGGATCGCTTAAATATTGAGGACAACCCAAATTTTCAGAACATTGCCTCGAACCAGCGACAGGATACCTAGACATCAATAAACATGGATTTGAGTTGGGATACATTAATATTTCGTCCCCATTTGGAAGACCCCTCAAATTTCTAATTGACACCGGAGCCTCCTCATCGTTTATAAACCCAAAATATATAAATCCATTAGACCAAAAGTCGTGTAAGCCTATTATAATAACAACAATTCTAAATAAATATGAACTAAATAAAGAAGTAATACTTCAAACTTTTGTCGAATTGAATCAACCAGGAGAATTAAGATTTTTTTTATTTAACTTTCACAATTATTTTGACGGACTGATTGGTCTTGACATCTTATCGTACTTAGAAGCCAAGATAGATTTAGAAAATAATAAGGTCGTGACAAAGAATGCAGTGATCCGTCTAGAGTTTAAGCCCAATTTTTCTTCGGGAAAACATGTTATACCTAATAATTCTAAGGTTATAAAAAAAATCCCAGTAGACGTTCAGAGCGGAGATATCTATGTAAACAAAACTCATATTACTGATTCTCTTTATATACCAGAGGGGATATACTTTGCAGACAATTGGAAAAGTCTTCTTGAAGTTATTAACATTTCAGATGAAAACCAAATATTATTCATAGAACAGCCACTAAAAGTCATTGCATATAACACTCAAGATTATGTAGAAGCCTTTAATTTTGAGACAAATCAAATAGCAAACTGTGAGGATGTCGATATTTCAGAAGTACTTAGAACCGAACACTTAAATGACGAAGAAAAATCACAACTAATTAGACTTTGCCGTAATTACAAGGACATATTTTTTAAAGAAAACACAAAATTAACATTTACTAACCAAATAAAACACAAAATAACAACAACAGACGACATTCCCATACATACTAAATCATACAGATACCCACATGTACACAAAGCTGAAGTCCAACGGCAAATAACAGATATGTTAGATCAAGGAATAATTCGCCCAAGCTACTCTCCGTGGAGTGCCCCAGTTTGGATTGTACCAAAAAAACAAGATGCCTCTGGCAAACAAAAATGGCGTCTAGTAATAGACTATAGAAAATTAAACGAGAAAACAATATCTGACAGGTATCCCCTACCTAATATAAGCGAAATCCTGGACAAATTAGGGAAATGCATGTATTTCACTACCCTTGATTTAGCAAGCGGTTTTCATCAAATCGAAATGTATGACAAAGATATTCAAAAAACAGCATTTACGGTAGAAGGTGGACATTACGAATACGTTAGAATGCCCTTCGGCCTAAAAAATGCACCGTCGACCTTTCAAAGGGTCATGGATAATGTTCTAGGCGAACTTATAGGTAAAATATGTCTAGTTTACCTAGACGATATAATTGTCTTTTCCACGTCCCTGCAAGAGCATATACAAAGCCTTCAACTGGTCTTCGATAAACTTCGACTGGCCAACTTAAAAATTCAACCCGATAAGTCGGAATTCCTCCACAAAGAGACAAGTTTTCTGGGTCATATTATTTCTACAGATGGCATAAAGCCTAATCCCGCAAAGATCAAGGTAATACAAAATTTTCCAATACCTCAAACCCAAAAAGAAATTAAAAGCTTTATTGGCCTAGTAGGGTATTATCGAAAATTTATTAAAGACTTTTCTAAACTAACCAAACCTCTTACAGAATGCCTAAAGAAGGGCAGAAAAATAGATTTAAGTGATAAATATATAAACGCATTTGAAACCTGTAAATCAATTTTAACCAACGACCCTATTTTGCAATATCCTGACTTCTCGAAGCCTTTTATTTTAACTACAGATGCAAGCAAATTTGCACTAGGGGCAATCCTTTCACAGGGACGTATTGGAAATGATAAGCCCATTTGCTATGCCAGCCGAACATTATCAGACTCCGAATGCAACTACTCCACAATAGAAAAAGAGTTGCTAGCTATAGTATGGGCTACTAAATACTTTCGTCCCTACCTGTTTGGACGAAAATTCTTTATTGTAACTGATCATAGACCTCTTACGTGGATAATGAGTTTAAAAGAGCCAAATTCAAAATTAATCAGATGGCGTCTTAAGATTGAGGAATTTGATTATGAGATAATTTATAAGAAAGGGAAGTTAAATACAAATGCTGACGCTTTGAGTAGAATAAGGATAGATACACTCAAGTTAATGGACATAAACTTAAATGATACAGCCTCAATCCAAGGTACTTCTGGTAGCACCGTACATTCAGCAGAAGAAAACATGAATGATGGTATACACATTTCAGAAAAACCCTTGAACGAATTTAATTTGCAACTTTTTTTTGAAAAATCATCAAACACTCCAGAAATGTTAGTAATAATGCCATTTAAAAATAAACAACGTCGTACATTTCGGAAACCCTTATATACAAAAGAAATAATAACAGATATTTTCAAAAAATTTCTTAATCCAAATAAATTGTCCGCTATATTCGCTGACGAAGATACTTTCCGCATAATCCAATCTGTTTACTCAAATTTCTTTTCAAATAGCAAAATGTTCCGTTTAATACGATGTACAGAAATTTTAGAAGATATAACAGACTCAGATAAACAGGAGGAACTAATTAAAACCTACCATCAAAATAACAATCACCGAGGTATTAACGAAACACTACTTCACCTCAAAAGAGAATTCTATTTCCCGTACATGAGAAATAAAATTACACAAACAATAAACAACTGCGACAAATGCCAAACCCTTAAATATGACAGGAGCCCCCCAAAGCCAATATTCGAAAAACCAGAAACCCCCTTGAAACCACTAGATATCTTACACATAGACATTTACAGCATAAATTACAAACAAATTTTAACAGTAATTGACAAATTCTCAAAATTTGCGGCAGCTTACACACTTTCATCTAGAAATACTGTTTGTATACTAAAATCCCTAAAAAGTTTTATTAATCTTTACGGTATCCCAAGGAAAATAGTTGCTGACCAAGGTTCCGAGTTTACAGCTAATATTTTTAGAGACTTTTGTAGACAGTTGCAAATTGACCTACACATTACCTCATTTCAACAGAGTACAAGCAACGCTCCTGTTGAAAGGCTACACTCCACCTTAACCGAAATATACAGAATCGTAACAACTACTAGGAAAGAAAACCACCTTAGTCAGGACCATGACGACATACTGACAGAAACACTAATAACATACAATAATTCAATACATTCTGCTACTAAATTAACCCCTTTTGAACTATTTTTCGGTAGAACCTTCAAATTTAATAACACAGTTACATTCAATAACGAACACGAATACCTAACAAAGCTTAACGAATTTCAAAACACCTTGTACCCACTCATTAAAGCAAAAATGCAAAACGAAACAAGTTTTTGAATAGATAAGCTCAACAAAAACCGTACAGAACCCGAAAACCTGGAAAATCAAACAATATTCAGAAAAGAAGCGAAACGTAATAAAATTACACCTAGATTCACAAAACACAAAGTCAAAAGTAATAACAAGGTAACGATAATTACAGATAAAAACAAGAAGTTTCACGAATCAAAATTAAAAAAAATACACAAAATACCAAAAATACCTAATTAATATACCCCTCTATCTGCAGGATATCAATGACATCTTCTCAAACGGTAGACATACAAAAAATAAATAAACAACAGAAAGTAGTTAGATTTCGACTAGGCCCAACAAGGATAATTACAAGTTACAACAATCTTATACACGTGATTAACCTCGAAGAATACGCAAACAACGCTAACAATATAAAAAATACTATCTCGACGTTTGAGAAAACCCACAAATTTACCAGCTTTACAAAAGTAACTCGGTTAAAACTTCAGGAACTAGAAAGTAAAATACAAACACTCATGCCATATAAAAGGCATAAGCGCGGATTATTAAACGGACTTGGCACCGCCATCAAGTTTATAACAGGCAACATGGACAGCAACGACGCACTTTTTATTAACAAACAAATACAAGACATTAGAGCAAATACAACACATATTGAGACAGTACTGACAAATCAGAACCAATTGAACTTAATTATGCAAAATAGGCTGCAAAGTGTCACTAAGCACATAAACAAAGAACAAGACAGAATAGAGAACTATATTAACAAACTGGCAAATAACATATTAAAAGAAGATGACCAATTTTTTGAACTTCAATACATTAGTCAAATTAATTATAATATAGATCTTTTAAATAACCATTTAGCTAACGTTGCTGAAGCAGTTATTCTAGCAAAATTAAATGTGATATCTAAGTTCATACTAAGCACCACAGAACTAGAGGAAATTCATAAATATATGGAAAGTCAGTCAATAGAAATCAGCTCTAAAGAGCAAATATATGAACTACTTGGTTTACAAGCATACTACAATAATTCAAATATCATATTCAATATACAAATACCCAACATATCAAAAGAAAATTACGAACTATTCCACATTATTCCACTTCCTATAAATAACACAAAGAAAATTAAAATAAAACCATATATAACATACAATAAAAACCACATTCAATTTTTCGACGAGCCTTGTCCAAGAATAGAAGACTCCTATTACTGTAAGAAATCAATTCATACCGAAATCGCAAATAATTCCACTTGCATCGCAAGAATAATGAACAACACAGACGCTTTGTGCGGTCTAGAAGATGTTGGCAACATAAACCTGATCATACAACCCGAACCGAACTACATTCTTTTCATCAATGCAAACAAAACTTTTGTATCAACAAGTTGCAGCAACGATACATATGAAGTCGATGGTACAACACTTCTGTACTACAAAAACTGTACAGTCAACGTCAACGGTGAAAACTACAGAGATCTGCCCATGATTTATAAATATGAATCTTCCCTACCATTTACAACCTATTCCGAAATCAAGGCAAAAACAATAACTGACAAGCTAAGCCTCGACAAATTGAGAAACTACCAAGTAGAAAACTTTAAGTTAACATCAAGGAAAAGCAACGGCATACTCTTAACAATCTGTTTATTGAGCACCATATTTACTACCATTATCATTTACATCATAAAAAAATCCAACATCAGATACATCCCGAATTACTCTTTTGACGTTCCAGCCCCTACGTTGTCCTTGTGGCCGTCACTTTACTCTAAGGGGGGAGGAGTTACGGAAACCACCGCAACCACAACAACAACAACACAACCACCAATTAAACCACCAAGACAGAATAGCTGTATCAGCAAATAAGAAATCAATAAAATAAAGAATATAAAATTATCTGGAAATTCAAATAACCTAATTTAAAAGCAAATAAGAAATCAATAAAATAAAGAATATAAAATTATCTGGAAATTCAAATAACCTAATTTAAAAGCAAATAAGAAATTAATAAAATTAATAATATTTAATTAACAGGAAATTCGATTGACATTATTTAAATAAACTAAACTACATTTTAAAACTATTAAGAATGTAAAATCTAATTATTAAGCATTTCTGTAATTCTGTGGAAATATAATATTAAGCATTTTTGTATTTAGACAATAAGTTATCATTATAACAAAAATTATAAAATAAAGTTAATTGTTATTCAGTGGTGCAAGAGATAAGTTGTGTTTTATTTTTTTGAAGTGCTTATAGTAATATCGTAATTCGAGCGACTAAAGATAAAAGTTTAAAGATTATACGTAGTGTCATTACATCAACGTTTTTAGATAAAGTCGCGGTTTGAACTTTTCAATTGCACATGCATGTAATGAAGAATAATAGATAAAATTTACGAAAGGTGTTTATCTTGCTGTAATTTTAACATTATGTGTATGCGGCTTTGATCATAGTTTATGTATTTGCATGTACCTAAAAAGATATTAAATTAATTCGTTTCATGACCAAAAATATGTGGAGAAAAAAGTCGCATAATGCTTTTAAAATAAACGCAACTAAAAAATTGTCAACAAATGTATCTTATGAGGTTTTTATTTAAACGTGCCAATGCAGATAGAAAATTTGACATTTATTTGGAATCTAATATGTATATCTAATTTAGTGAACTCCAATCAAAATTCAAATATTGAGGCGACAGAGAGTTTAAAAATATGAAAAAAAGAAATCAAGTGCAATATCTAATTTCCTGAAAGATCTTTTCAAAGGCTTTAAATAGAATTGATATTGAAATAAAAAAAAAAATATGGTGCACAACCGTACTTTTCTATAAAAAGCTTAGAGGCCCATAACTCGGAAAATATGGGCGAGCACCAGTGTTTTCACTCAATGACAGGCAGGCATGGTGCCTTGCCCACTGCCTCGAAAGATATTGATCGATTTTGCTAATTTTTAATAGCAAAATTTTTGAAACTACGCATTTTAACTATGCTTATTTAATACCTCGGCAAAGTTAATATCAGGACTGGCAGGAACGGACAGACGCACATCGCGTCGGATTAGAAATGAAAATTGTAGACATACCCTTTTCCACTTTTTGTAGTGAGAGTATAAAATAAGGCCAATTAAATTAAAATAAAAACCTGCTAAATTAATGGATAGAATAATTTAAAAAAGGAAAATAAAAGCCGGATGATTTTTGTTATGTTTAAACATGGAATTTTTTCTTTGATTTTTGACTTTAATATATAATTTTGTTTTTAGTTTGTTTAAAAATTCGTAAGAAGATTTTTAAAGAGGTAAATTAGTGGTAGCGTAATGAGAGATATTCTTTCATATTTTTTAAAAAATATTGGTGAATTTAAATTATTTTACCCTCGAAATAAGTGTGTTATTATTTTAAATAAGAAATAAAGTCAGTATGCAGTATTACACACTCTTTATTTATAAATAAACATTAATTACTTTTTAATAAACAAATGGTCGTAAAAAACCCATTTCCCCAACGGATCTTAAAATCAACAGGAGAAAGATACTTTACTGTTTGAGCAGTCGTGGATTCGAAGCTCTAGAGAAACACTCTTTACCAACAAGTTTTTTATGGAACGCGTACTTTTTAGAAACTTAAAAGCCAACCGCAAACGAAGCTAAAAAAGGACTTATTTAAAGTAACGCATGTTATACTGAATTTGAATTGAAAGTTGTTGTGAAAAGCTTTGTACTTGTGTTACATTTGTGGCTAAATTAAAAGAAACACATTTTTAATGTACTCTGATGAATTTATTTGCATCTCTTTGCTTTTATTTTTATCTCAAATCTTTGTTTAAATAAAAGTTTTTTGAAAGTTGATATAGTGTTGCAGCTACTTTGCCATTTTCCTGCCACAGCTTATGACTTTTTCAATGCTTCTGATGACTAGCAATTTAGCCTGTATGTGGGATTTTTCAACATAGAATTGTAACCAAAAATCATCAAAAGTCAAGAGTAAACATTAAACCCTTAAATTAAAATGTAAAAAAAAATTAAATGGATGAAATTTGTTATAAGTATAAAGCCTTTTATCGCAACACAACACAAACAAAATTTGGTCGAACGGGAATTTTCTTCTTTTTTTTTTTTTTTGAAAATAAAACAAAAAGTTTTGTTTGGACAATTTGTGAAACTTTTGATGTTAAAACAATGTTTGTTTGGGATCCCATTTGCTCATATTCATAAGATACTTTCGCTAGCTATAACACGTCTTTACGAAAGTTAGAAAGTGTGAGGATAAAATAATTCAAAACGAAACGTTAAACGAAAGAAATATTTGTTAAATAAAAGAATTCGAAGCGACTAAGCTTACGAATATTGAAATTTTCTAAGTTTTTTAAAAAGCAAACAATTTTTTTTCAACTAAAGCAACTAATAAGAAGTTTAAAAACTTTTTAATGTGAACTTTTTACATGCTTCAATTTGAAGCAATAATAAAATCCAATTTGTATGTTAAAAAGCCGTCAAAAATCTTTGCCTAAATCTGCAATGAGCTTAAACAATTGTAAAATAATGAAAAAAAAAAGAAAAAGCCATTAGCCTAAGAACAAGACGAGGTTTCCTATTCCACCACAATTCGATGATCTTTTTAATTATGTCTGCAATGTGGTTTAACTCCCACTCTAACTAAAATATTTTTTTGTGTATTTGGTCAGCCAACATTAAACCAGATTGTGCTTGAGGTCAGCTGCTTTTTAATCATTATATAGTAGAATATAAAGTGCTTGAAGTGAAAACGAGTATGTGTAAGAAAAACAGTTATTTCCGGTATAGTTTTGTAAAAAAAACTTTTGCTTGGCGGCATTTTAACATCTTTTGTAATAAGCAGACTGATTAAAACTTTTCATCGAACACAGTGAAACAATAATATGATTTAATTTTTGATTTTTCCTCTTTCTAAACGCAGACTTCTTGCATATATTATATATTTTATTGCTTTTTCGCTCAGAATAGATAATTGTATTTGTGTAGTCAAATTTAAAACGCGGGAACAATATGCATTTTAATATAATTATGAGGCAAAATAGTTAACTGATAAAATTTATCCTTCCGATTTAAATTAGTTTTATAATGGATTGTATCACAGTTCTTCTTTTTCTAAATATAGAAAACAGTTACGGAAAAACTATATGAGTGAGAGTTACTCTTTGTAAAATTGCAACGCAGAACAAATATCAATGCACCTTATCATTTTTACTAATTTCCTTGTAATTGTACTCCACAATATTTTATGCCTTTTAAAAACAGAAAAAGTTTGCGCAAGCAAATGAACACTGCGGTACAGCGTTAAATTTTAGTATTTTCATTATAATAAAAGGAGCGAATAAAAATTGAGGTTATACGTTTGCTTACACGCCAGAATTAACTTAATCAGCACTTATTAAGAACCTTGTTAAGTTAGACTTGGAAGTTTCAGATATATAAATTCACCAAGAAGTATTTTGTAGATATCATATTATTTTGGGTAAGCATTTAATATTTTGTGTAAGGTCGTCATTATTGTACGAAATAATCAAAAAAATCAATTCTGTGTTTTACAAAAAACAAAGTGCTTAAACTCTTATCGTATTTTAGTTTCTAATTTAAAATGAAAATGGAAAACTTATGTAGTCTTCTTGTTTTTCCCTCGTATATCTCAATACCAACATTTATTTATATTAAGGCTTCACTGTGAAAATATGCAACACAGTAATTGCAATATTTCTCCTAAAAGGTACATCTCAAATAAAAGTGCAATAAAAACTGGAAATAAAGTTTTATGTAAGTTTGTCTGTAATTTTTTTTCAAATTTCTTCATACTCATTGAATAACTTTAAAATAGTTGAAAGTTGCCTAAAGGAAAATAAATGTGTATTTTGTAAACTTTGAAACGCTGAACACGAATAAACAAACAGGGAAGCTTTAATATTGCCTTTTTCAAAAACTTTTATTACACTTTACGCCATAGTTTCAAATATAAATTTTTTGGGCTGAAAAAAATTTTTTTTTAATTTAAGAAAACACAAATTTTCCAACTAAATGAAAAAAAGCCGTAAGAAGTAAAATATATGCCTAAATAATGTTTTCCCTGTTGAGCAACTGTTTTTGACAGCAAGGTTTTTCTACTGAAAAAAGTTAAAAAAAAGAAATCTACAAAATCAAAACTTTTTTAATAATTTTAAATATTTATTATAAATAATAAAAACTATTTTACCTCCTTTATGCTTAAGTAAACACATGAGTAGAAAAAAATAATATATTAAAAAAAAAAGAATTTATAAATTAAAGAAGATAACTGATTAAATAAATTTTTTCCAATTGTTGTTTGTTTCATAAATTTTTCCAATGACTCTTAACAAAAAACCAAGCATATGTCAACTTGTTAGTGAATTAGTAAATTTTCTTTAAAAGTCGACTAAAAAATAATGACACCCCAATGTTTTCTAAAAATCGTCATTTCATAAATCAAAAATTTCTGTCAAAATGACGATTTCAAAAATGTTGCATAAATAATTTTAAAGAGGAAAAATTAACTCTAACACAAGTAACACTTAAATGTTTTGAAGGTTGCGAGCGATTAAGATTTAACTAAAAATAAATTCAGAATTGCTCTATTATTATGTTTATAAATTTGGCCCTTATATATAAACCAGAGTCCCATATTTGCCTTGGAGGTTTCGCGTTGACAATTTTGTGCTTTTCAAATACATTTGGTGAGAACTAAATTTATTTACAATGTATCATAATTTTGTGTCTTAAAATGGTATTATGAAGGATTTACTGAACCAACTACCTATTTAACTGCGGTAAAATGAGGTGCAAAAAAGAAGGAAATTAGGTTATAATAACACAAGCAAAATTTTTGCCTTTTTCATTTGTTAAGAAAATGTAGAAAATAATTTTTACTGTGAAAATTTCTTCATTATTTTTGATTTGTTTATTGAATAACATAAATAATTAAATATTTTATAGTAATATTGATAATATTCTGTTCATAACGGCTTCTAAATGAAGCATTGCAAAAACCACAAAAATGTTTAAACTGATAGAGAAGTAACTGAAAAAAAAAAGTTAAATATTATGGTTTTGCTAGCCTGCTTTTTTTAATTTTGACTTAATAAAATTTTCTGCTTCTTTTTAAATTTCTAAGCAGCTTAAAAATCCTAACCAAATTTTGCAAAAATTAATAACTTACGTTCAGTAAATTTTCTTAAGTTTTCATATCTTTAGTTAAATAAAAACAATAAGAAAAATAAAGGAAAATTTAGTTCAATCAACAGAATTTGTCACTTATTTCCTAAAAGGCCGTTAATATACCTAATTTCTAGCCGACTTAAAACTTTATTATTTGTTTTTAAAAGGTTATACTTGCAGATTGGTCCCGCTTTAAGACCATTTCATAATATTGAAAATTAGAGGGTGTATCCATACAACATGCATGTTTTTTACGTGTATTTTTAACTGCAAAAAACACCACTTAAATACTAAAAAAAACTGCGTTTCACTATGGCTCCTTATAGCAAAAATTAATACAAAAATAAAGCTTTAACTTAAACGGTGTCCCTATAGGTGACGTTAATCAATACGTTCCTATCTTTTAAACCGTTATAGACAAACGTTTGAAAATTAGAAAAAAACATCGATTAATATGAACGTTATAATAGCAAGTTAAAATATTCAGAATTACTAATTAAAGGGTGACTTAAAAGTTAATTTAATTTGATTTTTGTGGCTACTGTTTTGAAATTTAAAAAAACCTATATTTTTAAGTCCGCTTTAACAGAAAGTATTAAAAATTTAATTTGGAAATTAAAGGGTGTCCCATTAGTAGACATCTAAGCTTGTAAATAATGCTATATTGGTAAGTCCGCTATAAAAACAAGTGAATTTAGAATTAAAGGGTGTTCCAGTAAATGATGTAATTTTACCTATATGGCCCTATTTTTTGAAACTTTATACACAAGCACCTGAAAATTAAACATAATTCCCACTACTTTGTGTGGTAAAATAAGAAGACAAATAAATATTATTATAAAATTAAATCTATCCCAATTATTGATGTAAAATTATATATGCAGCTAAATTTTTAAACCATTAAAGACAGACAGCTTGAATCTGATTTGAAGTCGGTATTTTTTGGTAAGATTACTACCGTTTTAACTAAAATAATACTTAAGAGAAATATTCTAATATCTCAGATATCTTTTAGTCAAACTAACAGACGAAGCATATAACTACTCACCCACTCCAAGATATCTATATTCGCATTTATGTACATTATATAGTCCTCAAAGCGTTTGATTTTTTTTTTTTAATCTTTTATTTCCACTAATGATTATGTAAACATGATTAGGAAAATAGAATTAATATTTTACTAAAATACATGGTATTATATTTTGAAATTCAAATTTTCAACAAACAAAAGCAGAGTAAGTCAATTTGGCATCTGAATTATATGTGACTTGAGAATACAATTAAAAGCAAAATTTGTGCTTGCGAAAATTTTAAGACAGCGTTTTATTGCTAAAAATTCTTTATCATTTAAATAGAAAAATTTAAGCTGAACTTTGAAGTTTAATTGCCAAATTCCATCAACCTCTTTAATATTTAATCATTTATAATTTCCTGTTTTATAAAATGCAAAAAAAAAAAAATAAATTATAAAATTTTTTTAAGAATTTTAATTCATCATATTGTAATCACAATTTACATTACAAATTCGTATTTTAGTTCTGGCAGGCGTAAATAAATCTTAAAACTGCTTTTATTATTTTTGGATTATATTTTTCTTCTGCCTTCTTTTACTCTTTTTAACCTTCATATTTTAATTTGTTTTCATAACAGCAAAGAAGAGTTTAGTTTTTAAATATTTTTACTGACTGCATTTTTATTCTTATATTTTTTATCCAAAGAACTTCTTTGAATTGTAAACAATCCGTGCCGTAAAATTAATAGGTGTATGGAAAAGTAGTTTATGACAAATTGCTATTTTATTCATTTTCGATATGTGGGGTTGACACCGCTTTATATGCATTTCTTTCGTCTTAAATACATAAAAAAAGGGTACGAACATGGCTAAGATGGTAATTAAAATTTCACTGCGGCGATTTTTTTTATACTGAAACCAGATCAGGAAGGCTATTCGATATGAATTATTCGTTAATTTCTATAGAAGTGGAACTTAAACTTGAAATTCAGTCCTCTACTTTGTAGTACATAAAAATGCGATCTTTTACTTGATAATTTTTGCTTGTATATTTTCTTTAGAAAGGAAGCAAAACGACAGAATATTTGCTCAAGCCTAATAACACCAACTGCACTTTTTTTTATAGCCAACACAGTTTAAATAAAAACTTCTACTTTTTCTAGTCAAATTAAAGCTTTTGTTGTGAATGTATGAGAAATATCTTTTCGTTGCTGAAATATGTTAAATATTATTACTGTCTTAGGAAAAATTCTCATGTCTGTTTGCTTGTTCTTATTATTTTTTGTGGTATTAGAATTTTAAATATAATTCATACTTTAATAGCGAAACACTTTACTTTAACACGTTTGGCAAACATTGTTATATAAAGGCACCAGATTCAAAAGAGCAAACACTTTAATGATTGAATATACAGCATTCGTTCATGCAAAAAATCAAGAGAAAAAGATGTGTGTTAAAACATCTACATATAACATTATAAGCAATAAATATTATTTGTAAAGCTTTAAAACATATATTTTTATACCCTTCACCACCGTTGGAAAAGGGGTATATTTAAGTTTGCTTTCCATTTTTAATTTCTAATATATTAATTTCCAATTCCACAAAGTATATTTTTCTGCATTCTTATTACAGCAAAGTCGATTGAACGATGTCAATCTGTCCGTTTTTCCGTCCATGTTCGGGTTGATTTCAACTTTACCAAGACACTAGATGAGTCGATCAGACATAGTTTCAAAAATTTTGCTTTTTAAAATTAGCAAGATCGATCCATGTCTTTCGAGGCAGCGGGTAAAACAGAACGCTTGCCTCAAATGTTTCCATAACTTTTGTAACCAATCTAGTTTGGTGAAGTAACTAAAAAAACGAACAACTATATAGGGAGATGCAAAAAAAACATCAATCGAAAAATTTTTCGATTGCTCATATTTTCCATATTTTTCAAAATATCAATATGGGGATCATTTTAAAGCTATTGAGGAAGTATTTAAGGAAATAATAAAACCTAAAGAAATGCTTAACCCATTAAGAGCCGATGTGAAGTTATATTATGTACTTAATTTTATTTTCTTTTTTTTTTAAATCTCTGTTATCCCAATATGTGTTTTTTTGATTGGAGTTGACACAGAGTGCTAAGATATACAAAGCTTTTATTTTATTAAACCATGCAAATTGAAGCAATTTTGTAGAAGGAAAGCAACAAATTGTATTAAAATTTAATATTATTTTTCAAACTAAATAGAGGCATGTAAACTTAAAATATCCTTTTATGTAAAGGAAGTTTTTCAAACTTAATTATTTAAAGTAATATGAAAATATATTATTTTATATCTTTTTAATGTTATTTTATTGTAACTTACTTGATTCTTTCATAAAAATATCTTGAAATATTTATTATTACAACCTACAAAAGCATACTGCTCATTAGTGAATTCTTCCCAAATTTTATATAAAAACTTTTTTAAGTGTTTATTTTCTTTTTGCTCTATTAATTCAATGTCATTCTTATTTATTTAATTTGGTAATTGATATAAGACTCTATAGTTTTGAGTACAAAATTTGGATAAAATCCACTGATAAGTTATTTGAGCAGTAGCAAAAAGCCATATAGATATGCTTTCCCTGTAGTAATACATTATATTTTGTAGGTTTTAAAAATAAATATTTAATGACAAAAGCATAAAATGTTTATATTTGAAGAAATCAAACACAATTAAATTAAATTATTTTCTTAAAACAAAGTATATTAAAAATATTGTTTTATGAAATTTCTTCCATTGTAATAACTCTAAACGTTTTTTAATGAAAAGCTCTTAATATTAGAAAATTATTTTAATCTTCTCGTGGTTAATTTATGATATTTTTTAAGTTTTAAAATCAAAAATAAACCTTTCGGAACACTTTAACTACAACCGTTTAAAATAGGAATATTTTCTACATTATTGATCACCGCAAATGAAATTGAAAGATAAAAATATTGTTGTTTTTTCAGATTTTCTGAAGCCTTTTTTATAACAAAATACGTTTTAATATTTTAGAAAAAACCAAAACTAGCTAAGGGGTATGCTGCTGAAAAGAAAAATATACCAACTTTCTTTTGCAGAGATCTTTTAACAACAAACGAAGTCTTTCCCGTGAAATAAAACAAAAATGAACGCCAGTTTTTTGTTTAACCGTATTTGTTCAAAGTATAATTATTGGCACCAAGAAACCCTAAAACATATCACACAACGAATAAACATGTCAGTTAGATTAAATAGAACTATGTAACCTAAATTAAGCACTCATTTTAATCAAACTCAAATATATAACGTTAATTAAAGAACAATTTGAACCATATCTTTGGCAGCGTTTATTAAACTATTGTCATAAATATTACGAAAAATTTTTAGGTTTTTACCAAAGCATACTCACTTTTTAATTCCATAAATTTTAACTAAAGTTAATATGCTGTTGACTGTTTTCTTTAAAAATTAATTTAAATTAATATAATAATCTATTAATTATATTTTTGATAAAGTAAAAAATTAAAACATACGTGGCCTTAATCTTGTTACTTTTAAATTTCTTCAAAACAAACGAAAGAAATGCTACTGCTAAGATATTTTGCAATAGAACATAATATTCAAGTTATATTTTTCTTTACCATTAAACTCTTTAAGAGGAATAAAATTTATGCCACGTGTACACTTCTAGTATTGGGAGTATTTTATTTTGCTATGAATTATTCACATTACTTGAATTTAGTGAAGAAAGCTGATTTTCCTGGAGCCATTTAAGAAAAAATAAAACGCACAAAGTAATAAAAAGAATAGTAAAAGTAAATTAATCATCATTGAAAATATATTTTTGCGTTGCTCAAAATTTATCACGATGTAAAATTGTACAAACGTATATCGACATATGTTAAAAAAACCTTAAAAACAATCAATAAAGTTGAATATAAATATATCATTTTTGACTTTAAGTATCCCTTGCCATTTGAAAATATTTTAGTTCACATTTCAGATTTAGTCAAGCTAACAAAACTTCTAATTGCTAAGAGCTGGGACAAGAATTTTTAACATTTTATAATATTTGTTAATAAAATGGAGTAGTAAATATATAAATGACTAAAATAGTTAAGGAAAAAATAAATAATTGCAGTTTATAATAAATTCTACAAACTATAGATAACTGATGCTCTAGAGTTGAACTTAAATGTTGCTCCAAAAACTTAGAATACTACTGATAAGAAATTTTACTCATTTTTTAACTTCAAAAAAAAAATAATTTTTGTTTCTTACTAGGGTGTCAGACGATCAAGTTTTCATTCAAGTTTTAAAATTTCTCTCATTTTTTAACCAATACACTCACAGTTTAAAAACTTGCTGAGAATTTGCTTTCAAGTTTTCGTTCAATTGAGTCATTCAAATTACATTCAAGAAAACAGCTGATTGACGTTTTTCTCTCCAAATTTGTATTAAAAATTCTGCTATCAGTGTTTTCTTGACATCCTGCTTAAAAACTTGCTTTGAAATTGCGTGCAGCCTACGTCACAGCTTTCAATTTTTGTGAATTTTGACAAGCATTAGGTGTAAATTTCTTGAAAGAGAATTGAACAAAAACTTGACCGTGTGATTGCACCGTTAATAAAAATTTGAAAACTGAATGGATTTCGAGGTGGAATCATTTAATTCATTTGTCATAAAAAATTGAATGGTTTTTTGCAGCCATGTGAAACTGATTAATTTTTCTTTCGCAACTTTTGCAGCTTCTGCTCATTTCTTAAAGTATTTAAAAAGTCTTAATTGCCGATTTTTTTTAATTCGATGAGCAAATTCGATGCGGATAATGCTTATAATGATTTATTTTGATAACTTTTCAAAATAATAGGTTCTTTTAAAGCCTGATACTGCGCTCACTTTTTCACATTTAATAGCACTGCCAAATTATGAAAATTCACTTTGAAAATAAGTCATAACTTCAATTTAGATTTGTTCAGCGATTAGGCAAATTTTTTTAAATGAAACTAATCTACAAGAGACAATATAGAGTCTATTATATTCAGAAAAATGCACCGTTTGATGCAATTTACACACTGATAACACTGGAGTTTATTTCTTTAAAACTAATTCAGCTGATTGTGTTACGTTAAATTAAATTACGTTAAATTTTAAAATAAGTTGATTTCAAATAAATAACCTAATAACTCACCTCCAAGGTCGCATATTTCGATATCATATAGTCAGTGTTAACGAAAAATTTACGATAAAAATAGTTATATCAATTTAATTTCAATATTCATATATATAAGTAATTTATCGAATTTTTTTTCTTTTCAGATTTCAATATTTTTCGCTATAAATATCGTTTAATGGGCTCTGGTAATCAGACTTAAAATTAATTTAAAAATTTTAAATTAGTTTTAAAGATTGCTGTTAAATTAATAATAACTTATATCCTATATTTTGATTTCACAAAATTATTCTTCATTTTACATAATGTTTTTTTTTTATTAAATTTACGAAGATCTGCAGAAATTTTGTAGTACTTTTTTTTTTTTTTTTTTTTTTTTTAAAAGAGAAGTAGCACTTCAGGCATTAAAACCTATTAAGTTATTTTTCGTAACCGTGCTACATTCTTTAGGAAAGGGATAGATAAGAGATAAGACAGGTGGTGAAAGGAGAAAGATAGATATTTATTTTACTTCGCCGGCGAGAAAGTACCGACGAAGGAGACTGCACGTTTTTTTTTTTTTTGTTTATTCTGAATATGTATTTATACCATTAAACAGAAAAAAACATTTTTTGTATTTTGATTGCCGCAGGATTCGAACCCTGAACAACCAGGTTGTAGTCAACGTGTTTACCACTTTGACTACAGCAGCCTCAATTAATTAAATTATTTTTTTTAAAACTGAATATGAATTTTTATTTTCGGTTAAGGTTCGTTACTGATTGAGATAAATTGTGAAAAAAAGCAATCAAATTTTAATACCAGCAGAACAAAATGCACTGCCTTGAAATAAAAAGAAATCTAATTAAATCTTTTTTTTTTCAAAAAAATTATTACAAATGACATTTACAACGGGAAAAATTTTATTTTTCCTTTGTCGCAATTTAGCATAGTGATTAAAATATTTTTGCAATTAGTATTTGCTTGTTTTATAATTTAAATAGACAGACTAAAAGTCATTACAAATATAAATTTTTTAATTGTAACGTCTGCGTGTGAAATTGTAAATTAAATATATGTCTTTTTTTGGGGGAGGATTTTTTATAGCTTTTTACCTAAGAAAGACATATTTTGATATAGTTCTTCATATAAAACTGAACTATTTATTTCATAAATCTCAGCATATTTACATCTGATTCAGTACATAGCCAGAACAGCTATGATAACGCTTTTGATGCAGTTTAAGTAGTAGTCTAAAATAATTATCTATTTTTTTAAATCATCTGTAAGATTATCCAAGAAGTTTGTTGGTGGTATACTAACCTATTTTTCTTTCATTCTTGACAGTAATATAACCTATGTAGTTAAATTTCTATCAGTGTATTTACACAATAATGACATAAATTAAGCTTTTTAATGAAGCTAATTTTATTGGTACTAAAAATATTCTTCTCTGTTTTATTTTATTTTTTTTTATTGTGAGACTTCAAAAAAGACACTATTTTTCAATTGCGATTATCATTTTCCTTTTTTTTTTTGCACGTAATTGTCAGCCAAGCAAATGCAATTAAGAAACGAGTAAAATTTGAGAAAACAGGAAATAATAAGTGTGATAATATCACTAGAAACTGAAAATGGTTTACAATTATTCTGTTTGTGGAAAAATATGAGTATAAAATCTGGCCAAAGGATAAATTAACCATGAAAGAAACACACATATCTGCACTAAAATTTAATTGCTATATCACATACAATTGTCTTACATCTTTTCTTCTGGCACTCAGTTTTTGTCTTTTAAATATTTCTCTTTTATATATTTTATATAATACATTGTGTTGCATTAAAAAGTGTTGTTCTATTGTACCTGACTATTTGCATTTCTGGTGTACGTTTTCTTTAATTACGGCATTGTTGTATTCTTCAAACAAACAGAAAATATTTATCTGAAGTTTTTCTTGCAATGAGCCTAGAAAAAAGTGTGTTAAGTATGAATAGCATATCTTTTTTTGACAAATCGACAATAACAAAATCAAGATAAAAACAACAAGAAAGAAATTATGAAGAAAAAATAGTTATTTATGGCCAATAGTGAAGTCAATGAATAAGCAGGTCGTTCATTAATTTTTAATTCAAATTCCCTCCCTGTGCGATTTTAACAATCATTATAACCTTTATTCTTTTCTCTTTATAAATTGATAAAATTGGCATAATTGCGAATCTAGAATGGAAGCAATGGTTTGCTCTACAAAAAAACTTGAACGGCAATGAAGTCATTAAAGTTTCAGCAAACCCAAAAAGGTGTGACAACTAAAAACTGAATATGTACACATAAAGGACATAAAATACCATTGGAGTTTTAGTTAACAAACCTACGCATGTGAAATGCAACACTCTTACAATCTAGTAATTTTAATTTTGTAGTTTAAAACTGTTAATTACAGGTCAATAAATTTAAATTTTTAAAACAATAGAAAATTTAGCATGTACTTGAAGATGATTAGATTAAATGTTTATAGTCCTTTTAAAAACATTAAATCACTAAGCTTAATGTAACAACAATATAATTAAGTAGCAGTTATAAAGGCAAAAATAGGGTGAAAAGAATGATGTGCCGTTTTGTTGACTTAGGGGGAAAATTTCATTCAAAATATAATTATATTAATTTTAAACATTCATGGGGAATTAAATATTAATTATTACATATAATAAGGGACTGTGTTGACAGTTTTAATTAATGAGAATTAAACTTTGCACACCAAAATACTTTTTTAAGATTGTTTGGTTAAATTTTTTATATTATTATTATTATTATTATTATTATTATTATTATTATTATTTTATTTTTTTTTTTTTTTGATCCGCTGATCTTTAAGCTTTGTATTGCTTTTTATACATTTATTATCGCTCGTATTGCTGCAACTACAGATCAATTACATTTATAGAAATAAAAATCTGTAAGCTTTTTAATAGTTATTTATGGAATATGAATTGTTATCTTAATATAGAAAGGCCATACGTTCTTTTTTAATTCAAGTTTTATATAGATACATATTTCGATAAACTACAAGACCATACTTTTTTATCAAGTTTTCTACTTTGCTGTAAATAAGGGCCTGTCTATATTAAGGTACCGATACGAAATAGCTAATAAAGTTTTTTTAACTTCTTAATTTTTAAAAATTTTTATACAAAATAGATTTTTTATACTCCTGAAAGTATGCTTAGAATAAGCCATTACGCATTGCACTCGTCTTTAGTTTGCAAAATGTTCAAAACTTCTGCTAATTTAGGCGAATAAATTTCACAGAAATCGATTTGCCCGTTCGATCGTGTTTTCGCAATGTGCATCAGAAATTAAAATTTTTGCTTCTTGAATTTTATCAGGCAAGAATAAAATAAATGTTTCTGTAAGACAGTAACTATTATTGGCCATATACATCAAATTAGAATAACTTTTAGGGCATCATTTAATTTTTCATTTTAAATATTTATGCTTATTATTATACTAAACGTTTTGTCTAATTTTTAAGTGTTTATCAATAACAGTTTCAAAATTAAGGCCATACAGGTCATACAACATCAAATTAAATTTCAACCGCCTGTCTTCAACTATTCAAAAGTATGGCCATATGCATCACACTATTGGGGCATCCGTTAATTATAATTTTTAATACTAAATATGGCAATCATTGTAATCGCAAATATGTCCTATTTTCAAGTCTATATCGAGTCAAAAGATATGCCTATATACGCCAATTTATGGCACGTATAGGGCACCATTAAATTTTAAAAATTATAAACCTGTTCGAAAACGGGACCAAAATAAACGAAGCGAAGAAAAATTTAAAATCTGTTTAGAAATGATGACTTCTGCGAGCACAATAATAAAAAAGCATAATTCAGACCTATTTAAATGTTTTGAAAATCCAATTTTTGTATTAAAAAAATTTTCTTTGCTTAATTTATATGAGAAAGAAAAGCAAAGTTGAAATTTTGTATTTTTCTTTTTCATATAAATTTCATATTAATCAACTAATAATTTTTATAAATCAGTTATTAAAAAACCGTCATTTATTTGGATCGTGTATTTTGAAGAAAGAAACTCTTAACGAATATTGGCAACACTGATTGTGGGTTTTAATTGTAAAATTTGGTGTGCTAATTTAACAATTAAAATTAATAAAGTGAATGTGTTTTTAACTCTGTATTAAAAAGATTAAAAGTGTTTTACACATGCACACCCATACAAACAAATGCATGTACTCGTATGCATAAACAGTTGTTGGTGTGTGTTTTTTCTGTAAGTAATTTATATCCAAGAAATAAATATAACGAACACTACACATAAGAAAATCTTAGCAGCTTTTGTGTATGACTTAACTAAACACTTTGTTGTTTTTAAATTTTTTCTTGATTTGTTGTATGATATGTCTTGGCTTTTACTACCAATAGCAATTTTTCTTGAAATAAAGAAGCCTTTGTTTAAAAATAAAAATTTTACTTACTATAGTTATGAGTGACTTAAGTTTTATTTGTACACAAAGAAAGCATTTTGTTATAAAAACCAAAATTTTAGTAAGTCGATTTTTGTCATTTTTTGTTTTAATTGGAGTTTACTTGTAGTAACTGAATGATAATAACAGTCCCCTAATTTTTTTTTTTTTTTTTGAAAAATGATTTAGAGTCACTACAAAATATTAGTGTGAATAAAGTATATTTTTAAAATGTTATTATACACTGAAAACAATCTGTGACCACGGTTTTAAATTTTACTATGTATATCAATTTCTTCACAGATGGAGCAGCTGTTTTTCTAAGTAGACAAATTCCTGCATTTTAATATATACATATGTAATATGTAAATCCATTAGGTTTAGCTCAAAAATATCTAATTTCAATGATTATGGTATGCAACTGGCATTAACATAATGTTTGGCTCAAATTTTAGAACACTTTTCCCAAAGGTAAATCTTAAATTAATCACAATTTTATGGCGTAATATTTGTTTTAATAAACAACCAATATATATAAAATATTTCGCTCTACAATAAATTACAAACAAAAAAAAAAAAAAAAAAAGAATTAGGCAGAACTGCAATTATTTTGATCTAAAAGAACTTTCTTTTTTGTGGTTTTATTAAAAAATAATAACAACAGAAAGTAACAAGACCAAAACGAATTCATATTCCCGCACACTTAACCCATAACAACAAAGAGATGGGGTTCACCACAACCACAAGTATATTTATTAAATTTATGTATGAACAATTCAAAAGAAGAAAATGAATTGAAAAATAAAAATTTATTTGAAAAAGATTAAATCTTTTAGTAAATGTAGTTAGTTAAGTATTTTGGGCTTAAAACTCGAGACTTTAGGATGATTTTAAACTGATTGTTTCAATTTTTAGTAAAGAATTTTAAAGTAATCGGGTAAAACTATATTTCTATTTTCATTCTATTATAGTTAGAAATGCGTTTTATTCTAAAATCAGCTGCGAAAAAAATAGTTGTAATATATTTTGTTATTATTTATATAAACATGAAATATTTAAAGAAGCTCCTGCAATTAAGTTTTTTTTTCCCCGATAAATTAACGCATTAAGCTTATAGCAGTAAGACAAAAGCAGACACACTCAGCTGGTTTTTTTTAGTTTCTTAGCAGGGAAGAAAATTGTTCCACCTGTTAAAGATTGAATGCTTAATTTTTGGACAGTAATTGCAATTTCTGGCATACACTTTTATATCCTTTTGCAGTCCTTTAGCTGTTTTTTCGTTTTCAAAAATACCTTGATACATTTTTTTTCTCACTGATTATCTGAGGATTAGTTTACAATCATAAGCAAAATTCAAAATAGAATCTATTAAAATAACAAAATAAACAAATTTGTTTTATTTTTACAATAAAAACGAAGAGAAAAATAAAAAGAAAAAGGCAATAACAGTAAAACTAAATTTTGAAAACTTTTTTTCATGTTGTGCCACACTTCGATGCTCATCTGGCTTAAAAAAAGGATACAGGAAAAAGATGCAACAAAAAAAAATATTTGGTAAACACAGACATTATTTCAGAATTTGTTTAATAATAAAAAATTTATAAAAAAAAATTTTGTTGTTTTGTATGTACACAATTTATTTTCTTGGTAGGTAGTGTCTTTAAGTTTTCGTTGATGTTGCTATTGCATGAAAAAAATTTCTTTCGTAGCACTGACTGAAAATTGAAAAAAATTTATAAGTTATACTTTTCACTCTCTTGCCTTTCTTTTCGTTTATTCTTTTGCAATTACTTTTGTTATCTAATTTTATTTGGAATAAATTTTGAAGGAACACGCTTAACATTAACCGGAATAGAAAAGGTAAGAAAACACTAGAAATAGAAAACCTTTAAACATCCATTTTTTAAATTTTCTACAAAAACTGTAACAGAAATATTACAAAGAAAAAATACATATTTGTTTGAGGTTTTATTCTTAATGTCTTTAAAAATGTAAGACAGACTACTCAAAAATTTACCTGTGCAATGTTGAAAGCGCATAAGAAGCACAATTGGAGAGAATCAACAATGACAACAACAGATAGGAATAAATAATATCATTTTTTTTAAAATAATTTTGTGGGTTTAGAAAGTGAAATATCTGGCTATTTACCCATCAATTACAGATCTCTTTCTCTAAACCCGTAATAAAAAGACATTTAAAATTTCTGTGAAAATTTCAAATGTCTAAGCGTATTACTACAGCTGCTATTAAAACTACTTTGAATAGAAATTAAAAGAAGTTCCGTAAGTGACATGTTGTTTTTTGAACTATGATAGGCAGACAAATAAAATTTGCACATGTGCGTGTAAAAATATTTTTGCTGTAAGACCTTAAATATGCACAATAGTGATGTCCTTACTTCACAGTTTGTCTTGTTTCCGAACCGCAAAAGGCTTAAATAAAAAACTATAATTTAAAATTACACTAAAATTCAAAGGATGTTTCTTTAGTGACATGATTAAAATGTATGTGTACGACTCTAGTATTTCAGGATAGTAGGCAAAAATTTAGAATTTACACCGAATATATGTCCTACGTGAAAATAAGTGTAAACGACAAATTTAAAAAGTAAGGGTGTCTCCATTAAGGCAATTAAAATTTACACAAGTCAACAAAAAATAAATATAATCGAATATAATATAGTTCCAAGAGTAATGCTTATAAAATTTAATTTATTAACTTCTGCAATAACTTTTTTTATAAAACATTTAATGAATAATTAAAATCCATAATTGCAAAATATTAAAACCTTTTAAAGGCATTAAAACATCAATTGCATTTTACTGTTTGTTTTTAAATGTTTCTTTTATCTCATAAACTATAATTTGATCAAAGTTGTGGTCAAAAAGTAAACGATATTATCTTGGAAATTTCAAAGGACACAACAAATGCTGTGATATATAATGCAGGATAACAAACGAACGTACAGCTTATATGTACGAGATAGCATTCATACAAAGATAAAGTTAGAGAACATAAGCAGTAAGTATGCTTACAACTACATTTATTTGAATGAAAAAAATTAGCAAGGGAACAATAAATTTTTATTTGATTTACATTGACTCTAATTGAAATCATTAAAACGTTTGAGAATAAATTAACTAAATTTTATAAAATGTCTTATAATAAAAATGTAAATTTTATAAAATGTCTTATAATAATTTTACTTAGTTCTATCCAGTATTTTTATTGTGAAAAGTGATTAAAAATTTTTGAGAATAAAAAATTATTTTTAGTTAATTTAAGTTAAGTCTCACTTTACGCCTCATATCAGGAGTATAACACTTTGCAGAATACGGAATTTTGTCCAAAATAAATCGTTTTCAATTCACTGTGGGGCGTCTCATCATCAATTGTATTGCTTTTTTCTCTCTATGTTTCAGCTTTCACCAACTGTTTTATCTTACAACTATCCATTTACGATGGTTATACAAATAAAAGCATCAGTGTAGAGTCTAAAAATCTTTACATTTTTGCTTTTAATACAAAAAGATTTATTGAAGGCATTATAGTTAAACTGCTTATGCAAGTAATAAGAGCCAGAAAAATACTACCTCTCCTAGCTCGGTATAATTAAGCCACGACTGTTCCTGTCCTGTAAGTAAATAGGCATTAATTTTACTATGTACGTTAATAATGGGTCCCGTGTCAGAGCATGTAATATGCAGAATTTCATAAAAAACTGTTAAAAAAGCAAAGATTTTAAAAAAAGGACACTTAAACACTGCCTATATTCACAAATTCATACATAAATTTATAAAATATTTTGTCATTAAAGCATTTGATATGAACATTTATAAATATCCTTTTTGTATTAAATAAGTATCTTAGAATTTTAAGGCACTGTTAAGAATCTGCAAACTGATTTCCATTAATTTTTTGCTTTTTAAGTGCGTTGTTATGGGTTTCTTAAATGAATGGAGCGTAAAACGAAGATAACGTAACAATCATGAAGAGTAATTATGCATACATGATTGACGTTGTTTAAGTTTTCATCCATCAATTTAAAGCTAATTTAATAACATGTTGGATATCTTTATCATAAACTGAATTAAAACATGAAACCATGGTTACGCTCACAGCAGGTTTTTATGGACAGTAGTGGGTAAAAAATTAACCTTTTATAAAAACGCAAAAAGCAGCTTAAAGTATTTCTGAAATTTTACATATGTAATAAGACAAGCAGAATTTTACTTTTTTTAACCTTTAAATTTAACTTAAAAATAATGAGAAGATCCTAAAAAATATTAATAATTTTCCTTTAATATAACAATATTGCAACTAAATCATGATCTGTCAATCCCTTAAAAGAACAAATGGCTTATATTATTTTTTTTATCCCCGTTGGCGTAAAAACATAAGTTTGTGAATTTAACACATATTATTCAGTCTTGTTGGTTGCGTTGGTAAATGCCCAGCATACAGCTCGACATAAAAAATTTTTTCCTATCACGCAGAAATTTAACAAAAGTAGTCCTGAATAATAACCTCAGTCCTTAAAATGAATACGTTTCATATTTAGGAATATACGTTTACAAGAGATTATCGCGCAGTTCAAACATAAAGGCAAAAAACAACTACAAATAAGTATTAAAGCCAAGCGTTTGTACTAGTTATTAGTACCAAAATGTAAATTAAATTTTTATAGGAAAATCATAATTTATTGCAATTTTGAAGTATTGCAAAGGTATCTGTCAAAAAACCTATGATCAATTGTTTTTTAGCTCTATTCATCGATATCTTTCCATGCCGAGAGTTACAGACGAAATAAAAAAATTTTGTGCTCTTTTGGATGACTCTAAAGAGATACGGCATTTAAAAAAATAATGTGTCTTCTTGCTATTCACGAATTATCTCTTTTTGTTTATACCTAGATTGTGCCTGCATTTTTTGTTTTTTTTTTTCAAATATCATTCCTTAATATTATTTTTTTATATAAATCTACGTATAGTCCGATGTTGATATTATAAAACAATATTTGTAGAAGGTTTTTATTGTTACTATTTTCCTTTTATTATATAAATTATTTTATTATCTCAAAAAGAATAGACTTTAAGTAAGGAAATAAGTAATAAATAATGGCCATTATAAAATATCTGTGGGAACTTTTTTAAGTACTACTTCTCTTATTGTTTTGTTTTATTGCAGCTTAAGCCTATGCATATATGAGAATTTTTTACTGTGTTGAATTCTAAATATCAGGTCATTTACAATTTTCATTGTCTGCCTGTATTTGTGCATCTTGTTGATAGATATTTACTTAATTGCTACTATTGTTGACAATAGCAGCTGCATTGTCAAACTTTGTTGCATTGTATGTAACAGGCCATTAAAAATACATTAATAAATTTAGTACAAACAATAATACATACAAACATGAATAACTACGTGACATCATTTTAAGTTAAACTATAATGTAATGAAATGGAAAGTTTTATATTTGTGTGAGAAGTAGACAGCTTTTTTGAAAGGCGTATGCTTGTTGTAAATTTTATTTGGTTATTATAGACTAAGGCTACGATTGTACAGTGGAAAACAATACCATTGTTCTACTGTTTCCTTTTGATATTTTGCACATTAAATGGAAATCTGATAATGCAATGACAATGATTACATTTACATATACTTTATGGTTTTATTGTCATTATAATTAAAAAAAGGATTAAAAGTGTATACATATATGCATAATAACGACGAATACAAATGTTTTTTTTATTTTTTTAAACCAACATATGCTACATCATCAATTTTAAAATCTTCCTGACAATGCCAGGTTTTTCCAAAAGACAGTTTGACAGTTCAGATATTTATATATTTTATTAAAAATAAAAAATAGCCCGAAGATTATAACGATTCTCCCTATAGGCCTATCAAAGACAGACAATTTTGAAATAAACTGTATGAAATAATGTAAAAATCCTCGAAGTGAAAAGCACCGATTAAAAAAACGTAAACGGGCTTATAAATCCTCAATTGTTGGCTACATAAGTACTTAAAAAGTATTTGGCAGACTCATTAAGGCATTTGTGACCTTTTCGGGAATTAATATTTTAAAATTATAAAACAAAATTTTATATCTTCACTTAATTTAAGGGTTTTTCGTCAATACAATTTAAAAATGTTGTAAGAATGTCTGGATACGTTTTGATTTTCTGTCAATTTAAATTCTGTATTCTTTTTTCTCAAAAATCACCTTAAAGTAAAAAATGTAAAAAAAGGTAATCGAGTGTGGAATTAAAAATTTTTGATGGAAGGACTTCCCAACTGGATCAACAACCTAATGATTTAAACAAGGCATGAAATTTTAATAATC
The DNA here is from genome assembly GCA_937654795.1 of Cistogaster globosa. Classification (NCBI taxonomy): domain Eukaryota; kingdom Metazoa; phylum Arthropoda; class Insecta; order Diptera; family Tachinidae; genus Cistogaster; species Cistogaster globosa. The sequence continues at coordinate 114,026,055 of OW569405.1, read as the reverse complement.
AATTACTGAGAATTAATACACTGACTATTGCAGGGAATAATAATTATCATTAGTATGTATCTCAAAGTATTCTTTTTAACTTAAATAACTAGTTTAATTACTGCTTTCTTTACTTGCAAACTAATGTAATGCTTTTTGTAAGCAAGTAACAACATTTGGCAATCACAAAAGTAAGTCATTATATGGCAAGTACTTTTTAAGGTAATGTAAGTTAACACTTACTACAACAACAACTAAAACAAACACCATAATTCATCAAACCAAACATACAAGACAATAACAACAACAGCAAGAGCACATACACGCAAGTCAGCATAATCAACATATTCTAAATGTGGGAACCGTCAAGTCAGCAATTATTGTTTAAATAAATTATTAAATATTGTAAAGTAGTTGCTGTCAGATTTGTGAGTTTACCAAATAAAGTTGTACTTGCTGTTAACTTAAAAGTTAACAGTACAAAAAAATTATATTTTTTAAATATTTCAACTTGAAAGAAATTAATTTGTATAATTTTTTGCTGGGTACGTCAATCGAGCGCGAAAAAAAGTATATTATTACAAGTCCATCCATGTTTATATAGCACATGTTGTAGCTACAGGAGCTTGCTTAACCTCACCTCCGCATGAGTCTTTTGTTTAGCTTGTATGTAAAAATTAATAACTTTTGTTAACATATTTTACTATCTGTTTTAATTTTTTTTGTTTTTTGGTTTAGCATAAAATCTGTTCAAACACATTTTTAATTTTTACATATAAAATGAGAAAAAAAACTTGAGGAGGTGATGTTTAGAAAGCTTAAGTTTTAGTACTGTAGTTAACAGTCATTTAGAACTTTTACAGAGTCGGTTCAAATATGTCCGCTTCAAAGTAAGTGTAAAATTTAAATTAAAAAATTAAAGGTGTGTGTATGGAGCCCGCAATTTTCAAATACACATATAGGTTTATCATTTCACCGTTATTAGCAGATAGTCGAGTGTGTATTTTTATGTCTGCTTTGTCCCTGTGTTTTTAGGAGGGAGAGGAAAATTGAACAGAAACGAGTACACTGTTTCATGTACTTCCAAGTTTGTTTTGTTATTCGTCGTTTAGGTAGAAGAAATTTATGTAATCAAGGCCAAAATTGCAGACACCAAATTTGAATGTGTAGAGACGAATGCAATTTAAAAAGCGAATCTTAGAAAATTGGACGAGCACTATAAGGAAACAAAATAAAAATAAAATTAATTGCATGGTGTCCTGATAGTATCGTGATTCTTACATATGTTGCATTATGTCTTAAGTTGCAATTTTCTAAATATAAAATCAATTGTAAAAAGTAAAGGTGTTGTGATAGTTGCTTGTTGTTAAAAAGCTGTACAAAATCTATAAAATAAATTTAAAAATAAAGAGTGGCCCATACATGGTACGGAATCCTATTGTTTGATCCTAACTCGCATTAGGTGGATTTGTTTATACTGGTTGGAGACTAGAACTTTACCGAAGATCTGTAATGAGTACAATTTTGAGTTACAAATTAGTGAGGTGGCTCAGTACACTGGTCGGCTAAACACTTTGGCCTCAGCAATTTATATTATTGAATTGACAATAAAGTTTGTATAGGCTTTTCTTGGATAAAACGGTTCCTCTATTAGCAAAAATTCTTGTCACAACATTTATAGCCCGAAGTAGCAAAAATAATAATTTTTGAGGAAATAAAATCCCTTTTATAATTTTTTTCCACAATACATTTATGAATTTTGTCTCGCAGCAAGCATTTTGAATATTATAACTTTTTATTCTTTACAAAAATATTTGCATATATTATTATTATTATTATTATTATTATCACTTAACACTAGGGGAATGAATAGTTTATCTTAAAAATGTACAATAAAATATTTTTCATGACTTCTGGCATTAAAGAAGAGAAAAAACTTACTAAAATAATTTTTTTACTTTATAATTTTTATCCAAAAAATACTACAATCGAAAAGTTTTTATTATTATTTAATTTAATTTTTTTCGTTAATTTTTTGTAATAAGCAAGAAATTTTGTCAGCAACTTAAATATCCGTTGATTTTCTTTTCAATGCTTAGGTGAGTGAGGTTCAGTAGCACCTAAAGCTGTTAAGGCTTTTGAGGTAATCTTTGTAAACTACAAACTTTAAAACGGTCTGCACTGTGATATTTAAACATAAATTGTAAAATTGTTTAAGTTCTATTCTGCGTAAATTTAAGTTACCAGTTTGTTATTTTTCCTTCTTTTTTCTTTCTGCCAAACTTTTCATCATCAGCTCTTTGTATTGCTGTCAGAACAAATATTCTTTGCAACTTAAGCTCACAAAAGTTATAATTACCCCCTGAGGAAAAAATTAGCTTATATATGTATGTCTTAATTTTTTTTCTTTTTTTATTTACATATTATAATTTTTTCTACATTTTTTACCAAGTTTTTAACGTTGCTCATTGTGAAAAAAAAAATATTCCTATGTTCTGTTTATTAGAAAAATAGTAAAAGTTTTAATGAATTAAAATGCATATTACAAAACACGTTAAATTCTTTAAATGAATTAGTGTTTAGGTTTCTACAACGAACACCATTTGTAGTTAGTGAAATTAAAAAAAGAGACATTAAAAACTGTGTTTTTGCCTAAAAATTAGTAAGACATAAAAAATTTTTCTATATAAGTGAAACATTAGCTTTAAGAGTTTAACTTTGACTTCTAAAAATGAGTAAAGCAAAAGAAAATAATTTTTAAAATGTGTCGCGATCGTAAGAATGTGGTAAAGGACCTGCAAAAATATTTTTAGAAATCATAGTACAGCATGAAAAATACAAATATAATCGCTAAAACTACGATTCTGGTGAATGCCTTACATACGTTAGAGCTTCAAAACACGCGGGACACTACAGTTACTGAACTAAGTATCTTGATAGTTCTTAAGTTGAGATTTGGGTTGCTAACTAATCAATAATACCACATTTCAGTGATACGATGTCCAGATACAGGAATTTTGTACTCTGCACAGTGCATACACATTGATACTTAACGTAAAACAATCAATATAATACTGACACTGCATCTATAATGTTGTGAGGAAATAATTACGAATGATTAAAAATATAAAAAAGCATTTATGACCATACCAAAGATTGGTACAAAGCAAAAACAACTGTACTAGATGAGTTACGGACAACGAATAAATGCCTTGGATTATGTGTGAACTACGTCTTACGTATTTAATATTGTTTTAATTAGTTTGTTTAGTAGATGATTTTTAAAATGTAGAAAACCTAAGGTAGATGAATGCGGAAAATGCTGATGCAGGATGTAGCGGTCGAGAAAATGCGGCATTACTTTCTGCTGGCATCTAATTTTTCTTGTTTTCTTTGGAAAACGTCCGCATATATTTGCAAATAATATTTATTCTAAAAGTTTTTCTTAGAAATATTCAAGGATTAAGTATTTGGTTGCCGCACGGCTATAAAAACAAACATTTTATGTAATTTTGTTGTGGCAGAGCACCACATTAATACCAAAAATTACTGACTTTGTTATTATTAATTTTTTTAAATTTTTTAAATTATTTTGACAACAAGGTTGTATATGAAAAAAATCATCTTTTAATCATTTCTTAATTTTTAATTTCTTCATTATTTTGACTGATTTTTTCTATCCCGTTATCCGATTGTTAGCCAGTGAGTATCATACTTCATTGGACTAAGCAAAGTTACTTGAACAACTTTCGAAAAATTGAATGTGTACAACTCAGTGCAAGAACTTGTCTCTTGACTTATTTTTTGTTATTTTAAACTGCTTTAAATTTTAGTACCCAAAAACTTTCAAAAAGGCAAGAGAGCAATGTGATTTTTTAGCATAATGTGTAGCACATGTTCCTAATTGTCATTAAAAATATTTTTTGTTTTATTTTTTTGCAGTCAATTCCTTATAATGTTTTCCTTAAAATGATTTATTAAAAAACAAACTCTTATAAATTCTTTCGAAACCTAATGAACAAAAAAACAAAAGTTAAGAAAGTAAAGTAAGAATAATTTTTGACTTTGAAAATTATGCTAAATTTAAGGTTAAAATATTATACTACATTTTTTTATTTTACAACAGTGCGGGGAAGGCCATATAAACTTGTTATATCGAAAAAAAAATTCTAGATAAGTTAAGAGTTTAATTTGAAAACTTTTTTCAATACAGTACAATGTTTCGCAATAAATTTTTAAAAGTTTTTAAACAGTAGAATTTTTTTAATTAAAATTTTAAAGACTTTATTTTTTAGCCGCAAATATATTTTTACATATTTCTGTTTATTTTGTCTATAAGTGCATAAGTGCAATCGTGAAATGATATTTTTTCCAGCACGTTTCTGCTTAAGCACTTAAGCTTTGATAAAATTAAGAGTTGTCTCTCAATGCAAACAAAAACACTTAAAAAAACTTCAAATTTCTTTTGATATTTTCCTTTTTTATTTCTACACGCTGTCTTGTTTACTAAACCGATAATTTATTTTACTTACGCATTCGTCGACACCAACGTACTCTAAGACTGCAGCTATTCGACGTCTTGTCAAGTAAATACCTTCTCAGCATAGGTACCGAAAATTTTAAAGCCCTTTTTATACCCTTCACCAAAGTTGGAATAAGGGTATATCTAAGTTTGTCATTCCGTTTGTTTTTTCTTCAACATCAATTTCCAACTACAAAAAATATATTGTGAGTTTTTATGCTTGAGGAAGTCGATTGAGCGATGGGAGCCTATCCCTCCGCAATCTTGTTGAAATTTACTTTGCCATGGCACTAGATAAGCTAAAGAAATTTAAAATACGCTGATCGATTAGACATAATTTCAAAAATTTTGCTATTGAATCTTTGCAAGTTCAGTCCATGAGGCGGCAGGCAAAACATCATGTCTGACTACAACTTTTCCATGTTATTTCTAGTTAGTAAAATAATTGAAATATATATATATATATATATATATATATATATATATATATATATATATATATATATATATATATATATATATATATATATATATATATATATATATATATATATACATATATTGAGCTATAGAGAATTAAAAGATAAGAAATAAACAGTAACTGAAGAAATTAGTGCTCGCCCTCTGATTTTTTTATATAAATACTCGATTGGGCACCATAGTTTTTAAGATGTCAGGTAAATATGAATCTTATTTAAAAGAAAATGCTAAAAATTGTTAAAACTGCTTAACCCATTAAAATCTGATGACATTTTTATGTATTTACTTTTTTTCTTATTTTTAATTCTAGGTCACCCTAATTTTTGTTTTCTTGATTGAACTTACTTTACTGAACTAGATAACATATGTGGTAAAGGGTATATCAAATTCGGCATTGCCAAATATAGCACTGTTATTTTTGAACCTTAATTTAATTATTTTTACCTTATTCAAACATTAGTGGTCCGTGAAAATATAGCTAATTTTGTTTTAGAACTAGTTAAGTGACACGTTCAACCAAATAAATATTTATTATTTTAAAAGTATCTTAAGTCTTCTCTTTAGTTCTTTACATATGCGTTATTTTATTTTTGTCAAATAGTCAGTAGCCCTGATGTATACTGTGATATTAATGTTGCACAAAATGTAAATGTATACGATTTTATAATAAACATTATTATAAATTGGCATTGAATATCAATTACATTTACTGTTTTGTTAACCTATTGTTAAAACAAATACACAATTATGTGAAACAAGCAGATTAATTGTATTATTAAATTATTCATTTTGGCTTAGTACTGTTTAATAATAAGACTACAATGCTACTAAATTAGTGTAATTGTTACAGTGTGGGAGGCTGAGCCAAAAAGCTGCCATTACATTAGAAGCTTTACATTTAAGTGCTTTTAACTATTTATTAAATCTTAAGGCAATTAAAAATACTATTATGGGTTCACAAAGTAAACAGCTATAATAAGTATAACAACATCGCAATGGCATCTTTTTAAATGACATATGAATAAATAAGCCGGTACATGTTATTTAATTTTTAACAAACACGAAATAAACACAAATGTGTATATAAATTCTTAGTATTTACACAAACATTCCTATGCAGGTATCAGTGTGTGTATGAGTGATTTATAAATAACAACAACAAAATTTATTATATGTGTATAAATAATATTTTGCAAGATTAGGAAAGAATAAAACTACTAAAACGATATAGAACATGAAACCTTTTACTCGTACAATTACTCTAAATGCACATAAACGCAGTCAAACAGAAAAAATCCACAATTTAATATCAGCTACTGAATGTTAGCGAACTTTGTGAAGAATCTTGAAAATAAATTGAATTAGTCTGCGTTTGATTTTTTTTTGATTTTTTGTCATGACATCAAATTATCATTTGTAGTCATCTACACTTTGCATAGTCGTTTAAAACATGTTTTCTTATTTTAACTTTATTGCCGTCTTATTTAATAAAAAAAATCATTTTTTTGGAAATGAAATATAAGAATAATTGCTTAAAGAGAATGACGATACAAAGAAAGGTGATAACGAATCAAGCGGCCCAGGAGAAGTATTACGTTTGCCTTTACTTTTTTCTTTTTAATTTATTACTTATTACAATGAGCCTAAGCCTAAAAAAATTATATAATAAAATTTCTATTATAATATAATATTTAGGGTTCCGAACCCGTAGGTTAAGGACGTAACTTTATTGTTATCGCTACAATGTCTATCAGTCTGTGCGTTTCCAACAGCGTTCTTATCTGTAGAACCGTAACAAGATGACTCTTGAAACTTTTACCGTGTGTAAATAGCCGTTATGACAGCAAATCCTAGAAACAAATGGCATTTAAAAGGTAACATGATATTTATAAAAATGTTGCTATTTTTTGAAATGTGAAAAATATAAACTGCAAACTAGCACAACTAGAAAACTTTGAATCCAATACTGATGTAACTTTCACTTATGAGACTTTTTTTAACTGTAACAAGCATTTACTGTATTTTAAATTATGTTTGCATCCGCTATAAGGAAAAAAATTAAAAGTAAAGTTAAAATATAAGTCAAATCCGTGACTTGACAGTCATTAAGAATATAGAAACAATCCAGTTTGGTTTTATTAAAACTTTTTTCTACTCTATAACAAAAAAAAAAATTGGAAAAATTCACAAGATATATTTACAAGATAGCGATACAAGGCAGAAGAAAAATAATAAAAACTTTTTTTATGAGCATAAAATAATTATCATTAACCCATTTTTAGCCGCACAGAGTTCCTGTTGACCGATTTTAATAATTTTTTTTTGCTTAATATGATGCTAATCAAGAAAATTTATAACTTAAATTGCGGAATTTTATGTTAGTTTGTCTGAAATAGAGTGGTGATTATAATCACCATCGGCGTAATAAGTATGCAAAATATAGAATTTTTTAGTACAAGACAAATATTTTATTTAATAAAAAGAATTAACTATTATGATAACCTTCAAAGCACATAAATGGTGTGTGGCTGTGCCAATGCTTACACCGACGTTTTTTGCCTTCTTCTTGTTTCACAATGACGTGTTGTGACACTTTTTGGCGTTTTGATTTTGGTTCCTCCGATTCTGCTTGTTGATATTCTTCATCTTCGGAAGCAAGTAGAGCTCTTTCAGACCGAAACTCTAATTGTGTTTTTCCTCGGACTTTTCTAATTTTGGACAGTAAACAATGCAGCTTCCACGCATTTACAACAGCCGAATCCACAGCATTCGAAAATAATGGCCACCACCACTTTTTGCCTCTTACATTTATGCGATAGTTCGATATCGCATTATCTGCCATATCAACTCCCCCCATGTGCAAGTTATAATTTTTTATTAAATTAGGCTCTTCTACATTGACATACTTGTGACATTTGCGGTTATAACGTCGAGCAGTTGTAAGAGGATCAATGGTATCGAAATTCGACGCTAACGTAACAATTGCATTATCATGCCAAGTTGCAATCAATATTTCATTTGCGCAATCAAACATGAAATCGTATTCGCCTTTTCTTAAAGTTTTGTCATTTTTGATGCCCACATTGCTGACAGAAGGCACATTAGATGGAATGATGTAAAAAAATTATCAAAATATATATAATGTCGTTCTGGATTTTGCACATTCTCCAGCAAAGTTAAAACCACGTGAGAACCAAGACCGATTTCCTTGTTATAAAGTTGCTGAGAACCGGCATAGGGCATACAGCAATACATATATCCATCTGACGAAGCAAGAACCCACAACTTGAAGCCAAACCGAATGGGTTTATTTCTTATATACATTTTGCATGAATGTCTTCCAAAATATGCTACCATTTGCTCATCAACTGATAGATGCTCGCTAAAAATTCCAAATTGCAAAAATTTTTTGTTTAGTCCATCAATTAGTGGTCCTAGCTTTGCAAACCGATCGCTATTATCTAAATTGTTGTTGTTACAAACATGAAGATTTTTCTTCATCCAGCGAAATTCTGTACGTGTCATAGCTTTCTTTACAATTGGAACCCCTAGATCTGGCTTCTGACTCCAATAATTTTCATATTGTGGAACGGTGTGGTACCCAGTAAATATTAAAAATCCTATGAAACGCTCCAACAATTGTATTGTGCACAAGTTGTCTAGTACATTATTCTGTCTGGCGTACTGATTAGTGCTGACCATTATGAGTTCCATAATCTCCTCATCAAAAAAACAACTTGAACAGGTCCAAAGGAGATCTTTCGCCTATATTAATTTATAAAAAGGTATAATACACACATTTATTCCCAAATTACATACTCAAATGCTGATAGAGCTTTTCTTGATCCTTCATCAGTTCTGTAGAATCATGCATACTGTTGGAGTAAATTGGTCGTCTTGAGTGCGCCCATTTTGGTGACGGAAAGGAAGATTTTGACCTAAATTTATTTAGCAGCGCCTCTGAGCTTTCGCCTGCAGTTGGTGCACTAATATCTTCATTTCCTCCCAAAAATTCCAATTCTAATTCGCCAGCAACTTCACACATGGCATTATTTTCTTGACCACCAATGATTGTTTCATCTATATCTTCTTCGTCACTTAAAACGTCAACTTTAGGCGGAATATATACAACGTTGCGAGCATTATTGCGAATTTGTGCATTCTCTGATTTATCATCCGAGTCTTCCAGAACATCGAGTATTTCTCTCATTGTTAAGGCACGCTTGAGTCCAAAGCTACATGAAATTATTTAACGTTTTTAACAAATTACTAAAACCCTTTATTTTTCATACAAATACATACTATCCGGACATACTTTTCTATTATTTACTTATATCACTTGTCTAAAAAAAATAGCACCTGTAATTATACTGTCTGGTCTCAAAGACATTCAACACTAAACTAATATAAAATTATTCAAAAAATACATATGGTAAATTTCTGCTTAAAAATTCATAAGAACTGCGTTTATTTACGGTTATACAAGCAGAACATTTGTGGTTTCTGTATCTGAGAGCAGACAAAAATGTTTTCAGATATGTTTATAAAGCACACTTTTAGGCATACGTTTTTCGCCAATGGTAATTATAATCACCACAATATTGAATACACAATTTTCGTTTAGAAAAAAACAATTTTTGCAAAAAATAAGATGCAACAAGAATTTTGAAGAGTAAACTTTAGTAATTTATATGAAATTGTTAGAAAGAGTAATATAATGGTATTTATATTTTCAAAATTTAAAATGCCCTTTTTTAACTATTTTAAAATTTTGCAAAATAAAAATGTTGTGCTCACAAATCGACCCAACCTACTTTAGTAAATAGACATGGGGCCATAAGTAACTATTTGCTAAAGTTACGTAAAATAATTTGTTTTCTGTTAAGCAGTTATAAGGTATGAAACGACTGGTAATTATAATCACCGGTCGGCGAAAAATGGGTTAATGCCAGAGATCATAAGAAGCCAATTGTTCCCTTATAACTTAAAACAAAGTAGGCAATTTTTTTCAGGCAGCCGATGGCGGAAAGCACTTGGTGATATTGCAATAATAGTGACAGTCAATAAACCAAGAAGGAAAGTTGTTATTATTTACACCCAACAAAACGCTTTTGGTTGATACGTTACAGTCTATTTGCATGTATTTACTTTATGCTCTCGTTTGTGGCAGTTTTTTTAAAGTGAGTACTAATGATACGATAGATAATAAAAAAATAAAAAAAAATATCAAGCAAATGCATTACCAAATTTTAACAATTCAAAATAATTACTTAATCTACACTAAAGTCGTTATTATCTACGTTTACAATGTAAAACATATTGTGAATATATTATTTTAATTTAACTTAGCGCAGATAGTTTAAGGCAGTTTTCGTCTTTGCAAGACTAAACGTACTAGCAAATCATACAAAAAAATAAATAAATAAAAAAAAGGGTAAAAATCGATTTAAAAAAATCAAATTTTAATGCTTGCAACAGTAATTGCATTGCTTGTCAATCAAGTGTCAATAACAACATTTTTCATTTAAGATTTTTAAAGAAGAAAAGCTAAGAGCATTTTTTCATATTTTTTGTCATCGCATAAAAAATTCTAGTGCTAAAATTGCAACAAATTTAAGTTTAATTTTATGTATAAAACTAAAAATATTTTAAATTCTATTTTATTAAATATTAGGAAACAAGCATATCTACTTATAATATATTTCAGAATTCAGAAATTACAGAATTTGAATACTATGTTTTTTATCTATTCACTAAACTAGATTTGATCCAAATGATATGGAAAAATGAAAGGCGTAATATTTTGCCCGCAGTCATGAAGACATGGATCAATCATGCTGATTTTAAATTTTTGAGACTATGTCTAATGGATTGGCGTATCTAAATTTACTTAAGCTTGTGCTCAATCGAGATCGCTATGCAAAAAAAAAAAAAAAAAAAAAAAAAAAAAAAAACTCAGGGCTGGAAGGGGATATTGTAGAAATTACAAAAGGAATGACAAATTTAGATGCACTGCTTTCCAACTATGGTGAAAGGTATAAAAAAAACTCCGAATTCGAATTCGGGGCCTCTATGAAAAGGCTTTAATTTTTGAATTTGTTTTGCATACCATCTTTTAGCGTTCATAATTGCAGATGCTCCGTATTAAAATTCAATGTTATTTTTACAACACCTTTTGTATAATTATAAAAGAACATGGTGTTATTGCATTATAAGTAAAATTTATAACAATAAATTTCTATAGTATTTGAAAAAAAAACAAAAATCATTGCAGTAAGTTCGATATCAAATATTGCCCAATATTGAATAAATTTTGTAAATATATTTTTTGTGTTCTACGAGAATTAAACAACATTTAATAATTTTTTTTTATAACAAAAGCTAAAGAAACAAAATTCGATAATTTAAATAAGAGTTTCCATTAATCGTTTAGTTTTAAATAAAACTGAGAAATTTCTGAACAGAATATAAAATAAATAACATTGAAGCATGATTAGAGTTTAATAAAATATTTGATTATATATATATATTTTTTTTAACAACGAAAACTGTAAGCAGAGTGATCAACCTTATTTACGAAAACTGTAGCCAAGAAAGTGATGCCTGTAGTCATTATTGTAAGTATAGAACTTTACGAGAGAAGGCTACATCTTATTTACACTACTGAAAACATTGTCGTGTATTAAGAATTCCATAAGTCGGAAGAGGCTTAATTTGTGCTGTGAGTAGCTAGGCTCTCACCGGACAGTATTATCTACAATAACGCCTTTATATCAAGAATTCACGACTACACAGTCATATATTGAAATTGAATTTGGTTTTCTACAAGAAAAATTTACTTGTTACAAGCAACTACAAAGCCATCCGCATAATATTTTATAAAACGCCAGTGATGGGTTTTTTTCGGAAATATTGTTTCTTTCATGCAATGCTACCGTTTTTAAGATCACTAATTTTCATCTGCTTAAATTGAAAAAGAAAACTAATATACTATATAAATTTCATGACACCTTTATTATTATTTACATTAGGTTCAATTATTATTACTAAGTTTTTTTTGTACTCTTGTAAAGCTAAAACAAGAAGCCTTCAGATGTCAGAATATAAATTATAGAATTAAATACCCTTATGTTATGGCATATAGTAATCACACACAATCCTACATAATTTACATACATTCAACTGAGAAAAAAATTATGATTAGAAATAAAGAATGTATTTTTGATTAAGATTACCACGTAAAATATTATTTACAAGACTATTTTTCGTTCTTTCTAATATTATTTTTTTTAAGGAATGCTACATCGGTTGTCAAATTTTTTTTTTCCTTATATCCTTTCTTTCATTTTGTGATGTGCTCTTAAATATTTCGCATCTTATTTTTTAAGACAAAAAAATAATTCCTTATGTGTTCATAGCGTTTCTTTATAAAAAACTGCATTTGTGAAATTTTTAAGACAAAAAAAAAAAAAAACAAGTATGAAATAAATGAAAAAAAAAAGAAAGTAACCAAGGCTGAATTCTTGTGTTTAAACGGAAACATATAAAAGTTATACAAAAAGCTTAAGGAAACGTAAATAGTTGTCATATTAGTCATGGTTGTTTTTTAAAAAATTCTGAAAAGAATTTAAGCACAGCTATGAACTATATAAAAAAAAATCACCTTAGAAATAAATTTTTTTAACTTTTTGTTTATGTTTCAGAAACTCTTGAAATAATTTAATTAATTTAATTTAAATGCTGAATAAATAAAACAAAGAAAGTTAGCAGTTTTTTCGTTTAGTGTTATATTTTGTAGAATAATATAAGTAATTTTTAACAAAACAGTGGGACACATTTTAGGTGTTCCTTAAAATATCTGTGACAGCTAGCTTATCTCTACAGAAACCTTAAATCAGTGTCTATATGCTTCACCTCATTCTACTGTATTTAATTAATTTTTGAAGACTACAACTCTTTCAAATTCAATATAATTTTTGTAATTTATAATTTATTTGTATATTTTTGTTATATTAAACAATTTGCTGAGTATAATTTTATTTTACATTTAAAACGTAAGAACGTATGAGAAACTGTGAACAAAATAAAAATTGCAATAGTTTTAAACCTTCGCACAGTGGGCGTTAAGGTTAAACAAAGTGGAAATAATACTGTAGTTTCTAAAAACCAATCCTATTACATTTAGACTTTCCGCGACTAGTAGACCATTGCAGATGAGCTGTCTTATTAAGTTTTTAATAAAAATATCATACTGCTAGTGAACCGGTGCCACCTCTGATGTATAAAAAAACCGATGCAAAATTTGACGGATTTTGGAATTCAATTCCGGCGATAGCTAAAAGCGACATCTATAAAATCCAAGCAAATGGATTGATTACCTTTTATAGCTTAGGAGATATTTAGCTTTAGAATTTTATGTTATATTTTTTTATTTAACTCTGCTCAGCTTACTGTTTCTAGCGGAGCCAAAACCCTCCACCTTCCGGAATAAATTTTTTTTAATTTATTTTGTTGATTTTCAAAAACTATTATCGTATCAGATAAATTGATACAACAAATTTACTGAATCAAAAGTTATGTAAAATTAATATTAAAATTGAAAGTCAATTTTTTAGTCATTTTATATAACATGTATAACATTAATATCTAACATATTTATACACCTTTAAAAGCTTTTTATATTAAATATTACGAAAGCAAAAGACATACATTAACTTAATCTTGATCCACAATCTTCTAAATTAGTCCATTACTTCTCATGGTATAAAGGGAATTAACGGATAAATCAACACCATGTAAATGTATTTACTAAGCTAAATATAGCTAAAAATTAAATATTTCCATTTTTGGAATTTTTTTTTAAAGATTTTCTTGCGATAGTGGGCTGTGCCTCGGTAAAATACTTGCTTATTAAATTCATCCATTTACTGAATGGATTTTCGATAAAAGAGCAATACCTCATTATAGAAGATTGATAAAATTTTTTTTTTCGAAGATAATAACTTGTATGATATGTCTAGCTCATCTTTTTTAGAACTCAAATTAATGTATTAAAATAAAGAATTTTGTACTGAAATTGTATTACATTGCTTGAAAAGTATGATTAAAACTTGCGCATTTACTTGTAAAAAATGTATTAAAATTCACTTTGTTTAGATTTATCTCTGCTCTTATACAAATATTTAAATTTGAAAATTATTCTGATGTATCTACACAAATACACACAAATTCCCATTTAACTAATTTGAAATTTGCAACAGATACTTATATTCATCAGTATAATTCAACCATTGCTTTTTTTTTTAACAATTTTCTGTTCTTGTCTGTTTCTTTTTTTTATAAGAGTAAGAATCTGTAGTAATATTTGTGTGTATTTAATTTTTAGTTCTTTTTGAGATTCATGCACATGTACTTACTAGTTAATTCGGTCAAAAACGAATTTCGTGTTGTTACTAAAAATATTTCTTTCACTGTTATAACTCATTGGCAGTGAGCTGTGTTTTCTTATTCGATAGATTTATTTATTTTATTAAAAATGATATACTAATAGTACTACTAGATCACCTACATACCAAGGCACTACTGATACAGAGCAAGCATTTAAATAATAAATCATCTGGGGCGTATGAGTAACAAATAATAATAATTTTTATCAATTAAACGACACAGGTAATATGTGAATGCAAAATTATTAAGTAAAGGGCACCTTTATTTAAATGTGGTAACACCTCTTTAATTCTTTTTTTTTATTATCATCAGCATAATCTCTTTTAAGTTTAGTAAATTAAATACATTGTATTTTAATTTATTTTAGAATCTTGTGTTCTGCTATTTGTTTGATATTTTATATTTACTAACATCAGAATAATTATACTCTTTAATTTTCTTTTGTCTAATTTTAAACTACTGTAGTTATAAAGTAAAAGTCTGGATCATTGTACTTTCTTAAATGTTAATAAATTTTTTCTTTTTTTCCCGTACAATAACTTTTATTAGCTTATTGTGCGATTTATTGTGACAGATGCTAAAAATATCAATAATATTTAGTTATTGAAAAGTTACTATCTAAGCCTATTATTTAAAGTTGAATTTAGCTGTATTTGTATTTCCAGTTTGGCTGTTAATAATCATTTTGCCAATAAAAACAATTAAATCAAAAATCATATTAAAATAAAAATAAAAAAATAAAAAATTATAAAATTTAGTCGAAAGATAAATATTGATGAATGTGAAAAAGGATATTTGTCTAAATTTACTGTACTTTATTGACTTTGGTATGATGCATTTAATAAATTTTATTGGAAAACATATTTCATAGATAAACATATGCACACAAATTGAAATTCTTGTATGTTATGAAAAAAATTTATAAATTAAAAACATATTTAAAATATATAAATTGAGGTTTTGTTTTATTACTGCAAATTTTTATAATTCAAATATAATAATTTTTTACAATTTTTCTTATTGAAAGAGCAAAAACACGAATGAACACGATTTAGTTAATCAAGAAGAAATTATAACGAAGTTAATTTTGTATTGAAGTATTTTATCTTTTAAATCTTAGCAGGCAAGCATCACTTACTATTTTGATTAAGTCGATCTCTTAAGGTAAAGGCGCTGTCAGTACTAGACGACAAATTAATTTTTTTAAGAATTTCAATTAATTTCAATTTCACGGTATATCTTAATTTGTTATTCCGTATATAATTTCCACGATATCTATTTGCTATTGTAAATCGGTAAGATCGGTCTATGTCCTTTTAGTCAGCGGGAAAAACACCAAGACTGTTTAAATTTTTCCATATCATTTGGAACAAAGTAGCATCACCAATAATAAAAAAAATATATATATTAAGCGATAGAGAATTAAAAAATAAAGAAAAAACAACATCAAGAGGTCTTTCAGAAAATAAAAAAAATTTTAAGAGCCTTTAACATTTTTATATAAATTTATATACCTATTTTTCAAATTCCTTGGTTCTATGTCATCTTAATATTTGTCTATTTGATTTAAATATATCGTGAAGGGTTTTTAAGGTTTGGCGTAGCCGAATATGATACTCTTACTTGTTTTATTAGGTCTTACTTACAAAGATATAAAAATTTGGCGTTTAATTAAATTAACTTCGAAGATGTTTTAAATAATTCAAAACATTACTTTGTGGATTTTGTAAAACAACAGCTATGAGTATTTAGTGAAAGTCATTGCCTCAAAATATCTAAAGTACTAGTTTAACTTACAAGAGACAATAAGGTAGTCTCTAAAAACAATTTACTTTTGATGCCATCAATATCAGTATTTAATAGTATTGAGCTTGGCAAACACCCAAACTTACTTTTTTTAAATATTAGTAAATTTTCTTTTCTGTAATTCCATCTCTAATAAGAAATTTTTAATATTTTCCACAATTCACTGTACCATAAACTTCTTTACAGTTTCTAGTTATGCTACAAGTTGATAAATGCATTAACACATTGTTCGAAAATAAGCAAATAATTATATATTATTTTTATGCAGGAATTCTTTTAGTTCATGATTTAGTTCTTGTTTGTATCATATTGTATATCTTGCTGTGAAATTTTGCAGAAAATGTTGCAGTAGAATAGAAACAATTAGTATGAAATATGTTGTTTAATGACTCGAAAATATATAAAAATTTTTGATTGTTAATAATCAACAAGCCAACATCATAATCAATTGACATTTATTATGTGAAATGTTAGCGTAATGAATAGTTTCTTGCCAACGGAATTATATTTTGCATAATTATGCAGTAAATTTAATTTTAAATATATTTAAGAAGTAATCATCATTTAAGAGCTAAATAGTTAAAACTAGTATTTAAAAATAGTTAATAAATTATCTGTTTCATAATTGATCTGGGCAAATAATTTATGGCCTCAATATATAATTTGCTTTATGCAAACTCTTTTTTGTATTAAATTTGTTTGAGCCTGAATTTTATTATATTTTAATCTTTTTAAATAGCCTAGTAAAATTTAAATAACTTCACCATGGAGATAAGGGAATTTACTCGATACAGATTCCTTGATATGAAAACGACCTGTCTCTTTACCATAAATGTGTAATTGAAGTAACCAATATGCACTCGAGTGTAGTTTTTACGAGCTTTTTCTCTATATTGGATTCAGAATTTTTAAGTGTATAACATGTGAAGGTAAAAATTTTAGAATATACTCTAATATGTGCGCAAATTAATTACGATAATTTGTCTATTATTTACCTCTTTTTTTCTTGATCGTTTCTCCTTTTTAGCAGCTACCATAAATTCATTAACGGTATCCATCAAAGTGATCTGTTTTAACTCATAAAGCAGCCAGCCTAGAGTTGTATGTCTATCCGGATTTTTAAGCCCACGCATCATCGAACCTTTTGGTTAACAAAAATATTCGTGATAATTGAAAATATAATTAAAGAAAAAAGATTAATACATAATATAGTATGACCTCGACATATTTTTTACATAAATAAAATAAAAATTTTTTTGCATTTTTTTCCACGTGCATTGAAAAACAATTTTAAAATGGTGTTTTTTTTCTAATAGAATGAAAAATCGATGGAATAAGAAAGTTAACATAAATCGAGAATAAATTTGAAAATGTACATTATTCATTATTTCGCCTATTTATATTTAAATTAAAGGTTAATGTGAACTGGTTTAGTTGCTTTGTTAAATTCACAATAATAAGGAGAGTCTCTCTCTTTCTTTCTCTTTCGAATATTTTTTATATAAAATTGCCAGTACCAATAATTTCAAGTATATTCCAAAAAATTCGTTTTCCAAAAATTCGGCTTCTATATGGGATCTCTTACAATCAACCCACCTTGTCACAATGTATACTTAAACCAAAGCTGCTTTCTAGTTTTTTAACCTTTTAATATTAATTTCTAACTACGAGTATATTAATCCTTAGATTTAGGATTTAGCGTTAATGTAACTCAAGAAGTTATGATGAGCGGTTGCTGTAAATTATTATTTTGTGGTGTTTATAATACCTGGGACTTTTCTAATTTAAAGATATACAAGTTCAGTTTTAAAATAAAAATATAAGTTTCAATTTTAAAAATATTTTTCTTTCTTGAAGATATCATCTAACGGTCTGGCGAAATATTGGAATATTAGGATATAAAATACAATTTATTATTTTAAAGCTGATGTAGTCGTTAATTAATTAGAAAAGAAAATTTAATTAAAAAGGTAAAATATACAGTTATGTATATTTAAAATAAATTTCAAATGGTAAGCATTTTAAAAATCTTGTTATGAAAAAATATATATGAAAATTTTTAATAAAATAAATTATCAAGTCAGTAAATTTTATAGTTTTAATTTACATATACAAGTATATTCTTCTTTTTTATTTTAAACACTAAATATTAACAAGATTGTAAGAACAGTAAATCAAAAGCAAAAAAATTTTAATTTCTTTTAGGGAAGAAAAATCATAAAAAAATGATATTTTTATTGGAGTTTGTGCAAACGATAGAAAGCAAAATTTAATTTCCTTGAAAAAAGGGCTTAAAAATTTTAATAATGGAACAGTTTATTTACTATTACGAAATATTTAAAGGAACTGTATGTTTCTTACTTTTTTTTAGCATATTTTTTAATTGAAGTCAAAAGCTTAAATTTTAACTTTTATTTGCTACGCACACTCATATTAAAAGAAAATTTTCAATTAATTAGACAACAAGATATTAGTTACATTGTGTATAAATTGCTTCTTTTTGTTGTTGGTTCACATTAACAAGAAAAAGGAGATAAAGCGATTTTTTCCTTAATGTCAGCTGATATTAATTTGTATGTGAATTTGTTTGCCTTTAACAATGTGATTTTTAACGTGTAGGTTAAGTTTGCTTTAATTTAATTTTTTACAGCGTTATTAGCGTTTCTTAAACTAAATTATGTTTTTCTGCTGCTGCTATCGGTACGAAATAGCTCAAGTATGTCATATAAAAGAATGAAAACTTAAAATAAGCAAATTGTACCATTCTCACATTTATAAACGCTTGTGAGAAAAAGCATATTTATATTATGTTCGTGTACGTATTAATTTTGAATTATTCCTAAAATACTGTTGCTCTTTTTCTAAATAAACGTAAATAATTTTTTTAACTTCCTCCTGTATTGTAGTTATTATGATGTAACTTTTTTTTTTCTTCCTGGAAAATTGTTTGTAAGGTCTTTGAGGAGTATTTCGTACATTGAGTCTACTCAAATTCCTAAGGTTGTTTAAAAATTTAAAATATATCGTTTATGTAGTTAAAGACATAGCGCCAAATTAGTATTAAAAGTTAACAAAAAGGAACTGAAGGTTGTAGGACCAAAACACTTTTAATAAAAAATGTATAAATTCAAAACTATTTCTTAGATTGGCAAGAATATTAAAGAAGTATATAAAAAATTCGGAAAAAAATAGTTCCAATAAAGAACACTATTACCAGGATCGAAAAATATTATGCTACGAGGTACGAGGGGTTATGGAGAAATTTGGCGTGAAAATTTTGTTGAAGTTTGTTGCCAACTATAAGTGAATTGCATATATTAATTAAAGCCAGAATCAAATACTGAAGTTCGTAGTTTTTTATTTTTTCTCAAGGCTTATTAGCTTTTTAAGAGAAAATTAATAAAATTATTATTTCGATAACAAGCACTTAATTTTTTCTTAAATTTTTTACTAAAAATTTGCTTTGCTGATTTTTGCTGAGGAAAATATCGATAATTTTTTCTCTCTTAGAAAGAAGTTTTAAAAAGTGTTGAAATTAATATTCATCCATATAATTCTTATAAAAAATGACTACTTCAATTAAGACAGTTGGCCATTCAAGCTGCTATACTAATGCAAATGAGGCAAACCTTTGCGTTATTCGAGAGCCTGCTTCTTCCAATTTAAGAGAAAAAAGAAGTAAAAAATATCTATTACATCGACATTTTTTTTAATACAATTGGAGGTCATATGGTTATACACTCTCTTTTATTTTAAGGGACAACTTTTATCTGTTAAAATTCGTAGTAACTGCCAATTACATTCCAAAAAATGTGTTAAAGTACATAGTCGCCTTTTGGCTTTTAAGTTTTTAACTTTTTAAAATGAAATCAATCGGTAATCATAAAACTTTGTAAAAATATATTCAAAATCAGTCTGCACATGAAGTAGCAAATGTTATAAAAACAAGTGTTATAAAAACATACACACGAATTGATATATTTCTTCTTGTGAAAATGGCAGATAAATAAAAGAGTATTTTTGTGTTATATCCCACCCAATTTAAGTTGCTCAGGTTTAACCTTCATTTTTTATATTAATATAGAACGTTCCTAGTGGGAGATTTTATATCGTATTATTTATTTTTTAATTTGGTGTCTTGTCATGTATAAGAAAAATTTGACTACCTTGTAATACACGTGTTTCTTCCGTTACACTCTGTCGTATTCTTGAACGATTACATGACAGCATTATTATTTTTCTTTTGTATTATAGGTGTTTATTTTCGTTGAGCTAAAGAAAATTTCTACACACTATTACTGTCATTGTTGTTTATACCTGTTGTGTTGCTTTAAAAATATTTCATCCGCTCCTGTAAATTTGGCTGCTGCTATTAATTAATGCCTCGCTAATTTACAGATTTTTCTTTTGCTGTTTTTTTTTTTTTCAAATATTGGGTAACAACCTTAATTTACGCTTTATTACACTGATTTTTGATGTTTCCTCTCTTGCTTAAATAAAACCTCACCCTCTATTAATTTCTTTGGATAGATAGTAAATTAATTTTTTTTTTCACAGTTTTGAAAATTTATCTACTGTTTGTATTTGTTTTATTTTGTTTGTGTTCGGAAATTGTTTCAGTTAATAAAACTCACACATTAAAATTGAAAGATAACATGCAAAAGTCTGCAAATTTAGTTTTTTTAATATAATTAACTTTAATCAGTTTAGGACTAAGAAATACCAACAACAAAAGTTTAGTTTCTTAACTAATTATTTGAAGGCTTATTCTCTAGAAAATGAAAAAAATTTTTAATTTTTTTTCGTTCATATAAAAACGGCCATCTTGGGTCTTTAAATTTTATGCAGGTATAAAAAGTAAAAGAAAAATGTTTTTTTTTATAAACATTAGTGAAAAATGGACAGTAATTTTTTTTAATCACAACTGATAGAACAATTGTATCGTTAATTAAATAAAGACAAAAACTGCTTTAACATACTTAAACGATTTTAAAAAATAAAAAGATGTAACTATAAGTTCAATCGGAAAGGAAAATCTCAAAAAACGCGTATGACATTGGAAGTTCAAGTAAGAGATTTTGTGCTTGACTGAATTAGTGTGACATAGTGAAATTTAATTCAAATGGTCCAGAAAGCTCCACTATTATTTTCATGGTACATGAAATGAGAAGCTTTTACTTTTCATCCCAATAGGAAGGGTAGATTTGTTATCTGGGATGCTTTAATATTTTAAGAATTTCAAAATGCAAAATAACTGTAGATACTTACAAGACATTACTACGCACACAGCTTTTCGAAAAATTATCGAACTGTTTAAAATTATTTATTGAACCTGACAACAGCAATGTCAGAAGTTCAAGAAAATTAATTTTAAATCAGTCTTCCAAATTGGGTATGAGTGACTTTAAACAAACGCAAATTATAATACTAATTATAAATATAACATAGTTATGTAACTGAGGCTTAAATTAATAATTAATAAGCTCATCAAATCATTGTTTTCTTTTTAATATTTAAAGACCATCGATGAAAGCAAAGAAATCTTTTTTTTACACAAATGATTGCTTTTTGTGCAGAAGAACTCACCTTTCTGCAGGTGTTATATATAAATAAATTTTAACTGACCACAACAATAAACCAAAACACATAACGTTCAGTTCAAGTAGTATTCTTCAAATGAAATTGCGGTTAATAATTAACCACTGATTAAACTATTGCTCTATTTTATTTGTATATTTATTGGGCGTTAACGTCAGTCGTTACGTCTGTATTAAATTACTTAAATCATGTGGTTGATTATTTTAACATTTGAATTTTCTTGCCACACGCAAATTTGGATAAAATTTAATAACTATTTGTAGCTTATAATTAAAACTGATACTCCCGGAATATAATGCAGTACTTTATCATCAACATTGCCACATTAATGTGGTCTCCAAATTGTTTTTATGGTTACAATTTTCAACACTGGTGGTGAATATTAAATTTACTATTTTGTCAATTTATATTTGACTTACAATACATTATCTTTATTAAATTCCCTGGCCATAATCAAATAAAATATGAACCGTTATATGAAAATCATATCATAGAGTAGATCATATCAATTTAGTTTTAAATTAAAGGGGTTGCAGATTAATTCATTTTTAATTAATATTAAATTTACTATTTTGTTAATTATATATAACTTGCAATACATTATGTTCATTAAATTCCCTGGCCATAATCAAATAAAATATGAACCGTTATATGAAAATCATATCATAGAGTAGATCATATCAATTTAATTTTAAATTAAAGGGGTTGCAGATTATTTCATTTTTAATTTAAAATTATACAAAAATGATTTTCAAAATTTTAAGTTTCTTTGTAGTCTTTAATGTTTAGGAAAGTTTCCTGAAACAATATTTTTATTTTGCAGGAGTACTTTATAATCGTATGCCTCTTGTTGTGTACACTAAACCAAAACCATATTGGTACAATTTTTATTACATATTAATTAATTTCGCTATTGAAATTTGTTCGAAAAACTTAAAAAAAATAATAATCTTTTAAATTGTTTATTTTTAAACAATAATTTTCTTAGGAAAGGCTGATAAGGTGGCATATTTCACAAGCAAGTTTTCATGTATCAATTCAAGATTTCTTAAAAAATGTAGCAATTGGAAGACTTGTAGGAAAATTTAATTTAACAGAATGTACGAGTTAGTTAGCAAAAATGTATAAATAAAGCTTTGAAGGTGGTGACTCTTAAATTGCCAAATTAAACACATAACTCTTGCAAAGAAAACTATTGAAATTAACTAAAATCTTAACTCTATACAAATTTATGTTATAATTTTAAATGTTTAATCATGTTATAATTGATAACGAATTTAAAATTTTAAAAATATTGTAATCTATTAAATTAAAAAATAAATAGAGGCGAAATTGGTAAAGCTGTTATAAAAGCCGAAATAATGCTGGACAGGAATAATGCAATAATAAGCAAATCAATCAATGCAATCTTTCTTCGTCTTTAATGTAAAAATTTTAAATATGAAAAGTATGTCAACGTTATATTTTTTTTAATAAGAAAAATATTTTTTGTAACATTAGTAATTAAATTGATTTGTTTCAAACGATTCTTAGTAATCTTTTTTCTTTTTCTTTTCAAACTTGACATATTATCTAGCTTTTTCTATCTTTTATTTTTTTAAAGCTCTTTGGTTCTTCTTTGCTGTCTGAAAGTTATTAAACATTTTCGAATTTCTCCTTTTTCCTTTTATGTTCAATGTCAGTTACTATGTTCTGAAAAACATGCGATTAAAATTCAAAAATAAAATATTCCCTTAAAAAACATTATACGAATGTTATGAACAACAAAAAATTTTGCTTTAAAAGAAATACAATAAAGAAATGAAATTCACGCTGTAAACACTTGCAGCATTTTTTTCTCATCTCATGCGATATTTATTTTTTACTAGAACAGCTTACAGATATTGAGAAATAAGCCAAGAATAATTATAGTACTTTGTATACGCCAAAATAAAAAAATTTAATTATCTAAAATTGTGTCAAGGAGTATTGCATAGCGTCAATTCATAAATAAAACTTAAATAGTAAATGTGATAACAAAAATCGTAGCTATAAAATTAGTTACTATCGTTCTGTTTCTGTTATTCTCTTACTTGTTTGCTTTTCCCTGCTGTTCATAACTGATTTGACTTGATTTTTTACCATAAAAGTTAAGAAAGTAATAGGAAATCATCATTAAACAGCAAAAGCTCGTGAGAATTTATATGCTGTCTTGCTGCATTTTAATTTAATTTTAAAATATTGTTCATAATGAAGTCAAAAAATAGTAAATTATCAGAAATAATTTAAAAAAAAAAAACTTATAGCTCAAAATCTCTAAGCACATAGAACTCATGAGATCCCAAAAAAAGTCTTGATCCATTGAATTAAAAAGGTTCAGAATAGAATTATAATTTGTTTATGAAGGTTTCGTATTTTTATAATAATGTATAAAATGTTTATCAGGAACACTACTGAAGTAATTACTCCTATTGGTGATGAAACACTGTTGAGATGGATGAATTAAAGACAGTGAGCGACAAGAACTAAGGGGATGTTTCTCTGCGAAAGAAAAGTAGTTGGGTTGAGTTGTAGCTTCAAGAAATGTAGAAAAGCTTGTAAAAGAAATCTTTATTATTAGATGGTATTAAAATAATGTAAATATTTTAATATTTTAAAATTATAACTAAGTGGTAGTTATTTAAACCCCTACATTCATGTTTTTGAAGAATTCATTATCTTTGCCTGTTGCAGGTTCTTTTTTTGCCGCGAGTATCAACCGATTTTCTGATGATTTTAAATTACTAGACTTTCATTAAACAATTATAACCTACACTCCAACAACAGCTTAAGAATGAACTCATGTTTAATTTTTTTAAACAAAACTAATAAATCTTGGCATAAAAGCATTATAATATTAAAAATATTTTGTTTGATCTAGTTAATTGATTGCTTGAAATTCACACCAGATATATAGCTGGCATTTGATAAATATATAATTATTGCTGGAACTAAAATAAATTCAAAACTGAGACCTGAGAACTGTAAGCTGTGATAACCTTCTAAATTTAATGTTTATATACATGTAGGATGTGGTAGTCAAGTCACTTCACAAACGGAATACCTATTGTAAGTGCTAGGCGCATGACAAATATTAGGCTTTGATATATAAAGTAGAATTAGACACAACCAATACTCAAGCAGAAAAAATAGTGTGTCATGAAATACTAAGTAAGCTAGGATACAAAAACAATGACGTGAAAAACATTCATACATATTAAACATAAAAATTACTAACAGACACACGAAAATAAATAGTAGGCTTTGGCTAATAATATTAGAATAGTTTTCAAAGAGACAGATACGTACTTGATAATACTTATAACTTGTTTATAAAACTCTTAAAACTTTGAATGTAAATTTTATCTATGTTAATCGCTAAATTAAGAACTATTAATAAAATAAAACTTATTAAATAAAAGACTTTGAAAATAAAAAATTACAACTTTCTTTAACAAAAAAAAAAAAAAACAGGAATTTACCTAAAAATTCCCTCATATATATTTTTAAATACTAAAAATGAATTCCTTCAAATTTTTAATTAAAGCATAAACTTCTAAAATAAAAATGCTCGTAAAAGTTTTTGTGCTTACTGATTTCAAAAATTGCTCTCATTTATTCCATCCTTTAAGAAATACAAACAAATAAAAAAATTTAATACAATGAAAAATTCTCACACTAAAAACTCTGACTAAAAAAACAGAATAATAAAAATATTTTTAGCTAAAAATTACTTTATGTCGTCAGCAGGTTAGAAAGTGGCAACAAAGCTAAGTGCAAACTTTTGAGTAAACAACAAACGTTTTATGCATTTTAAAACAGCTTGAATTAAAAAAGAGATGCACTTACACACACGATTGCATAAAGTATTCCTCGGAAAATTTTATAGTCCGTATGTATGTAAACTGGTTTGCGTTTAACTTTAAAGGTTTTAGAAGAGATGCTAAAATTTTTAAAGAATATAAGACTTTAAAAGCGTGCACGAGCTATTAAAATAGTGAAATGTTTAAACAAAGTTGAAAGAACGCACACAAGCTTAAATAGAAACGTGGTGGAAATGCTTAAAATTATATTCAAGGTAAAAAAACTTCTAACTTCTTTAATACAAATAAACACTTTTAAGAATTTCTCTTATTTGTTTTAAATGATTATGATAAAAAGAAACGTGACTTTTTTGTTTTTCTTTCTTAAATAATAATTTTATGATATACACAAAATCTAAATATCATAGTTAAAAGCAAAAGTATCATAAGTTATTATAAAAGCAGGCGATTGGTTATTTTCTTTTATAAAGATGAAAAGTTGTAAACATTGCTACATGCACCTGGAACAGAATAAATTTTGTGTTAATATAATTAAATTTTTCTATTGTTTTGAAATCTAAATTCAGAGGTGAAGTAAAATAAAAGACTGTATGAAGTTGAGTTTTGAATTTAAGAAAAGAGGATTATATGTATATTTAAATTTTATTTAATTATTTTATTTTAATTAAATTTACAGCCGTTTTTTTAATAAAAATAATTAAAAATACTTTTTTTATTGTAGAAATTTTTCCAGTATATTTGTTTCTGCTTTGCTCTTAAAAACTGCAAATATGATATATATTTATTTAAATAATATTAAAAATTAAATAAACTCTTAATTTTAGTTAGTTTTTGCTTAAATCTGCTTGTGTTGTTTTGGACTTCTAAAGCCATTGGTATCACAACATTTATTTAACTTTTTGTTAGATTTTCAAATGTGATTTTGTGGCGGAATCTCTGATGGAAAATAAAGTGACATTTAAGTTAAATGTTATTGCATCCAATAAAAATATGAAAAATTTATCAATATCAGGCTTATATATGTAGATACAAATGTATGTGTGACACAAACATGGAATTCTTTAATTGATTTGTTTTTAGTAGTCTATTAATGTTTTGATATTTTTGAATGTATGTATATCATTTTGAACATAATTTTGTAGCAAGCAAATGATAAATGAATATACATGCATTTATTGCATCTAGATTAAAGAATGACAGAGTTTGAATAACTTTTGCTTGCTACGTAACGAAATGTTAAAATTAAGGATAATATTTATCAACTTAAGTCTGCATTTGCTGAAAGTATTTCAACTCCTTTCAGATTAAAATAATAACAAGCATAAGTTATCGAAACTGAAAGCTGATTTAACTTTTGCTTCAATAAAATAAAATACCAAAATTTGTATAAGATTTTTATTTAGTAGAAAATAGAAGTTTTAAGCCTTAGTTATAAATATTATGAAGCAAAAGAAGTAGGCGATGTAGGGCAATACGACTAGATACGGCGGAATCATTTAAGGTTTTGTAGTAGATAGTTTTCAAGGTATGAGTTAAAAATAAAAGTCCTTTGAATAAGTTTATTTCTGTTGCAATTTGTTAAATACATTAGTTGTTTGTTAACTTAGGTTTGTTTTGTTAAAAAAATAATAACTTAATTCCAATATTTTGTAACTATTTTATGTCTAAAAAATGGTAAAACCTCTTTCTTAACACTACTTTGTGAAAAAGAATATTGACTACCAATAATTTTAATTCTGGAAACTCAACATTGCCTTTAAAGAGAGGATTCCTTATATACAAATGCCTCATCAAGCTATAAACCACATACTTACCTAACTACATCTATGGTATATGGCAGAAAGAACTGTATTGTTTCGATGTCAAGCAGAGTTACACTTAATAACCCCATGTAACAGACAAACAAATTTTTAACATGTTGTTGTTTTTTAATTTTACAAATATTACAAGTAAAGTCTTTAATGCAGTCGTCAATCATTATCGCCTATGATGATTTTTATCAATAATCTAGAAAAATTTCGATGCGTTTTTCATTTAGATAAACCTTATCAGGCAACTACTAAACTGCTTTTATTAATTGATGGTTTTTTCAGTACTATTAAAGTGCTCCAAACATCAATTTTCAGTACGATTTCTAAAATTATTTTTTAGAACACTCCTCAAAATTTTCACGTAATTATTTTTTAAAAATAGCGCTTTTGCTATGTGATCCAAAAAAATAAAAAATATATATGTAATTATTTAATACGTATTAATTTAGATTTATTTAAATTCGGTTATATAATTTTTTTTTAATTCGTAGGAACACCCATATGTCTGCTTAATATCTCTGATTCTGCATTAACCGCTTTCTAGTTTTTATTTCTTCTGTTTTAATAATCAAAAAATAGGCTAGCTAATTGATAAAACTTATATTCATTAGTGTTTTGATCAAATTATTGAAGGCAAAAAAAAATTTTTTTTAACTTAAATATTCTTAAACTGCACTAAAATAGTTAAAAGTGTTGTGTATGGCGTGTTTAGTAACAAAATTATTTAAAGGAGAAAAAGTTTGATTCTTTGCACCATTCTGTGAATGTTTACCATTTACTTTTGTTTTCACTGGCAGTGAAACGTTAACAAACACTATTTTAAAAGTCATAACAAATAAACTGTATCCTCTAAATAATTAAAAATTCAATATTTAGTTTATTGTTCTTGTTAATTCATTGAAAAAATTTTTTGTTTGCTTGCATTATTTTGAATAAATAATTATTTAATCTTTTACCTTTTTAATTTTTTTTAAGTCATACAATTGATTTTAAAATAATTATTAATTTATTTAATTATATTTGCTAACCATTACATCGATTAGATTTTTCAATTAATTTGCAATAAAGTTTTTTTCTAACAAATTATATTTTTTGTCAATGTATCTATTTCAGTTTATAATAAAAAAATAAAACATTTTATCAAGAGAATTATTTTATTTTATTAAAATATATACAATTTATTTTTAATTAAATAAAAATGATAAATGGAAGTCTAGTGTCACTTTGAGAAATGTTTTAAAATGGTTTATTTTTTTGCAGAAAATCTCATTTCTACAATCCAGTGGAAAAAATAGAATCCATAATATAAAAATATTAACAGATCATTCATAAAGTATATTTCTTGCAAGGTTGGACTACAATCAAACCACGTTATTTTATTTTAGCATAATAAAATTTTGTTTTTTTTATTAATTATTTATAATTATTAAGTTTTTTTCTACTTTATTTTTGATAGGTATTTCCTTGTTATATTAATTTAGTTGCTGTCAAGATGATAAAAGCTATTTTATTAAACTATTAAAACTAAAATTAATGTTGATAGTGCCTTAAGTAAATTTATTTTATTTAACTTAGTGCAGCAAAAGATTCATTTGGTTTAGTTTTAAACAAGCACCTATGAATATTTTTAACTGTTAGTTTTAAATAAAATTTATTTAAGCAGGTTATAAGTTTTATATGTTTATCAAATTTCAAGCTACATTAAATGTGACCCACATATAAGGAAAGAAAACCCAATATGCGAATCTCGTCTATTGTAACTTTTAGCTATTGAGCATTTTTTCAATATTATATTTTAATTGCTATCGTTACTGCATACCATATATTCCTTAACAAAACTCTAGTTAAACTTACACTGATGCTTAGAACTCTGAATAAGTTTTTTTCGACAAAACGATTAACTGAATATAACTGAACCAAACTTCGTAGATTATATCAATAATGCAAATTAAACACATTTTATTTTAATTAACAAAAATTTTTTTTTAATGTCGTTTGATAAAAATAGTTAGTAAATGAAGAAAAGTTCAGTTGAATAAGAAAGCGAACAACACAAAAATTAGCTAAGCTAGCATCCAAGAAAAAAAAAAGGAAAAAGCGGATGATCCCTTTCCATGATTTCAATAAATTATACTTTAATTTATTAAAGAAGAAATTAAAAAAAAATTAAGCTTTTATGTGTTTTAATAAAATTAAATATGGTTTTCCGAACTAAGAAAAGCCCGATAGTTAAGATAACCTTGTAGATTTAAAGTAATTTCCTTGTCATGATTGAGCTCACTTTATAATTTGAAGCCCTTGAATTTAAACAGTTATTATTAGCATTTTATAATTTCTAAATAAAAGAAAACTTTTGCAAATACTTCAACTATTAGAAACAGAAATATTTTCCATATCATTGGCACATATATCATTTAACCAAAGACAAAAGCAACTGAAATTAAAAAATAATTATGTTTGCTATTCAAATTTCGTTGAAGGTTTTTTCCTTCCGTTTCGTTTTAATGTGATAGATAATTTAAATATAAAATAATCAAAATTTATTCAGTTAATTGGATTTTTTCCGCCAGTAAATATTATATTCTTTTCATACCTGTAGGTAAAGTCCTTTATAACTGGCTGTTTGTTTGGTGACACCGAAAGGTATGACAACAATAAAATTTATTTATTTACAATAAATTTTTTAAAATTTTTTCAACACATTCCAACTCAAGAAATTACTTCTAACAGTATTTTCTTTCCGATAAATATTTCTAAACTTAACAAAATGTTTCTTGGTTACATAGTTTGCTTATATTCTTGAACTCTACACCACATTTTCATGTAATTACCTAAATTCCAGGTTCAGTGTTGTACGACGTTTTTAATAATTTAAACAAGGGCCTAAGCCAAAAAAAATGTTTAAGTATTTTAAGCAAATAAATTTTAAAATTGTATCACAAGCCCACAATTAAATGTAATATTTTGTTTTAGAAGTTACTGCTCCATTTATTCTTCGCTTTTCACTGCATTGCCAATTTGCAACGCAAAACTTAGTTTTTATACTTTTTAATTTTTAGGTATACATATGTAGTATTACCAAAAATAAAAAATTTATGACAAATAATCAAAATAAAACATTAGTAGAAACAAAAAACGACAGAGATTTTAATTTAAAAATGTTTGTAGTTAACAACATTGTTTGCAAAACATTTCATGCTATAAAAATTATTTGCTTAAGTTTGTGGACACTTCAATCATAACTCTATAATGCAGAAAAAGGGAAACGAAATTAATAAAACATAAAAGGAAAGCGAAGCCTCACACGCCAAAATATTTAATAGAAACAACAAAATAAGAGATTATATATATTTATACATATTACAGCGTACAGACTGGTTAGTTCGAATATATATCAAAATCAAGCTTCTTAAGGTAAAGAGAAAACCTCAGAATTTGATATTCACTAGAAATTTGATAAAATATTATTAAAATTGTCAGCTTTTCAACTATCTAAAGAAAGCTTAATTTTTCTGAGACGCTAATTCTTTCTTTTTTTTATTCTCTTAATAGTTTTCTCTCATGTGCCTTTGGTTTTTTGCAGTACATTCTGGTTATTAATTTCATATACATTTTCAATTTCATTGCTAAGGAAGCATGAATAAGCTGAAAGATGTTTAAACTTTACATGTTATCTATGTGCAGCTGTCTTTCTAATCAAAAATGTATTGCTTGGAAACTGCATTAGTTGTAAAGCACTTTTCCATGTATTGGGAAGAATGTACTTTCCCTTTTTATTCTTTGTTTCATTGTAGGTTTGCCATTTTAAGGAAAAGAGCTTTAAGGAAAACTGCCAACAATAACACAAAACTTAACAGGTTATGAAAAAAAATTATTTTAGATCTTATAAGATTATTATTATGACACTGATTTTTTTGACAAAGTATTTCTAAGAAAAAGACTTAAGAAGTCATAGAATTTTAAAGAATATAAGAAATCAATATTAAGTTTTAAAGATTTATGGAGCTTAAATATGGAAAGTAATAAGCTTCCAAATAAAGAATGAATTTAATCTACTGTTATTTAGTTTGTTTTATTGTATTTTAAAATAAAATATATTAAATAAAGGAATAAATAGTTTTGAGCGGATAGTTTGAATAAAATGTCAAATTTCTTAATACAAATCTTCTTTGAACTATACATTTTTTTTTTTTTTTTTTTTTTTTTTTTTTGAATAAGAACTATTTTTCAAATAGTTTTAAAATAATTTCGACTTGCAAGAAAATTATTTGACAAAAACTGATCTTTTTGAAAAGAGTGCATGTTTACCATTAAGTTATGTATAACATTTATATGTAAATGTCTTTAGTTACTTCCTGTAATTATCACCAATCTTAATTACCATCCTTAAACAATGTTTCATTGATGCCAATCAAGTAGAATCAATTTTAGTGCTTGTAAGATACAATTTTGTATGCTTACGCATGACCACAAATGGTGCTTAATCGGTAATTACTAACGGTATATGTAAGTATTAAAAAATTAGAGAATTCAGTTTATTATTCGATTTTCTTAACAGATTTTCAAGTCGCTTAACAAGCTTTCAAATGCCTAGGTCTTCTGAAAAGTTGTAAAACACATTTCACTTCATCTAATCTCTTTACTTATGTATGAGTTGGCACTCCAGGGTCTGTTTTGGAATTACTAGATTCCGTGCAAGAAAGGACGAAGAGGTAGCAGTAGGGTACCCAATTCTATTCACTCTCCTGAACACCGATACAATGTCGGCTGTATTTCGCTGTTTATTCAATACCAGAATGAAATATGCTTCAATAGGATTTGAAAATTCGTTCCCGATATATCGCGATACCCGCACATTTTTACGCATATTAGGATCTCATCCATTTGTGGATTCACACCAACCATTACAGAAAGAATTCGTTTTTGAGCCATAAACGTAGCATGTTTAATCAAATTCCTGCAGATTTGTCTTTCCTGTCATTTTTAATGTAGGAAATTATCAAAAGGAAAATAAGAGGACTAAGATTAACTCCACTAAATTGCACTTAGCAAGATTTTAAATATCGTTAAAGGCTGCTAGATGTTTTCAGTCCATATTTTAAATTTAGCTTAAATTTTAAACCGAAAAAAAAAACTAAAATTAAAGTTCATATTTAATAAAATATTTTAACAATTCATTAGATTTGTTTTTGAATAAAAACCATTTATTTTGTTTTACATATCACCAGTTGGCTTCTAAGCAAAAATGTGAGAAACCAAAGTAACGAAGATTTACATTAAAAATTTATATAGAGCCTACTTATGTGAATATTTTAAAATGGTGAACTGTATTTTTTGATTTTTTTTATTCAGAATAAGTATTCTTTTACATAGTTTTTGGTCAAGACATTTTTTATTTAATTTATTTTTTTCTTCAAAAATGATATTTTTTTATAAGAAGCAAGAAAGTCGTATTTCACATCAAAGCACAACAAAAACGCTTATTATAAAAGTCATATATCAAAAAAAAGAAAAGTAAATAAGACCTATGCCAACATACCATAATATACTCACATCCGATAATTTTTTTTAAGATTTTTTAATCGTCACATTGCAATAATTTTTGATCCGACATATCAGTACGAAAATAAATTTTTGCTTACTGATATTCTTTCGTATTTTTTAACTATTAAAAAACTTTAATATTTCATTTTTCATTTTTGCTGCTACTTGGCGTTCAATTTACTCAACGGTTATATCCCATCATCTTCTTAATTGCATAAAATTTCTTTTTTTACTAAATGAGAATTATTTGAAATGTTTACTTTATTTATTTACAATCACATCTTTTGTATAAAAGTTTAATATTATACTCGAAATCAAATGAACAATATTTCTAAGGTGTATATATAAAGCATTTCATCTTTTGCATCAAAACCACAATCAATATTTCATACCATGACTTTTTTGTTAAACGGAAACAAATCTGCTAAACACGTGTGTCTGTATATTCACATATTATTGCATCATAAAAATGGAAAGATGTTAAAATTATCACAGAGTCTATATGACAGTCACATCTGACAGTTGGTTTATTTCAAAGTTTTCGTTTTTTTCTATCTCATCGTGTGCTACCGAATGACTCGCAAGACTAAGAAAATAATAAATGCCACCTGCAACTACTACTGCATAAAACTATAGCAATAACATCAATAATGTAACACACCAAAGTAACTTAAGTTTTACACAAATGTCTCCATTTGAAGGCTGAAAAATGAACTACCTATGTATCTTTTTATGTATGTTTGTATGAATTCATGTTATTGTCCTGAGTTAAAATTTTTTCTTCTTTAAAATGACAGTTACTTTTCTTGTTTCTAATATACAGTAATAATAAGTTGTAAGAAAAGTAAAAAAAACTTTGTAAGTCTTTTCCTCAGTTTATGGTGCATTATAGCAATAAAATTAATATTTTAAGAATTTTTTTTTTATCAAAAAAAACTTAAATTTTATTTTGTATATTTTTGCTTTTTAAAATTACGAATTAAAAATTATGGTAATAAATAAGCAAAAGACGAAGATGAACTAAAAAATTGTTGGGTTCTTTGTAGACTTCATCTTACCGAATTAGTGTTAGTTGATTATAAGCATTCGTCGTTTTACTATTTATCTATTTTTTAATATTTTGCTCGTGAAACATGCAGAAAGTTTTACAATTTTGAGCATATTTTTCAGTATTAAAAAAGTTCTTGATACCAAAACTTGTGTTGTATTTAAATTTTTTAAAACACATTTTAATATAGTTAAACTAAGCCCAAGAGATGCTTGTTTTTATAAAAAAAACTTACTTTAAAATTTATCTCATAGTAATAAAATGATGCATTAATATGCATCACTGGTACATCCAAACTTGATTTGGGATCTTTTGTCTCAGCAATGATTTCCTAAACTAAGTTTGTAAAAAAACAAATTTTTGAATTTATTTTTTTTTTAAATTCGAAGCACTATGAACAATGAGGCTTTTGTTATTAAATTGGAGAAGTGCACTCTGGCCTAGATCTACAACTTAATAATATTTAATTGTTTGAAAATATACTGATGTATTAACTTAATTATTTTCATTTATTTTTTCCTAATATGATGCCTACAGATTAAACCCAATCCAAAAGACCCTAAGCGACCTCTCACCCTTGGTTTGGGTAAGAGTATGATGGCTTCATTTCTTCAACAATTCAGCTGAAGCTCATGCTAAGGTTGTTGATCCGTTTTATATATAACTTCATTTCATCATAACATTATGGTGAAACAATATTGGACCACAACTATTAACTTTTTGCAGTCACATTTAAGCGATAAATTGATATCGAAAAATGGAACTGTCAATTTACCCTCAATACCATTCGATTTGCGATTCTGTATTATTTCCTGTGGGTCTACCTGAAGTCGTTGATTTATGGTGATAAACCAGCAATGGTTGAAGATGTCCAGAATGTGGCAGGTGTCCAGAATGTGTTTCCTCAAGAAGACCTACTGTGGTCAAAATAAATTTCTAGTAAAAAATTTTTTTAAATTAATTTTTTGGTATTTTTTTTTTAATTAAAAGTTTAGTTGGACTGAAATATGTTCGTGATTAAGTGTCTACAGTTTAATACTAAGTGTGTTATTTTAACACAAACTTTTGTTGTTGTTTTGTTGTTGTGGCACCATCTATGCTGGGAATTTTTAATATCATCAAAACTCTATTAACCCTTGAACCTTAAATCTAATTGAAATTTATTTCCTTTAATTTTCAAAACATTTCAATGATTGCAAAACAAATTTGTCTGATTATTATAATATATATGTGAATAGTTATACTTTATTTACAAATTTAGTATTTGAGTGTTATTCAAATAATTTAAATTATATGCAAAACACACCCGCACACATTAAGCACACATAGTTATGAATGTTTGGTGGCAGTTGCTCTCAATTTCCTAAGCATTCGTTCGTATTGTACTTAAAGCTATTAACCCAAGATTAAAATAAATAATATTTGAAATACCTAGTAAAATCAGTTTGAATTTCAATTATAATATGAAAATACGGAGAAGGGAAAATTTGCCAACAACTTTTTAATGTACAGTTTAATATTTCAAACCACAAGCAAACAAGTAGGCAACCAACTAACCAACCAGCCGACCATTTTGTTATACATTCAACAATCATCATGCAACAATGGCTATAGTGAAAGCTGCCAATTAGTGTAACTATTGCAAATAATTTTTAAAATTCTTTGATACTATTAAACACACGAATATCCTAGCTTTGGAGTTTATTGCAATACACTTGATATTAAAATTGTACATGAGGGCTTTTAAATAATTTAAATGTTTGTGTTAAAAATATTGAAACATTTACTATGTATTAAATAGCTTTTTGCTTTGTTTTCAAGTTTTCTTGCGGTTTCATTGCTGGCGTGGTTGCGGTAACAGGAAAGTTAAATAAATAATTTAAAATAAATAAACATAATTATACTTTTCTGTGAGAAAATTTATATCATTATTTTTAATAATATTTTTTTTATTTTTTAATATTTTTAAACAGTCTAGTCAAAGCGTGTTATCAACAAGTGTATTTTTAAATTCACTTCAATCTTGTTGCAATTTGTAGTTGCAGCATCGCCGTCGCTCACCAGTTAAAAAAAAGTTACATCTTTCTTACATAGAATACCATAAAATATACCTATGGATGCTATGGCTCTAAGTTGATGGACATTATATAGCATCGTAGTGTGACAATGTGGCCATGAAATTATGTCGATGCTGATGTCCAAGTAGCTGAACATCACTAAAGGTTTCTGTAGACTGAGACTCGTTTCTGTAATTTGATTGACAAATTTCTTATATAAATATATTAAATTAATATAGAGTAATGGGTCTGTCACTACAGAGGCACAGGTGATTTTTATTTGTCTTGAGTGCACCATATCATTTTTTTTTTTTCGCAACAATGGCTGCAAGCTTAAGTCGGTCGTAAATTTTAAGACACCAAAATTTTCTTCCTTCTGTGATTGTTTTGTTGCTTAAGCTCATATTGTTATATTGTAATATATTTTTGGCATTTCTCTTGCATAATACTTTCCACATCATTTCTAGCCACAATATATTTTATTTTTAATTTAAATTAATTAATACAATGAAAAATTTTCCACCGGCCCTAAATGTATGACCAAAAGGTTTTTTAGATTTTAGTAATTTCATTACTTTATCGTGTAGCTAATGAAATTTTATTATAAAATGTTATGGTTCTTTTAGCTTTTCAATTTGCATTGCAAAATAAAATTATAATTTTTGAAAAGGCCTGTCTGGAAGTTCCAGAATAAATTTGGAATGTTTAGATTTTTTTGCTTCTTGTGACAATTCCTACATCTTCAAAAAAAGTTTTCTAAAAATATATTATGGGCATCCTTTTTTCCTTTTATGATTGTTTTGTTGATGAAGCTCTTAGTATCATATTGTAAAATAGATTTCTTTTGGATTCCACTTAAATAACTTCAGTCACAACATATATTTGAATTAACTAAAATTATTAAAAAAATTTTCATCAGCATTAAATATATATCAAAGAAATTTTATACGATTTTAGTGACTCCATTTTTGTGAACGCAAAAAGACAACATTCTGCAAAAGTTTTTTATTTGATGGACAAGAAAAGAAAAAAGTGAAATTAAAATAATATTTTTTCAACTTCTAAATCCTGCTTAATAAACTTGTCAATTTAGTCTACTGAATAGTTTGCTTTACTTAAAGTTTTTTGTGTTTAGTTGCTTCCAACAGCTTTGTTTTTGTTGGATGTTTTTTCTTTACTTCAGAACTATTGAAAATTCGTTTAAAGTTTTCTGTTTAATTTTTCTTGTTTCCATTAGTTCAACACTTTCAAATTTTATGGTCAAAGAAAAAGAAGGTTTGGAGATTTGAAATTAAATAATAATAAAAAATCTATGTTCTTGCAGTATCTCGAATCGTTTTGGGTTTGTCGCTTGTTAATTTTTTCTGTTATGCTACTGAGGTTGTCAATATGTAGCTATATCACTCTACCAGTTTACATTTACACAGTTATTTATTGAAGTTCGTCTGAGTTTGACTAACTGCAATTATGTGTGGAGATTTGTTGCCAGTGACTACACAATTTATAATGCTGGTAGATTTATTTAACTATAACTGGTTCCAAGTAAATTCTAGTGTGATGAGTAATATTTTTAAATATCTTAGATGAGTTTTTGTCAGTATTAGTTCACTTCCGCGACTGTGTCAGTTCGGCATTCGCTCAATTCTTTAACTTGTACATAAGTGTTTAGTTTATTATTTAAAATGTGTGTAAATTAACTTCCTTAAGTGCTGTCCTTTTTTAGTATTTTAACAATATATTCAACTTTAGTTTTTTTTCTGTTACTTTCCTACCTGGAGTTGCGAATAATTTTTTTTTTTTGCTTTCATTATTTACATATTTTTTCGGATTAAATTTTTTTTCTATTTTTATGCATCATAAAAATTTATCATCTGTTTTTAAGCTTAAGCCCCAGTGTGTTTTGTAAAAACAGTGTGGGGGTGCATTTTTAAGTTATGTTGAGTAAAAAATACAGTTTCGTGGTTGTAAAAAATGTTAACATATTTTTTATTTCCTAAAGAAAAACCAAATGAATTAATATCGATCCGTATTAGGTTCATGCATATTTTAATTAAAACATTTTTTGAAGAAAATTCTTTATTTTTCACAGGAGAAACTTGACACTAGAGAAATAAAATACAGCCATTTCTGAATCGCTATATTCATTATAAATTCGTAATTTGGGTTTGATACCTAAAAAATAGGAGGTATAGTTCATTCTCAAACAATATTTATTTAGTTACCTGAAATTCACCAACATCCCAAAGGTTTTTTTCGCTGTTGTCTTCGATATAGCAACGATAAACAAGCAAGTTTCTTCACAACAAAGCAGATGTTGTTCCAGTATCATCTTACGACAGAAAAAAAAAAATTTTTTTTTTTACATTAAGTTTTAATACGTATATTTTTTATTATAATGATGGTATATTTAAGCTGTAAAATTTATAATTTGTATCAGATATTTTCGTTTAATTCTGTATGAGTCGATAATTACTTATTGGTTTAATTATTAATAATAAATTATTTTTATTAATTACCTTGAAAATTAACATATGTCGCACACTCCGATCCTTTTTTAGATTTTGATCGATTTTATTAATTCCTAAAAAAATGTTGCAACTCTAATCTTAAATTTAAATGTGGCAATATTGCGCACACCAGAGTTAACACCAGGGATAATATAAGTAATAATAAAAGTAATTTTAAAAATCGCAAATAACAAAATTTCAAAGAAACTAACCTACAGTTTGAAATCTATAAGCAGTTTCATTCTAAAAAAATTTTCGTTTCTTGTTTTCTGAAGAACCAATTTAAGAAATTGAAACCACTTTCGATCAGAATATAGAAAGGTAGGATGTGATAGTGTCTACAAACATAATTCCCATGAAATTTATGTAGCACCCAAAAGACATAACGTGGCTATGAAAAACGTCATAATGTCTATATGACGTTTTTAATATGGATATAGTGTCACTATAAATATTTTTCTTAAAAAATATATATTTTAAATTATATATAATAACTATAAATTTATATGTATTTATTTTAGAAAAAGGTCATAATAATTTACTATATAATAATATTTATTATATATTTCCAAAATATTAGGACTTAACAAAAGTTTAATGACATTTTCATATAAAATCTTATATCCTTGTAGTTTTAATGCGAACATTTTAGTCTAAATTTAAACCATGCAATTTTTTGATGCCTTTTTTTAAAATTGAATTAAGTTGCAGCTAAACGGTTAATTTAAACAAAAAATAAATAACATTTCCATAAAATTAAAGACATGTCACATTACTTATTTCTCCTGCTTTATCCCCAAACAAAAACTTCATGACAATTTCATGAAAAATTTCATAGTGTTGGCTTTTAGTAAAACTTACTTATAAAAGTCTATTTTTGTCACGGATTTCTATAATATGTTGTAAGTATGTATGTATGTATAAATGTATTAATATGTATATGTAAAAATTCTAGTTCAAGAGAAGATTTACAAAATGCATTCAAGTATAACTTTATTGTTCAGTCAAACATTTATTTGCTTTTCTCCTCTTTGGTATTAATTACAAAAATTAAACACAGCAATTTTTAAAAGTTCTGTATTGTGAATATAAATTTATGAGACATTCTATTTAACATGCAAATGAAGATGCCCAAAAAAATTTACAATGAGAAATACTTGAAAGAAACAGAGGGAAAACATTTTATATAAAAAAAAAAAATAATTTAAAAAATAAAAATAACATTATATTTATTAAAATATCAGAGTTAAATTAATAAAACAAGTACTGTAGGAAAACGAAAATTTTAAGTATGTTTTTAATCAGATGTTTCTTACAAGTGAAAATAAAGATTGATCAATATCTATAATTTCAAAATAAATGATTATTAAATATCGTACTATGATTTCAATATCTATATTATCATTTGCAGCAAGAAAAATGGAAAATTGTTTTTATTTATTATTTCGTCTACTTTTTTAACAGTTTTACAATCTTGTAGCCGGGTGTAATTACTCATTTTATTTTATTTATTTCTTACACAAAAATTACCGCAATTTCAGCAAGCGGAAGTAGTTTTCCGGCTTTAAGTACTTCAGCAAGCACTAAGCATTGCAAGTCTAATTTGCTTTTAAAAAGAAACGAACAAAATTATATTTTAAAACTAGCACCTTTTACTTCACATACAATTTTTTTGGGTGCGAAAAAAGGGTGTTTCGTTGGCAAAGTCTAAAAATAAGAAAATTTCTAAGAATTTCATGTGTTAATTGTCACTTCAATACGAAATAATTTTTGCTCCACACTATCAAAACAAAACCTAAAACTAGAGCAAAACTTCCTAACAATAATAAGGAAATGAAAGTGAAGCAAAATTAGTGAATAAGAAGAACTAAGGTAGAGCAAGGTGAAAAGCAATGCAATGCCAATGAATTGAACCATAAGTAAATTAAGCAAAAGTTGCACATAAAAATATTACATTTTAAAGATCAAAGAAAAAAATGTAAAATACTTTAGCACTCGCCGCTTTAAATTACTAAATTAACGTCATAATCCTTTAAACAATTCATGTTGAATCCCTATTTTAACGTCATCTTGCGGGCACGCTAAATCATTCTTGCCCGGACTGGCGTAGATAGGCTTAACTCGGGAATGATAAACTACCGCCAGAAAAATTTAGCAGCTTTTACAATTTTCCTGTTTTATGGAATTTTAAACAAGCATTTCACTAAGCGAATATATTTCTTAACATTAATGTCAACTCTTGATTAACTTAATAATGCTTTTACCTGATACAAACAAACCCACTTTAAATTATTAAATCCATACATAGACACTACAAACATTCTTTTACAACAACAAAAGTTTTTTAATAAAAAAGTTATGAAAAAGTTTTGCGCCATAAAATAAAAAATTTATTCGATTTTTAACCGTGTGTTTATACATGAAGAAATTGTTTGAAGAAATCTATATGCGTTGAATATCCTGTGAATAGTAAAGTAATGTAAATTTATTTCCTGCCCAGCAAAATTTTATTGTTTGTTTGCAACTTTAAATTTTTTTAATTTGAATGTACTCACATTATGCTTAAAAATTAGGTTACGAAAGAAATTAAAAATATTTACTGAAAAGATTATAGAGTCTTTTAACATAAAATACCTTCTCATCGATTCTTAAGAGCAACTAGAAAATTTGGGGTTTACTGAACTATCAAAAAAGATCTCACTATTATGAACTTTACTTTAGGCTACACTACGAAAGGCAAAGATACTTGCTTTTATGACATCTCTTACACCCTCAGGAATCTCTATTTAAGAAAACAGATTAAACGTCTCTGATAATATAAGCAGTAGTTATTAATGCTAGGAAAAATAGTAGCAAATTTCTATTAAAGCCAGTAGTTGCATCCTTTCCAGTTCTTAGCATCCTTAGTAAAGTAACTTTCTCGAACGATGAATATTTAATCTTGTATACATTTTTTAACATAAGTTATTTAACTGGCCTTTTAATTATGATATTCAACTTTGATTCTATCTTTCACTAATTTCGGATTCATTAACCTCAAGCATGAGTTGCGATAAGTAAAACATTCTTGTGGTCTATTTTAAATTTTGTTTTAGTAAAGCATTTATCAATTTTCATTAAAAATAATACTTAATTTATGTCGGCATGGACAGAGTGAACACTGCTTTTTACATTTAGATGTCAAACCTAAAATGCTGTAGCTGCAGAAAGTATATTTCAAACTGAGAAGTGTTTTTAATCCCATCGTCATAACAATAGTCTGAAATATGAAGAGATCTCTAGCATATGAGCTAAGTTTTTGCAGAAAATGGCAACGAGGTGATCAGAAGTTTTTTTCCACTACCATACTGTATCACATGTTGTACTGCTAATCGAAACATACTTTGAAACACCAAGATAAGCAAGTCTTACTTCACGCGATATATTCTACAGACATTTCAAGTTACAAAGAGCTGCTGCAAATTGGTTTTAAATGATTTTTGGATGGTTTAGAAAATCATTAAGTTTAAGGTGCTTGATTAAATTTGCAAGCGCGTAATAACTTAAAACATGCACAAAATTATTTATATATTTTCAAAACAATTTATATGTTTACCTGGAAATTTTATTACCTTAAAACCTTGATAGCACAATATTATTTCCCCAGTTATTTTCAAAGCAATAGAAGCAACAAGTAAGATTCGTTGTGGGTGTGTTGCTTTGCGTAAACATGAGACATGATGAAAAAGCACAGGTGTTTAAGTGAAATAAATACATAAAAATTCACTCAAGGAAATTAAATTATTAAAAAAATTACGTTGTTAATAATCATAAAATTATGTTTAATTTTTATGTCACTTAAAATCTGCTGGCAAAATATACTTTTGTATCATTTTTTTTTTTTGCAATATTACTAAACGAAAAAAAAAATTATTGAAGAACTATTTACTACTGAATATATGAACATAATATTTTGACTATACATAATTCTATTAGAAAAGTAAAGATTAATATAACCTCGAATTAATACAGGAAGTTTTCTTAGAAACATTTACAGAAAGAAAGAAAACATTGTATGTAAAAAATTAATTTCAAAATATATATGCTTATGAAATAAGGAGAAGGGGTTAGTATATCGACTTTGGGACAACCTAAGAGCTGTCATGGTTTATGAAAGTGCTTAAGACAAGTGTTTCTTCAATAAAAATTGTTTATGATGATAAAATTAGAAATAAAAAATTAATGAACTAAATTTTAAATTGCATTTCAGATAATCGTTAGAAAATTAATAAATTATAATTTTTAAAATTGTTTATTAAACTATTTTAGCGCTGTAACAAATGAATAATTTAAATTCCGCTTAAGCTTCAATTTTTAAAACTATTAAGAAATTACAACCATTTAAAAACAATCGTGTCTATTTTTATTGAAGTCCTAAAAAAATATTTGCACCAACATAATTTTTTTCTTTTATAATTTTTATAATCTTTAATCGTTTATACTTACAAGCTCAGGACAGTGAGATATGATAAGTTTAAGAAGATTTATTTAGCTGATAGCTTAAGTAAACTTTTAAATAAATTAAAACTTTGACTGCATTTATTTTCATGAAAACTGGTTGTCCTAGCAGAATAAATCAGAAAATTTAGATAAAATTCTCACCTTTTAAATAACATTTCGCACAAAATTACCGTTTTCGACATAGAAAAATCTTTTTTTTCGAAGAAAATACAGTATAAAAATGCAAAAAAAAATATTTTAAAAAACCCTTTTTTTAAGATTTGTTTCTTATAGAGTATATTAATGAAACATTAGAATTGCAGTCTAAGTGTCTGCGTAAAAAGTAACCCAAAAAATGAAACCAAAATTTTTTTTCATTTTTTAAAAACTCCTTAAGCAGTTTATTTTTTTATCTTCAAAAATTCATGATAAAATTTAGTAAAGTGACTTTTAAAATAAATAAATATGTTACACCTATAAGAATAGAGTGGGTGGCAATGTCTCCATAGTAGCGCTTAGAAGCAATTGTCAGTAGATTTTGGATTAGGAGATTATTCCTTAAAGAATGCTACATACATATATCCTTTGAACAGCTCGTAAACCTGTAATGCAAAAAATCTATTTAGAGTTTTTTGCTTTCATTATATTGCAAAAAACGTATTCAGATATTCTCTCTTTTTTTAAAAACTATATTTTTTTCTTTTTTCAGTTTAATTGTTTTGTTTTAACCGATGCTGTAATTTTTATTATTTTCTCTATTAAAAACAAATACTGTATTTGTAAGCTTTACTCTTAATAATATGCTTATATTGTTCCTTTTAAATTGCTTTCTTAGACCCTTTTCTCTATTGTTGCCTTTTTCGCTTAAATTATGTAAAAGATTTAAAAAACTTAATTCCGCAGGATGAAATGAAAATTAACAACAGTAAAAAAAACTTTTATTTCTCTTAAGTTTTTCTTGTAAAACATTTTATTTGGGTTTTTGTACTTTCACCAGAAAACCAAAAAATTTCAATAATAATTAACAACTTGCTTAACTTTTCATGGCAGAAAATAATATTTTCTTTCATATTTATTTCGGTTTTTAGGACAAGTTGCCTTTATTTTTGTTGTTAATTGTGTACACAGTTACAGAAACGGACAAAAAGAAAATAATTTTGTTGTTG
Organism: Cistogaster globosa; assembly: GCA_937654795.1. NCBI lineage: Eukaryota > Metazoa > Arthropoda > Insecta > Diptera > Tachinidae > Cistogaster > Cistogaster globosa. The sequence continues at coordinate 113,981,769 of OW569405.1, read as the reverse complement.
TGTTTTACTTTCGCTACGGAACCAAGTTAATTATAAAATTAAGTTAGCTTGTCAACAACTGTCACACAAATTTAGTCAAAACCGGTGAAGAAAAAAATGTATAAAAATGGAAACTTTTTAACAAAATTCTTTTCATAATATTGGTTATTTGAAACGTCAAAATAAGTGTTTTCCTAAAACCCATTCAAATAAAAACCGATTAGAAAAAAAAATAATACTTAGGACGGAAAAAAAGAAAGAAAAATATATAAGTTAACTTAATTTATGTCAAGCAACTTCAAGCTGAAATTTAATTAAGATTTATTTTGTAAATCATTTTTGTTTGAGTTCTAGGTTAAACCACTTATAGCCGTTAAAATATGTGGTAAATTTGTATGCAGTAAGCACGCTATTGTAACTTTTTACTTGGTCTGAATAAAGTTTTTGTAAAATTCGACAGAAACCATATTGTTTCTAATTAGTTTCTTTTTTAAGCAATTTAAAAATATTACATTTTTTAAGAATTTATTAAGTGAAATATCTATTAAAATTCTAACTAATGAATCTCATCACGATTAAAACATATCTGTGGACTTTTGACAAAACAACCTCTTTCAAAAACTGCAATTTTACAGGAGAACGAAAAAACTGTTAAAATATCTAACAACTTTGATTTTGTAATATTTGGTGAAAAGGTGAGAGTCTAGTATTAAATTTAAATACTAAATTGAAGTGAATATATCAATAATTCTATTCTAATGCCAACAGATTTTCAGAACAATTAAGAATAAAAAGATAAGATGTTTTGTCGAAATTTTTTTCAACAAAAAAATTAACTTACATTGCACAAGTTGTTTTGTTAAAATGGTTCTAAACAAAAACGTGATTTATATTTTGCGCTTATATCAAGGCAAGTTTTTTTTTGTTAAAATCGAACTAATAAAAAAAGTAGAAATAGGTTATTTTAAAAAATATCATTATATTTAATACATATAACATAAATACTTGAATTCAATTAGACAATATTGGTACAAAATTATATTTCTGTAAGGGAAACAAATTTTAACAAAAAATCGTTCGAAAGGAAGGAAATAAAAACTGTTACTCTACACATTTTAAAAGCATAATATTGTTATTGAATACCTCCATCTTCGTCAAGGTCTGGGTGAACTTCAATGGGGATATCACCTTCCGCCTTAATATTCTGATAAAAACTGTGGTAATTTGTACCAATTAATGGCAGCATATCTAATAAATCTTTCTTTTTATTTTGTGTTATAGGCAAAGGGGAATTGTAGCTTGTGGCCAATTGGGGAGATGATTCTTTACGGCGACGTGAGTTTATATCTAGCATCTGAAATGACTCTTCTGGGTGCAATGAAAATTTATACTGCAAAACTCCAGGCTTGCTTTTTTCGTATCTCAGCCATCGAACATTTTTCCACTCAAACTTGTCACCTAAAAATCAGAAGATTAAAAAAATGGTATTGTGTTGAAAAGAATGTAGGTATTTAAAATTATACCTGAAATGCTATGTGACCTCCATGTATATTTGTCCTTTAGTAATGCACGAAAATCGAAAAAATCATCTTGTCTTAATTCATGGACAATATAATTTTTATTGGTCGCCGATATTAAGTTTGCCCAATCGTGTGAATGTTCAATAGATCCGAAGAAATTTTTTCTTTTCTTTTCTATTTGCGCATGTACAGTATCACATTCAAGATGCGTATGACCCACGACAAGAAATTTATGATCAATAAGTTGAATGCTTGCGTGATCTTCCAAAACTTTTCCAAACATTGTGCAAAGATATGAGTTGCGATTCTGACCAGGACAGGAATCACTATATAAAACAATATGACGAACTGAATTTGGTAAATCCAACAGACATTTAAATATGCAAGACCCAATATAGTTTGCACCACGCTTTGCAATGGTTTCGTTCCATATATAGCACAAGGCTTTTTTCGTTGCTCCATCATGCACGGTTAAGTTAAAAGTCCACAATGATCTCTTGTAAAAAAACAAAGCAGCACGTAAATAAGGAGTTGGAAGACATTGTTGTAAGTCAAATGTAAACATTCTTATATTTTCGCTATTTACTGCGAGTTCCTTATCTTTTTTCTTACTGCGAGTTCCTTATCTTTTTTCTTGCATTCATACGAAAAATCTGCATCGTCATGATGTTTTTTTTGTTCTAACTTCAGCGATTTTTTTTCATCTTCGTCGACAGAGTTTCTTATTTTGGATTTAAAGAGTTCGCATGTATTACACAGATCAAGCTGAGGTTTCTTGAACTTAATATCTAGGGTAGTAAATATATCTCTATATTTTGATTCCGATACGCAATCAGAGTATTTTTCTGTATATAACCGGTATAGTTTTGCCAAGTTAAGACCACGTTCGAAGTATAATTGATTTGTATGTCGACGACTGTAGTGGCTTTCGTACTTCGGAATGCTGTTTATATGATCTATAACTTCATTATATTTATCAATCGAGAGTTTATGAGGTGGATCATGTTTTCCACGTCTATCATCTGGTATAAGTCCTCCAGAAATTTGTTTTATTTTATGTAAATTCACAGTTTTAATCGCCTGGATTGTTTGTCCATATATTTTTAGAAAGCACTTATGACATACCCGAATCTTTTGTCCATTTTTTTCACAATAGTATTTGTACACATATTGTCGGTTTCGTGGTCTCGAAGCTTTAATAAGAGTCGCAGTTTCCTTGTTCTCTATAGCAATCATTTGCGAAATAAATAGACGTCTTTTGCTATAGTCTCCAAGATTCCAATAGGTTTTAAATATATGTTTTTGCTCATCTAAAGTTATCTTTGAGTGACAATTTTTCTTGCAGTGATCTAATTTTATGAACTTTTTGGTAACCTTTTTCGATTTTTTTGATGTTGTTGGAAGTTCGTGATCTTCATTCGGTTCACTGACATATTCTTCCATTTCCTGAGTACTATTTTGCATACCATCATAAGCTTGTTCCGATGGAATATAATCCGAGTCATCAAAATCGGTTTCGTGGAAAATGTCTTCGTCACTTATTTGATTTGACTGTTGTTTAAATTGTGATGGTTTATCATCATTCATTTCGACGTCAGACCCTTTGGGAAAAGGTTTCATTTTGTCGTTTTCTTCTAATTCATTATCTTTACAAACACTGGAATTATATGATTTTTGAATCTTGGCCATAGCTTTTATATATTTTCGGGGAATGAAATTCAGTCAATCACTTTAGCTTTAAAACGTAACGCCTACTATTTTTCGAATTGTTTTGACCTAGCTGTGCTTTTTAAATGGCAGTGGTACCAGATGATAAGAAAAGGCAATAGTGCCAGATGACTTAACATGGCAATGGTGCCAAATAATAAAAACGACAAAAACCTGTAGTGCACTACTGAAATTGTTGTAACTGGAAATGAGGCAGAATTTATACCACGCATGAACTCCAAAACAGCTTCTTTTGATCAAAACATTAATTTTCAAGTTCACAAAAACACTTATTTGCAAACAATTTTTTACTTTTTATCAGATTTTGTTTTCACATAAGAACTTCTTTCCACACAAGTCGTTTAGTCAAAATTAATTTACTCTATAAAGTATTTAAAAATTTATCTTGTCTCTAGCAAGTTACATATTTTCTAAATTTCAGTTTTGATAAAACAACTTCTTTGAAGAAAAGTTGTTTTGTTAAAACAAAATGTATATAAGCAAAAAAATATTAAATACAATTTAGATGTTTTGTCAAAAGGATATAACAATTTTATTTCTTGCATTTTAAAAAATTTTTATACTCTGTCAGATAAGATATTTTATCAAACATTTTTTTCAAATATAATGAAAGAAGTTGATTTTCCGAATACTGTAGATTTTTAACCAAATTGCGTAGAAATGCAAGGATTACACCAAAAGAACCGTCTTAAAAATTTATATTTAATATAAAAATCTTGCAAAAATTTCTTATTTCTAGAGAAGTTGTTTTGTCAAAAGTCCACAGATATATCTGTTGGATATAAGAAAGATACTTTTTCATTTTCATTATTTTTATTTGCTCTTAAAAATTCAAAGTGTCTTCCTCCTACTATTTAAAAGATAAAACAATACTTGTCGAAATCACATTTCTATCAGGACACCATTCACTTAATTTTTTTGTAATTTTCCTTACAGAAAACAAAGCAAAAGGCTGGATTCGGCAAAATAAAAGCCTCTATGGTAATACCCTTTAATTTTGTAATTTGTTTTTATATCGGACATATTTGTACATGCTCTCTGTAAATTCTAAATATCTGCCAACTGTAGGTGAATAACTAAAGGCATGAATTTTAAGATCAAGCGACTAGAGGATTAATCATAAATTTAAAATTTTTTGTATATAAAATATGTGTCAGTACATTTTGTTTTTATAAACTGAATATTTTAAACACTGTTTATAGATCTCTACAATCAAAATGTTCAATTTATATAAATAAGAACTGCAAGAAAAAATAAGTAAAAATTGATGCAAACTATAATTATAATAACGGCTTTTTTTCGCTCTTTTTATCACCAAAGGAATATTTTACTATACCAAAAAATCTTAACCGTATTTATCACTAACATTTTTTAAAAGTAAAACTGCATTTTACAATTATTATTGCTTAACACAAACTTTGTTTTTATTCAGTTTCTCTTTGTTAACATTAACAGTAACAAAGCTGGGTTTTTATGACAGCACCATAAAAAATACGACAGCGAGTGACTTTCAAGGGATACATTTTGTTGTACGCTTTTGAAAAAACTTTTTTTTTAATTTCGCCTTTTGAGTAAAACCGTAGTTTCTATTTGATGTTTCTGTTCTTGATTTTTTTTGTATTAATTTCAAGTTTTTTTTTAATATCCCTTTCTCTACATCGGTGCCCCCTTGAATTACATTTCATTGTAATTGGAATTTGTATATTACAATATAAAATTATGTTGGCAGAATATATTCTCACGGAGAAAACAAAATTTCGCTTTATCAACTAAATAAAGTATGAAATAATTCAACTAACTTCTAAATGAATAAGAAACGCTTAAAATTTTAAAATAACTTTTAAATAGACATAAGTAAAATTTAAACTAATTAATTAAAAAAAAAGAAAATAATGTGCTATTTTTTATCCCGTAATCAAATCACCGATTTTGATTTTTGAAAGATAAAGCACGTCTTAATGGCCATTTCGCTACGGTTTGATTAGCTCGTCAGAAAATTTTTCACAAACATTTTAAATAAAATTAAAATTTTTGCAAAACAATGAAGTACAGATAAAAATCAAAGCATAAGCAAAAAAGTGTAGCTTCAAGTTAGCAAATTTTGAAGATAATGCAAATAGAGAAAAAGATTATTTTTAAGTTTATTTTTGTATTAAGTAAACTTTAACCTAATTTGTAAGTTCGAATTTACAAGCTGTCTGACAAAGACAGTGACCGGAAATGCCAGGTGCATAATATAAAGGAATTTAAGGCCGAAGGAGACTTGTGGGATAGTAGCCTCATTAGCAACCATTGAAGTCTTTAGCAAGTTCATAAAGGTTACTTCAAGTGTGTACAAAAATTTACCGTGACATCGAAATGATTGATAAAAGAATTAATAAAGAAAGATTGGGGATATTGTGTCACCCTGCAGGTAGCAAAACTTTTCACACGCTTCTCTAAAAATTTAATAGCTACAGATCAAGAGATCTAAAAAGAGCGCATTAACGATGCTTTTAAAAGAGCTACTGAAATAATAAAGAACTATAGTAATGCGTCCTATAGCTGCTTGAAGGAACACATATTTTCGCTTTATGTCGTCATATGTGAACATTTTCTTTATCATCATGCAAACGACGAAATGTACAATTAGAGGGATCACCTGAAGGGTTATAGATAGAGGACTTATATATTCTACAGAGCTGTTCGGCCTGAAACAATTTTAGGAGACAGTCATGCACGTCATTTTTGTAGAGGCAGCCTTGGACCCGTTACAATTTTGAAGAAAATTTTATAAAATAACATGTTTGCAAGACAGATTCGTTAAGGCGCAGTAATGAGGAGCAGATGTACTTGAAAACTCTTTGGGGAAATCAAAGGAGTCTTATACCTTTATGTGAAATTTTACTACCTGGAGCCATTTGCCCTGTCTAATTTTTTTCCCAGCATTTTCATTTCTGATATTAAAAACTGAGGCACTTTAGCGTTACATAAGTAATTTATATTTTTCATCATTCTGTCTCGCGATAAATACCTTCCACAATCAAAGGAATGAATAATCATTTAACACACTGTAAGATAAAAAGAAGAAAACATTTCACCATGTAAAACTGTTAGTTTCTTCTTAAATCCTGTTTACATTAACAATTGTTTATTTATTTATTTATTTAGATTGTTTATAGTTTAATAAACTTATTTTTTGCAGAGTTTGTAATTTATTTATTTTCTGCACTACTTTCAATTACAAATAACAATTTTTTAAGTGTAACAGAGTAAAAAGTTTTATGACTACATCCTGCATGTTTCTAACAAAGTTGTCATTAACACTTTGAATTGACAGTTGTAAATGAGCACATAGCTTGTTTACTAATTTGTCGCAAAAAAGTTTAAGATTTTGTCAGTTTTCAAACAACAACAACAAATGTAATAGAAAGTTTATTTTAATAGAAATAATTTACTTCTTTTGATTATTTCAATATTTTTAGATAATTTCTTTTAAACGTGCCGAAATATCTCTGATGGGTTTAAAAAATAAAAAGATTGCAGAACTTATCTAAATTTAAATAGATGAGAACGATGTGTTCATTCATGCCAATTCTTAAATATCCTTGAAGGACAAACGATTTGTAATAAAATAAATGCAATGGCTGATTAATTTAGTGAATTAAAAATTTTTGTGTTAAAAAAAAAGTAAATGAAGTAAAAAAAATAATCACCTTAATAACTCTAAATTGATTTTAGCCAGGGATTAAACTGAAGCCCAAAAAAATGCATATTAGAATAGAAATTTTGGTCAACTAAGTGAAGTAAAAATTGAATGGAAAGGTATAGAAAACTATATTGAAGGTAAATAAAAATTTTTGAATACGGAAATATTAAATTAATTTAATTTTAAATGTATTTTGCTATTTTCTTGATATTGATTATTGGAGGTAAAAGCACGTCTCGATGGCCATTTCGCTACCGCTTACTTTGCTCTTCAGGAAACTTCTCACAATTATTTTAAATAAACTAAAGATTTTTTTTGAACTTTGATTTTTTCTTTACTTTATTGTTTAGATAAAAATCTGTTGTAATAGATGCTAAACTTACAAAAATATATTTTTAATACTGTTTATGTGCATGTATGGGCAATAAATCAACCATTTGGAAGAGGTCGTAGAAATAAAAGCTATCACGTTTAGCATTCCATAACAATTTTTCCTCCTGCCTTCTATCTGTACTCCAACTATTTTTCTCTTATTTTCATACATTTTGTGTTTTATTTTTTATGTTGTGTCTTTTCTTCATACTAAAATAGTAAATTTTACAAATAATTCCATGAAAAATCATCAAAATATAGTTACTGCTCACATCGTAACTTAAACACTTTCAATGTAGCTGCTCATGTTTCTTTAGCGGTTGCAATTGTGGTATCTCTTCTTGCTAATGACTTTGAAATATGGTGAAAAGGGAAGATTCTTTGGGTGATAAATAACAAAACACTTAAAATAACGATAAAACTTAATTTTTTAGAAAACTGAAGCTGAAAAGGTATTAAATTCAAAAAGAGATTTTATCAAAAAAGGTGAACATATATTAATATGTAGAAACTTACATCTCTGTTGTAAGCTAAAAAACTCGTAGAACACTTCCCTAGAAATTGCTTTAAATATATAATGTATCGTTTATTGATATTTTACATTCCTCAGCTTTTTAATAATTTCGAATATTTACTCACGAGCTTTCCTATTGATGAACTTGCATGAACTTTGATGTCTTTCGAGGGCTAAAATATTATTACGTGCAGACACCTATCATACGATGTGTTTTTAAAATATATAATTTTTATTTATTTGCACAACTTTTCCACCTATTAATTAACATAGGAAAATCATAAACTTAATTTACAAAAGTTGCATCGCTGAGAGGAAAAAGGAGTTATTTTAATATTTCAAACAAAATACAGAATCAATTTTTTATTTAAGTTAAGGTTGCATCCGCAAAAAAAATTACATTTATATGTTTTTATTTTAACATTTAATAACAGTCGCTTTAAGCTTCGTGTAAATTTTTTGTTTTGTTTTTTCTCTTCATTATTAGTTTTCTTTTAAGTCGAAGTGTAAAATTGTAATAAGATTTATATGCATCTTCCCCACAGACTACCTTTCTCTAGAAAAAATAACAAAATTTTCTAAGCACTTCCTTTTGAAAATGGAGAATAAAGAAATAAAAAAATAAATAGCATTATATAGAGAAGCTTTTAAAGTAAGTCTTATTTCTGCGTATAACATCATATTTGTGTGTTTATTTACACAATGGTGATGTTGACGATGGAGTTGTTGCTGTTGAAAGTACAAAATATTATGTGAAGTTAATCCCCGCGAGGACAAAAAAAAATACCTTTCAGCAAGCAGTAAGAGTATAAATTCGATTTCAAATCCATTAAAGTGTTACACAGCTTTTAGTTCTATAATAATAACAGCAACAACCGTAGTCATCACTACGGCCACCAGAGCCATTACTACGCCTTAACGATGAAGTTAATCTTTACTCTTTGACAACTTTTAAGAATATTATTGAATAAATTATGAAACACATTAGCAGAAAATAAAGTGACTTTAAAATTGAAAGTAAACAAAAATAGTAAAAGAAAGCAATAGCAAAAAATTTAAATGAAATGAGAATGAAATTTTTTTTCATAAACTTTAAAATGTAAATTTTGTATCAAATATTAAAGAGAAATTTCATTTGCATACATTATTTCAAAATGTTAAGTTTTAGTGAATGTTTTATTTATAAATGATATTTTCAGCTGTTACTATTTAATATCTCGACTTAAAGTATAAGCCCTATTTGAAAGATTTTTAAAATTTACGTGAAAATATAAACTTTGTAATTTTATACAATACGTGAGCAAACTTAAAGTTTTGTGTAAGATAATTAAAAACTAAGATAAATGCATTTAAATAAATACAATTTTCACGGTCAAAAAATATAATTTTCATATCAAAAAATATATATCTCTGGAGTAAACAATAAAGAAAGAAATTAAAATTTTTTCACTTATATCACCATTGCGGCAAATGCTGGATATGTTTTGTTAAATAAAGATCCTTAAAAGTATTAAAAGAAGCTTAAAACTAAGGTATATCATAGTGTCTACGGATATAATGTCCATGGATATTATGATGTTTTTCAAAGCGGCATTGAGTCGTTTTTAGTATGGACGTAGTGTCACTTATGAAAGTGTCATAATGTCAACACTTTAAACAACAACAGCTTTGATTACTTAAGATTTCCAACATAGCCCGTTTTTGGCCGGGCGCAAGGATTTTCCCCTCTATGAAGTAGCAAACACTGGCTTATAAAAAAATTGCATTTCTATCACATAGAATAATATAAAATATACCTATAATATCGATGGTCGTTGCAGTTCTACGATGATAAATATTCAGCCTTTTTACGGTTGTCGTTGTCGTGTCGAAAATCGTACGTTTTGTATGGTATTATACACTTCGTTAAATATAAATATTTTACTTAGAAAACAAATTTATTAAAAAAAATCGGTTTTATGTCGCAAACGAGTATTGTTTTTTTTTCAAAGTTTATCGCTGACTTTTATGTACACGACAAATGTTTTTTTTTACATTAAAAAGATGTATGTTGGCATAGCTGTCCAAACTCTGAGCAATTTAGTTGCTGCTACGATTCAATTTGATAATTAAAATCATCAGTTTACACAAACTTCTTCTGCAGTAGCCACTTCAACTTTTGTATTTATAATAAGGCTCGACAGTTACTTTGGTTGTTTAAACATTGTGCTTATTTAAGTTTATTCCGTTCTCCTTTTTAAGTATACAAATTACAATTGTTAAGCAGTTCAATCTGGTGGTGGAGCTTATGGAGGAATATCCACACATAGTAGCTTCAGTTCCAATGCTAATAAAATTGACGCTAAAGAAAAAGCAACAATATTAAACATTGAAGCAGAATTATATACTAAAGTAAAAAAAAAATTTTGATTTATTAGATAAAACTACACATCAAAGGAAGAAGAATCAAATGATTAGCGAGCTTAAAAAAGGAGAGCATAGAGATCATTTGCTACAGCTAACGTCCGATGAAATCGAATTAAAAAAAGTGAAATTGAATTAGAAGAACTGAAAGGCATTAATTTAAAGCTTTTTCTTACTTTTATATGTTTATTTATATTTTATACATAAGTTTGCAAGTTGTATTAAAAGTTAGAAGCTTTGGTTTTCATTATTATTTTTAACTGTTAGTTTATAACATAGAAAGCTATTGCCAAAAAAAAAATAGTAAAATTTAATATTTCAATCTATTACGAAATATTTTACGGTCGGAAATTTTTAATAATACCAAAAAAATTCACTAACGACAACGACAACGACTACGACTCTTCTCGAATGTCGTTTTCGATAACCGTAATAAGGCCGATTATGTCGCATCATAGTGTCAATGGACTTTATGTCCTTTAATATAAGACATACATATTTAAAACATACATATTTAAAAATAAATTTTTATAAAAAATTTGTTTCACCAAGATTTTTGGAGACATCTCCATTAGTATTCTTTTTTAACTTTAAATTTTTTTAAATTTAGTCAAACTATTTTTGTATCAAAACAAATGATAATTTTTTTTACTTAAGTTTAGGTTTAAGAATTTTAACTTCTATTAACCAAGTATTTTTTTTTTGCTGTTTCCCGGAGTCTGTATTTGGATTTATTCTATTACGTGCAGTTTCCTGCAGTTTCATATCCATATATCTTGTCACTGAATTAGCTGCTACCTTACAGCAGCAATTGAGAATTTTGCTGCTTCATTTGCGAGTCGCATAAGGGAGATAGAAAATATCATTACTAAAAAAAAGCCATTTGTGGATAAAAATATTTCTTATCATACTTTCTTTATTCCGAAATACTTTTTTTCACCACTTCTACATGTAATTTAAAAATTTTGTGATTTTGTGAATGCCATAGGCAAAAGCGGTACTGGTTTTATTTATTTTAACTAAAAATTTCCATAAATTGGTGAAAGAAAGATAAAAAAGTATTTTGGTTGAGCCTCAGAATAGAGAAGCCGTAAATAATTTTGAATATCAATAGCAACTAACGAAGACGGGGATACCCTTTTTTCACAATTTTTTAATTCACGATTATTTTCTAAAACCTCCACGAATCCCAAAACAATTCAATTAAAAAATCTGGTTTAAGATTAGAAATTGTCGTAAAAAGTTCATCAAGGCTCATCCAAATTATTTTAGTATTAAAAAAAAACTATAAGAAAAATACAAATCTTCTTTCTTTCGCTTTACAGTAATAGATTAAAATTTAAACTTTTAGACGCACTTATATTGCTTAAAAATAGCACCCATCGTTAGTTAGCATTACAAAAAAATATTAATTTGCCAATAAGCTCGTCCAAAAAAAAAAAAACAAAAAAAAAAAAAACAATAAAGAAAATTTAAAAAATTTGATAACGTGATCATCAGGAAAAAAAACTTCATACTAAAAAAGAACACAGCAAAAATAGTGATAAAAAGGCTTCATATTTTCTCAAAAACAAAGCAAAAGGAAGATAAAACTTGAAACTTAGTAGATTTAAATTTCCGTGTCTTAATTTTTACTTTTTAAATTATTGAAAGTGCCTGTGCATTAAGCAAAAATAAAATATCATAGTGTTTTGTGATGTTTTATTTGTTGTTTTTATTATTCAACATCTTTAAAAAGTCAGCCGTATACAGTGGATAAAGAAAAATAAAATCAATGTTGATTATTGTTGTTTTTGCTAAACCTTTGATTTTTGTCTTTACTTTATTGTTTAGACAAAAATCCTTAGTTCATTTAAAATAATTGTGAGAAGTTTCCTGAAGAGCTAAGTAAGCTGTAGCGAAATGGCCATCGAGACGTGCTTTTACCTCCAATAATTAATATCGAGAAAATAGCACAAAAAATTTAAAGTTAAATTAATATAATTAAATATTCCCGTGTTTTAATTTTTAATTATTAAATTGAACTAAATTTTTGCCTACCTACATATCTTCGCAATTGCAAGTTCATGAAAATTAGCACACGCGTTTGTGTAAGTGAAGTAAATTTACCGTAACACTAAATAATACAGCAAGGAGAACAATTCTCTTGTAATGAGTAGTAGCGTATCCAGGGAAGAAGAGAGTCAGAGAGAGAGAGAAAGAGAGGTTATAAAAAAACCTGTTGTTATTTAATATGTTTGTTCTAACAATGTCCTTAATGTTAAATACTAAAAATGTTATCATTTTACACTCTCCTTATGCAAAATTGTAATGTTTACTTTTAGAACTCTCAAAGAGACTATGGTTTTCTGAATGGATAACAATTTTTAAAATACAGCAGCAATAATTTTACTTCTTGTTAAACAGAAAAGTTGTTACAACCAAAAGACACTTAAAAAATTGTGAGCACAGCTCAGGTTTTAGAACACAGCAAAATTGTTTGTTTTATTTCATTGTTCATATGTATGTGGTTCTGCACGAATTTTAACATGAAGAAAACTCCCGTTTCGGGGTTTAAACAACAATATAATTGTTAAATAGTTTTAGTACTTAATAGAGCCCGTATTATAAATGTTGTTTTTCTAGAAAAAGACATTTTTTAACAATTACTTTTGACGCGTTGCTATATAAATGAAACCGGAGTATACACAACGAGTGAGATTTCAAAACTTATTGCACCTTTCTTGTTGACAATTGTGTAATCTTATATTTAATACATATAAACGAAAATAAGTTTTATAAAAAAATATCGAGTTATGTAGAAGGCAACAGCTTAAAATACTGCAACGATAAATAGTGGTTCTTGATTAAAAATTTAAAAAAAATACCTTATTAAGGTTCTTTAAAAAACTCGTGCAAATTTAAAAGTTAAACAATTTTAAAAAACCTCAAGTTTTCACGCACATGCTAAGTTCAGTTCAAAAATAATTTGAGGCAAGATGAAGAAATTTAAAGATTCTTGGTTTCATTATACTTTTACTATACAACATTTTTCATTAATTATTTTGCCATGAATTACTGTATAACATTTTTATAACATTCATTTTAATATAAGAATCAACAAAAGGTTTCTATAAATCCTGCCGCAGAATACATATTTAATTTTTTCTTATTTTAAACGTACACAACCTAAGGTAGATAGATACGAAGCATGCTGATGAAGGACATAGCGGTCCCGAAAATGTAGCATTATATTCTGCTGGTGTCTAGCTTTTCTTGTTTCTTTTTTTTAAACGGCCGCAAATAATTGTAAAATAATTTTTCTTTCCATAAAAGAACTTAGAAATCAAAAAATGAATTTTAGCAAAAATAAATTTAAATTAAATTGTATCCACAGTTCATAAAAATTTAGATAATATAAAATCTCAAAAAATAAAAGTTGTATTTTTTTACACAAATACACGTTTTGCAATCTTTTCATTTAATTTTTTTTTTTTTTTTTGCTAACTTTTGAAAATTTTTGGTACCACTCCATTCTTAGATAACTATTCTTTTGTTTATTAAAATAAAAAATCAAAAAATGAACGAAATAAATGAGTAAGTTCACTGTAAATAATTGTACGAAAATGATCGCTAACTGAATTAAACGACTTTACACTGCTCTTAAATACCGGACAGTGCTAGACAATTTCAAATGATGTCCTGTGACATTTTTAACGCAGCTTATCAACGATAGCTTTAATCATCAATATATACGGAAAATTATAATAAATATTTGTGCGCTTGAACACTAGCAAATTATCCAGATTTTTTTTTCAAAATTATTCTTTAATTCATAGCAACTTATACATAACAGCTTTAGAGCAAAATTGTATTCCCGTGTGAAGCTTATGTTTGGATAACAGATATGTTTACAAAAAAAGTTGCCTCATAAGGAGCTAAAGAAATCCACATGTCCTACAGGTTCTATAACATCAAGAAAAATGCATCGTTTCGTGCAGCTTATACGTTAATAACTTGTTGGTTCGGATTTCTTGTTATGATCTATGAAGGTAGTTAGTTACATGATGGGTCTAAATGTTACACCACGAACACAAACAGAGATTTAGTGAAGCATAATTTAGACGATCATGCGACATAATTAAAGGTCGTGTAATATGATACCACTCAATTATATTTTGTAAGCCCGTGTGAAGCCTAAAGGTTTCATTCGTCTTTATTTTTTGTTTCTGTTATGTTCCGTACCGTTCTGCTTTTTAAATTATTATTACTTTTTCTGTAACAACATATCAGCTGTTTATAATAAACAAAGAAAAAACTATACACAACATAAACAAACTACAATTGCAATACAAACAACTTTCAAGTAGGTTAACGTTGAGTTCTATTTTCTACTGATTCGAACGGAATAGAATAGAACGTCAAAGTAATAACAAACCACATATTACATACACACATAAATATTTTTCACTTAACAAAAACTGATCAGCTGGTTTGACAAGGAACGGAAAGTAAAGACTAATTTTGCTCTAACAATATTCAAAAAAGTGACTTTTAGTTGTAAATAGATTGTAATTTTTAAAAATCTCTTATGACGGAAGTCACCTTATTAGAATATGAAAAACAACGAATCCTATTAACTCTGAAAAAAATTTCTTACATTGCAGCAAAAAAGTTTTAAAGTCATCAAAACTAAACTTAATGGACAAACAAAAGTAAATATTGTTCCACAAGCTATTTATGTCTACTGAAGCTTCTTTAGTGTATCCAAATACTTTATGGCTTTAAGAAGTTTCAAAGTCGGTAAATTTGAAATCAATGAAAGACAGCACTTTAATTTTGTAAAGACCCTTTTTAATAGTAAATAATGTGTAGAGATGAAAGAGACGCTAATTTGCTTAAGCTTTATCAACTAGAAAATTGAACTTAGCTTTTCGACTTAACTATTATAAATAAAATTCTTTAAGAATACTTCACTGAATGTATTTTAAACCAAATTTTAAAACTTATGAACGTGGCTTCTGCAAAAATATGAAACAAATTAATTAAATGCAAAATTAATATGATTTATTAAAAAAATATTCCTAAAAAACTACATTTAAAAAATAAAAAAGTTATACGTCAGTAAAGAAAATCTACTGTAATAAAGAATGAATTTGTGTTTCCATTTGACTTTATGTTTTATGTCATCCACTCTTGAGAGCACCGAGAGTGCTTGCCTGTATATGTAAGCCTTTTTCAATAACAAAAAGGTGACGATTTTAACAGTCTCTATGCTGTTTATTGTTCAGATTTCGGTTCTGTTGTTTTTCATTCAATTGTCAAGTTCATTCTTTTCATTTTTATTGTATTTTCGCATGTCACCACGTGCTCTAGAGGATTAATTTATTTTCTTCTCTTTTTTGCCTTTCGCCTCTTTGTTTCAGTCTCTACTACTACTTGAAAAAGTATTGTAGTGAAAAATTAAAAAAAAAAAAAAAATAAAATAATCAGGAAAAAATTTTAATTCGCAAATAATTTTTTTAATATTCGTATAATGCGATAATATTCAATGTTGTGTTTTATAAGAGATTATTATTATAACATTCTGTTTGGAATAAATGACAAGGACTTGTCGAAAAAACTCGGTTCCATTAGTCATAAAATAGAAAAAAATATTATTTTCTGATTTTATCTCATGCGCTTATTTAAAGTGTGAAGCATACAACGGTAAACCAAAGGCTATGAAAAAATTCAAGCAGGAGATATTAAGCAATATGAACTATAATCTAGGAGTGCATTGAAAAAATGATTTAGGATAAAAATTTATGAAATGCAGTCTTTCAAAATTTAGTAAACTCGAGGGAAATATTTATAAAAATATAGCTACTAATAATAATATTTAAACGCAGTAACAGTTACTACTTGACCAGGCTCAAAAGTAGGGTCCAATAGTACCTCCGGCTAATAATTTGCACCAAATACTGTGGTATCCTAAAACACACAAGCAGTTGGACAGCTCTTTTTTCAGATATACCAACAACTTACCAACAAAATGGCGGAAAATTCAAAACTTGCATTTAGTGCAGGACATCGACTTGAAGGAAAAATTTAACCAATTTTTTCTTGTGCGATTTTTGTACTTATAGATCTCATTTTAAAATTTATAATTTTATTTAAAAAAATTCATTTAACATCGTCTTTAATAATTCCAGCGTAATCGCTTTAGGTAAATAAAACAGATAATTTTATTAAATAAACAACAATTAATACTAGAGATGATAATTCATAATCGTTTTTGTCAATGCCACTGATCTATTGCTCTATTATTTGCATTATATCGTACTTTAATGCAAAAAGTTTAGCTTCACTATTTATACTGTATTTTAAAATACTATTAACTAGTTTTAATCCTTTTGATCTATTTAACTTTAACAGTAAAGCGACCACGTAGCTGTACGCTGCAACAAAATAAAATTTTCAATATTTAAATTGCCATCATCAGCCCATCAAACATTTTTTGTGGGTTGTCAAGCACTACAATCCAGATTAGAATGTTCAAATTGACATAAAATATGATACTGAACTTGGTTGTTACCATTTAACATTCTTACTCTTAATGACTTTTCATCATAAACTTTATTCTTTTGGCATACTTTGCCTATGAACTTTTAATCCCTATTAAACGGCAAAACGTTTTCTTTGCATTTAATATGAATTTTATATTTTTTTCCTTGAAACTTTTATGTTTTATGGCAATAGAATTTTATCAAAGCCCGAGAAGAGCACGGTAAATAATGGTATAAATAGAAACTTGCCTGTCAATCATGATAGTGATTTATGGTTGATGTTTAAACTACTTAATATTGATTGTAAGGCAATGTAGCCGTAGGATTTGGTAAAAGCAAAGCTGTAATATCATGAATGCTTCCTAGTTTAGGTAACACGTAGACTGCAGTTGCTAAAACAATTTGTCAATGAATTTTTCAATTGAACTATAAAATTGTTTCTTGCTTTGTGTGTTTATGTTTGATTCTATAAAACTTATTTATTCACGTTAGTATATTTTACTTTAGAATTGGTTTTGGCTTGCTATTCGTAAAGTTTTATATTTTTTCAGATTTGTTGAAGCGGTGTTCACAACATCAGAGGCAAGCGCGAGACAATCTGACTTCATCTCAGATGGCAGACTATATTCTCTCCTTAAATAGATGAAGTAAAATGAAATTGTTGACCATAGTTAACACCACTTGCTCTATAAGCTCTTTTAATATTTCTGTTTTTAAGGAGCGCTATTCTGAGAAGGCTATTTAATCAGGTTTAAATAATACAGTTAATATTTATTTCAATTTCTAAATTTTTATTAAAAAAAATAATATACATTTTTGCGTTTTTGGCGGACGTTTTTTTAAGGAAACCTTTACCTGTTATCTGCAGAAAGTAAAGCAGTGGATAGCTACATCTGTCTATCCACCTCATGTTACCTTCATCTTCTTACAAACCAGTTTTGTAATTAAGAATACGAGGAATATTAATAAACAATAAGTTTCAATTTGGTTAGGGAAGGTATACACACAAGATAAAACTTGACAAAACTTGTTCTCTTTTTATATTGTCATACACATTTATGCTTGTTTCCTGCTAACCGCCAATGTAGTCAAGAATTAAAATTTTATTATTCGTTCACGCTTTTTTAAAAGTAAATTTAAGCCAAATTAGTTAGTTAATATTTTATACTTTCATTCACACTCTTTTACATTAAAATTATTGAGTTATTTATAATACTAGTGTAAAAATTTCTTAAAATTTACAATATTTTATTTTTTAATGCTTACTGCTTTTACAGCTATTACCTTTTATAATTTATTCCTGCAGGTGAAATTAATGTCTTTCAACAGACAATGGAGTCGAGTTTCTTAAGAAATAATAAAGCATAATTTGATGGCCACATTCGTACCATAACAGCAAAAAAACATTACCTCGATCACGGACAATGATTACTTTGCAAACAAAGCTTAAAGGATAAATTTATTAAGAGTTTGTAAGTAAACTAAATGATGTTTGAGATTGAGGTTATAAAATTAAACTCAATTTGCTTATTTTCCTTTTTAGTTGTTGATGAAAATAGTCATAACGAAGTGGAAAATTCTTCTCACTGCTAACAATGGTTTATATATGTATATAACAAACTCATAAAAAATTTTTAGTACGCAGATTAAACCATAAAAAAATTGATGAGAACTTATTGTTAAAAAAAAACTATTTTATGTCCTTATTAAAATAAAATATTTGACAATAAAATAATTAATCTTGCAAATATTTTTAATATCTTTTTTATGTGATGGACAGCATTCAGTTCCGGCAGTAAGACGTAAGTTGTTATGTCGTAACAGTTTTTGCTTAACAAGCATCTAGTTTTAATTTTGCTGTTAGCTACAGTTGTGGGTACATTTCTGGCTCGACACACAAGTGGTTTCTCCGAGGCAGTAAGAAAAGTTCTTAACGCAATTCATTCTCATACAATTCATCCTCAAGCAATTTGATTTTAATACATAAATTTTGATACAGAAAAAGAATAGAAGTTTAAAGTAATTTATTTTGTAATGTTATTCGCTACGTAGCGGTGAAGATGTGAAGAAGTGAAACAAACAATTTTTTTTAATATTAGCAGCTAGTTTTTGTATTTAACGATGAGGACGAGAGAACAAATCATTTGTTCCTCAAAAAAAATAAAAGCAATAGATAAAAAGCAATTAAGTTTGATTTGGATTTTTATTTCTACGCAGAAAATGTTATTAGAAAATATGAGTGTAGCAAGGAGATATGAATTTCATGAAATTTATTAAATGTAATGTATTTAAAAAATGTTATTACAAGCTGGATTCGTAAATAGCAGAGGTATTAAAGCAACTTTTATTTTTGAATTCCAAAAAAGAAATTCTATGCGGCATCATATACTTTATATGAAAAAGATAGATTTTGAAAATTATTCAAGAGAACAAGCAATAAATAAGTAAATCTGTGAGTGTGTGCCTGTTCAAAACATATTTTGGTAATTCCATGAGTAACAAATAACAACAATTATAATCTTTTGCAAAAAATATGTTAGGGGAAAAATTATCTGGACTTACAGTTTTTTTTTTAAATATTTAAGAGCAAAAATAACCGTTTAAATTAATTATCTATCGAACAAGTTTGGGTACTTTAAACATTTCAATTCACGTTACAAAAACAACGAACTGTATTAATTAGTAGTAAGAGAAGATAGATTTTGGTCAGTGGTATTTTTTTGTAGTTGCTTCAGATTTTAATATAATGACTCATGCGTCATCAATAACAGTAGTTATCTACGATTTTTTTGATCGATCAGTAGTGCACCGAAATTAAAGTTGAAAGCAAAATATCCTCTGAGAGAAAAACTGGTGATATTATTTACTATTAAATTTTATTTTCCTTGATATCTGGAACACAACACATCTCATACGCGTATTTACTTTTCAAATGTCTTACGGTTTAAATGCACCATAATTTTGTTATTATTTTCAAGGGTACTTGTAATTTCTAAAACCTTATGCCATTATATTAGCGTACAAAGGAACGATGCCACAGAAATTCCCATATATAATCCAGCGGCAAAGCCGAAAACCTACATAAAGTATCAAGCATGTTCTTAAAAATTAATTAAAAACCCGGTTGTGAAAATAGTCGGAAAACCTAAAATATAAAGAAAAATAAACTCCCTAAAAACAAGATGTGATACATTCCGTTTTATAAAGGTGTGTATGTACGAATGTGAATAATGCACATCAAAATATTCATAAAATATATGTATATCAAGGATTTTAAAATGTTGAAATTTTTAAGTCTCTCAAATTCTCTTTAATTTTTTTTTACTAACCCTATTACGTTATTAAAACAATGCTTTTTGCTGTTAGCTACAGTAAGATTTTATAAATAGCAGTTTTTTATACCCAGGAGTCGTTTTTTATATTTTAATTAGTTTTCAAAATATCTTATTGCTTTAACCAATAATTTAACCCACTGTTACCTGGCATATATTAGACTGCAAAAATATTTATTTGGCCAAAAGTTTAATTTTAAAGATTTTTTTTCAACATAACGGAAGTAAGGTGTTTACAATAGGTGCAATTAGGAAAGTCACGGAAACGAAAATTTTTTATTGAATTTTTAAACAATTTGATGCCATCAAGTCGTTTTTCAACTATAAGTTTTATTTATTTTTTCTTTTCACTTTTTTGAGTCATATCTACAGAAAGTAAAATAAAATCTTTATTTTTTAGTTTTGCATTGTCAAATGTTGGCATTTTGGCAACCAAATGGCAAATAAGCTAGGAGTTTTTAGATATCAAAAAACTGAGCTTTGCCAAATATTAAATGTAAAATATAAATAAAAGTAAATAACAGATTTTCAAGACCACAAAAAAACATTACTTTCATCTTCATTTACGTGTCAGTGTGAATAATGATCTATAATATAACAAATGTAATAGTATATCTTTTATATTAAGTAAAAATGCCTGCTTCTTCCTTTATCCCCAATTTTCGAAAAAAAATATTATAGTATTGTAAAATCCAATATATTATTTATTTATCAAATATCGTTAAACTAGTATAGTCTTCGATTATTCTTTGCATTGTTTCAGCAGATGATGGCTTTAGTTGTACAGAAAGCTTGATAACGTTAGAAAAACTGAAAATTGAAGGTCAAAATTTTCTTTAATGTATCTTTACCAAATAATGAGCTGCAATAAAACAATTGAAAATCTGCGATTCGTATAGTTTTTTTTTTTGCGTTTAGTATGCGTTTTTGTCGCAACACCTCTGGACGTGCAAGTTACAGAATTAATAATGTTATAGTTATCCTATTTAAATGCTAAACAATCCGTATTAAATAATACGGTTTTTCAATTATACTGCTAAAACACAGTTGCAAAATTGTAGTGGAAAATGGATTTATGATAATGAATCACAATTAAGAACTCTGCTACTTTCTCCACCTTATATATTGCAAAAGAAAAATAACAAAAAATCAATATTTGAATGTTTTTAAAAATAAAGTTCATTAACTTCCCAGCAAAACATTTCAAATCGGGTAATCGAGTGTGGAACTACACATTTTTGGCGGAAGGACTTTTCAACTAGATTACCAGCCCAATGATTTCAACAAGACGTAGATATTGCAGGAAATAATAATAATCGTATTTTAGGGTATTCTTTTTTTTACTTAAAGAACTAGTTGAATTACTACTTCCTTTACTTGCGAACTAATGTAATGTGTTTTGTAAGCGAGTAACAAAATTTGGCAATCACAAAAGTTAGTCATTATATGGCAAGTACTTTTTAAGGTAATGTTTAATATTTTGCTGGCTTAAAATTCTTGAGTTTGTGCAAAATCTATTCGCTTTAGCAGCTGTATAATAGTACTGTTTCTTACAACATTCAAGATATTACAAACATGACATTTCCATAAACAAATGTTCAAAATTAAAACGTGTTTGCATGGAGTGTGAAAGTGGTTGGTTATGATGTGTTGAAATCTTTTTCTAATTTCCAGGTTGATTAGAGGAAAGCATAACAAGTAAAAGCTGCAGCAGCTAAAACCACAGGGAAAAAACTTTAATTTTTTGTTGTACCCTTTTTCTCATTAAAAGTATACGAAGTCAAAAATAATCTTAATTTAAATAATATAATTTTTAAGATCTAAAATCATAAAAATGTTTGTCTTTGTTTATTTATGTGAAAAATTGTTATTAAGGCTAAAATGGAGTTTGACTTTTAAAATCCGAATGATTTGAAAGAAATTAGGTAATAACGAAAATTTAAATTTTTTTTAATTTGTTTTTTCTTATTTTATTGTTGACAGTATTTTTGGTGTTTTGCGTTGGGTTTTAATTAAACTTAAGTATTAGAAATTTGCATTAATAATAAGAAGCAAAGTGCACTGGCGTTGATCCTGGAAAATTATAAAGTTAGTGGCCACTTCCTACCTGTACGTAGCTACATAAAATTTTCTTGCTGCTGTTTGACTAACAGAAAATAAAAATAAATTAACAATGATATTTGACAGCTTGACAAAGTGGTATAATCCATAGAAAGTTCTACCTGTGGTCTAAAGTTCCTTGTAATCAGTTCAGACTGTGCAATTAATTTAATTATTAAAATTTAGTAAATATAAAATTTCTGAATTTTCTGTATGTTTTTTAAATTATTTGGAATTTCATATTCATCTTTGTATAGTAAAATTTTCAATGTACAAAAAACTGTATTTAGAAACATTCGTTTCTAAGTTTTTGTAGAAAGGCCTCAGTCATGAAATTGCAATTATTCTTGAACAACTATAAATGAACTTTAGGAAATTTAAAAAAAAAAATTTATTTAAACCAAAGACTTGCCAAAATTTTCTTTAAAACGTTCCTTGTTGTTATACTAGGGACATCACATAATGATTACTGTCTGTCTTATCAACATTATCTGAACAGTTTCATGTTGTATATTCTTTACCTTAAAAACTATGGATGAAATCAATTGACTTTTGTTTTGTTTTTTCATCAACAAAATTAGTACCTTTTGCTTAAATATATATTTCGCATTTTTGTATTGCTTTGAAACTAAAAGTGTTTTTCTAATGGGATTATAATAACTTTTATATGAGCGTTTTTATCCATTATTCTCCTTGAATAAAAATATGTGCAATTTTTGATGTCGATAAAAACGAATTTTTTAGTTTCTACCGCAATTTAGAAAGCAGTTAAATACACAATTCAATAAAATGCAAAAATATTATTCTATCATTAACAATATATTTTTATATTTCCTATTTTTTCACTTCACAAAAAAAAGCAATCGTGTCCTAAGTTAAAGCAAAAAATGTATCTCAAATTATAAACCAAATATAAAAAATAAGAAGTAAATCTTAATGATTTTCAATCATAAGTGGGTAAAATTGGCATAGCAAATGCGAATGGTTGTGGTGTATTTAAAAAAAAAAAATGTTTATATATATGGATTTATATTTTTTTTCTGTGAAAGTAAACAACATGAAAAATATTTTTATGTGTAAAATTAGAACAAGAAAAAACAAATGAATAAAAAAATGGTGTGGATCTTTATTTTTAAATCATAAATAAATATATCTTCTAAGTTTTATTAGGACTCGACAGGAATGGTACCTTGCGATGCATAGATGTCCCTTTAAGTTGTTGCTGAAAATCAGAACCCCTTCCTAACACGGTTCTAGATATAGAGACTTTTGACAGATAACATGAAATAGTTAATGAGCTTAATCTTAATAATTAAAATCATCCTAAGAGCTAATTTCTTTAAGCACGATCGAAGCTACGATAGACTAAACAGTCAAAAGGACTTTTATACTGTGCAAGTTTTTAGGCATCCGTCGTCGGTATTCTCTGACTTGTGATCATGAAAAAACTGATACTTTAATAACCCAACCAAATTTTCCAAATTTTCTTTGCAAGTAAGACACCAGTTCCAGTTGTGGTTGCACATAGGTGTCAATATTAGAGCCTTTTTTCAAATTAGAAAGAATCTCGCGTTACTGTCGTAACTACACCATGTGTAATGATTTATTCTTTTCGAAAACTTGGCTCATTTTAATACATGCAAAGTAAAACCAACGACTTGTAGAAATCGAATTTCGTCGATAACTTAATGTAAAGAAATTGACTTGACAATCGTCCTTCAGGACTCTAGAATTTGACAATTCACGGAAATCTTTCGATTATTTTCTGTTGGTTAACGTG
Organism: Cistogaster globosa; assembly: GCA_937654795.1. NCBI lineage: Eukaryota > Metazoa > Arthropoda > Insecta > Diptera > Tachinidae > Cistogaster > Cistogaster globosa. The sequence continues at coordinate 113,957,826 of OW569405.1, read as the reverse complement.
AATTCGGTGGTTTACCTTGACAGAAAAATTCGTGTTATTTGGCAGCAATACTCAAAAAATGGCAAAAATTGGATGCAATTCTTTAAGGGCAGCTGGTTTTCGAGGAAAAAATTTTCTTATACAAATTAAATTAATTGGCAAAGAAAAAACGTACTAAACTGCACTCAAGAAAGCAAAAGCATGTGAAATATTTGCTTTCAAGTACTGGATTAAATTAAAACTGCTAAAATACATATTTTGAAGTTATAACTATTTAAATATGATAATATTTACAAAACCTAAATTTAAGCACAATTAAAAAAGTGCTCTGATAAACAATATAATTTATAAGTTAAAAAAGTTAAGTACTGGATTCCTTATTTAATAGATATTACAAACTCAAAATTAAAATTTTGTTTGTGTATTTTTTGGAATTATAAAGAGTTTTTTTTTAATGACAAAAAAAATTAATAAAATCAGGATAAAAATTTTGGAAAATATACTCCTAACCTCCATTTTTTTTTAAATTCAGCATTCGTAATAGCAAAAGTAAATAAAATATTTTTCACATGCACTTAATCTCTTTTCTGCATATAAAATATAACAAAAGAAATAAAATAAACAAGCATTTACATTTTTTCCTGAATCACTCGAATCTTTGCTCTTATTTCACTGATTAAAGCTTTTCATAAGCTGTGCATTTGTATTCAAACATTAACAACCTCTATACATTCACGCAACTACAATGATTGTCCCAGCTAAGAAAAAAAAAAACAAGGCAGCAATACCACCGTTAGAAACCACAAATCCAAAGATTTGTAAAATTCCATTATTATGCTAATTTATAGTTTTTATAATTTTTTCGTTCAGCTTTTATAACCATATAAAATCCAACACACGAATAAACATCTACTTATGTTTGTTTGTGTTATGTTTCTTGGATATAAAACATATAAAAAAAATCATTGCTTGACTTTTCATTTTATTTGAATAGAATAGAAAATAGAAAAATAAAACAAAAACATCTAAGATCTTTAATATCCGGTAGTTAGGATAAAGTCTATTTAGGAGGTTTTCTTAGTGTTTAATAATCATGCACACACATACACTAACAAGCTCATTTACACAGCCATTCATATATAAATACTCATGTATTCTCAGTTGTATAAACATGTTTGGTTACGATGATTTCTCAATACACTTGATTGCTGGTAAGATTTAATGTTGAGGATAACGATATCATATTGTCTACGTTTGTATTTTTTTATTTTTTTAACTTCTTTCAGCTTGAATTTTTTATTTTGTTTTAAAACTCAAGAAGAAATTTCTTACCTAAAAGCGAAGCAAGAAACAGAGTTTTTACATGAAATTTGTGATTGTTTGCTTTTGTATTTATTAAAAGGCTTCTATAAGGAAGCTAAGAACACAACATTATCAAACAAAGAAAGGCGTTAAACGGCCTTTGATTTTTATGTCAAAACGTGCCAAGTTTGAACAATAAGAATAAACATTAAAGATGCAGCAGCGTGATAAAAAAAAGGAGCAGCGGGAAAGGTTTAAAAACTTATAGAGATTTTTTCTTTCCTCTAGTGATTTGCCTTTTATTATATGAATTTTATTTGTATTTTCAGTGTTTAAAAAAACAATTTTACAAAGATTTTTAAATATTTGAATCTTAGTTCTTAAGAAAAGCCTTTATCTTTAATGATTATAATTTGATAGCGTTCGATAAAGGCACGAAAACAAGCCATCTATTTGCCTAAAAGTTGATAACCTCCGTCATAGTTTTTATGATTGCAACAAATATACCTCGCAATCAACAATATAGAAAATTACTGTAAAGGTACGGTCAAAAATTGACAAAAATTCGTAGCCAATTTTTTTAAAAATAGTTATTCAATTTTTTCTGACACGTATAGTTATGAATGACTATTCATAATAGAATTTCTTTGAAATTTTATGTACTATATAAAATAGGATCTTATATTTTTTAATAATTATTTAAGAAGGACAAACAGTTTTTCCGTTAATATAGTTGTTACTTCGTTTGATATCATTAAAGAAATAAAAAACTTATTTATTATTAAACTCATCGATTTATTAGATTTAAGAACTATTTCTGTACATTCTAGAACAAAATGTGTATTTTGGGTTCATTTAGGGATTCGGTCTCTATATCTACACAATGCCCCAATGTGCATTACAAATATATTCATAACTTAAGTGGCTCATAAATTAAAGGAAGAAAGTTTCTTTTTAAGATAGATGCATTGAATAAAATATTTTTGCTATATAAAAATTTCTTTAAGATATGATCTTTTAAAAATTTAAAAATTTAACACACAAATTCACATAAAAAATGTTTGATTGTATAGTACGTGGCAATTACATTCGATATTGAGTTTTCTCAGTAATAATTTTATTTTTTGTGCACGAGTAGGTATTACATTTATTATACCTCAATATTTGTATTAATATTTAATTTGAGTTTTATTTTGGGGAGAATAAACCGCAAGAATAGCGTCAGGCCTTCGTTTTTCAGACCCTTTAAAATGAGAGATTTTTTTTTTTTTTTTTGGTTTATCCCTTTTTTCTTTCAGGTTATACATATTTAAGAAAAGTTATTAAAAATTTTTAATCTTTAAAAGGTCACAAATATGCCTCACATTGTTATGGAGGTATGTAAACTATAGTAAAAATCTCAAATTAAAAGCCTCTTAGCAATTTTTTTTTTACCCAGATGTGTTTCTTTATTTCAAAGTATAAACGAATGTATGCTTTCAATTGAAAATGATACATTTTGTTAGTTATTGTAAACCTTAACAATATATAATAGAATATATAATAGAATGGAAAATATAATAATAAATAAACAGCAAACGGCACGTTTGCAAACAATTTCAAAAGTGAAATTAAATCATTGATAAGCATAACGTCATTATGTGCACTTACAAATATTTTCCACACATGGTCATAATTGAAATTATAAGATAATTTTTAAATAATTTTAAAGTTTTATGCACAAATTTATTAAAAACTTGATTGTATTTTTTTAACTTTATAAAAGATATATTTTTAACAAAACTGAATGGATTTTTTTAGAAATATCTTATTCTATTTTATTTCACTCTCTTTCTTAACTATTTACGATTGCTCTAACATTTCATTTATCTTTTAGAAATTTTACCATATACATTTTCTAAATCATAAATTTTTTTTTACTTTATTCCAAACTTCTTTTTGCTTTGTACTAATTTAGATAACGGTTTCATGAACAATTATTTAGTTATATGTTTTCCGAAGCAATGTTGTAATTTGTCATGTGCTTATTATGTTGAACGAATTTATTTCTAAATATTTTTTTGTCAGAAGGTTTTGAATCTCGTTTTTACTAATGACGTCTCTGTTTTAATTTTAAATTTCTGCGCGCAAACGCGACTGTAGCAAATAACTTTTTATACTTTTAAAGCACTTTATAAGTTTTTGTATTTTATCCACGTTAGTAAAATAGTGAAAACATTCCAAAGTAATCCACTTAAGTAAACAAGTAAAGTTTATGTTTATTATGCGTGTAAAAATATGCACATGTGTATCGCAAACAACAACATGTAAAACTTTAATATTTAAAGTTTTTCGTAAAAGAAACTGATATGAGAACACGAAATTTATTTCCTTAAACAAAAAAAATGCATCGATTATAATAGTGGAGAAGAAAGTAAATATTTTTATACGGTGCACAAAATGAATTTAAATAATATTTTTATGTGTTCAGGAGAACACAAGCCGTATGCGATATACGAAATTAATGGTTCCAGCTGCTCGTTTTGCTATTGTAGAAGTTTGGGAACGAAATACGATTCTTATTACTTACTTGCGCTGAGTAAATAAACTTTACGAACTACATATTTAAACCAATAAATATTAGTATTGCCGACTGTTGGCATAAAAAACATTTTTTCATGATTATTGATTTTAAAGTGATGTTACTGAGTTGAAAGAAAATATCAGTGAAACCACGAAATTGCGAAACTAAATTGACTCTATTATAGTGAATAGGGCAATCGATTATTTTTACTCTCATGATTTTTCTAAACAAATAATTCATGAATAATTTGAATTTTTTTATAAAGGTTTTTAAAGCACACTAAATTAAGTGGCCTGAACGTTAGAGGTAAAAGTGAACTTATGTTATAAGAGTATTTTTTTTTTATATTTATAAGCCACGAAATACTAAAAATTTATGATTTTTTTTTATAATAAGATTTTATAAAAAATCACGTATCACTTTTTTTGGAATTAATACTAGAGGAAATGAAATGGGTAAATATTTAAACTTTAAGGTACTGAAAACTCGAATTTTTCTGTAAGTTGTCGTATGATAAAACGTTTTCCAAAATTCTTAAAATAATTAACTTATTCAATAAATAAGTTAATTGTTGTACAACAAAAAAAAAAAAAAAAAAAACTAAGATTCAAGTAGTATTTTTCTACCGGTATTTTGAATAGTTTGTTTTAAATATGTTTTTATTTATTATTATTTTATAAAAAAAAATAGATTTAATATTTTAATACAAGCGATGTAAAAATTATTGTGTGACTCTCAACTCCATGTTTCGTTGCGAAATCTGCATTAATAATAACATAGTTTTTCTTTAATTTTCTAATAAAACGTTGATAAATAACAAGCACAATTTTAATAAAAATTTGTTCTAATAAAAAAGTAACTGTTTTTAGTAGTTTCGATATGCAAAAAAAAAATGGTTAAAGTATACTCATGTTGAGTTAATAAAAATTTTATAGTCAAGAGGGATTTTAATAAAGGTAAGGTTTTATTGATGAAAATTTTTTCCTATTTTAACCACTTCGAAAATGCATTCACTACAGGAAAATACGAGACACTTACTATAGGTAAAGAAATGGTGGAAGTTGAAAGATACAAGTAGACATTGGAATCTTTAATAATTTCTTTAAAAACTATTTTTTTCAAAGCAGTAAGTACTAAAGAAAATAAATACCAACTGGCCAGCAAATGTAATAAAAATTTATAAATAATTGTATAACACTTTTACTACATCAAAATGGTGTTTTTTAATAGATATTTCACACAGTAATGCTTTCAGTTTTTTAAAGCCCATTTAAGTACAACTTTAGGTCATTTTTTAAATGAAATAGCAGAAGTTTTGTAAGAGAACATATATTTTCATTAATAGGCACCGGCTTCCCCTACCACAAGGTATAAAGGTATTTTTTTACTCATATTAAACTTAAAATATCAAATTTTTGATAAGGTTTATAACATATATTATTTATAATTCGGTTAATTTAAGAACTTTACATTTTTATATCAACATATTTATTAATCTTTTCTTTATATTATCTCCCACTAAAAAAAAAAATGCACAAATATATAAGTTTAAAAAATAACAAAACAAAGTTATATAATTTACGGAAATTTTGACAGATCCCTAATTGTGTAAATTAAATGAGAGTGAACTAATAATTTGTTTGAACTGTCAACAAAATTCTAATAAATAATTGATTTTGTAATTATCACAGTTATTTAATAAAGTTAGATTGTTAACACATCGTTTTAACTGTCAAACAAAAATAAATAATAACGAATGATTATTTATGAAAACAAACCCAGCTGTTCATAACTTCGAGTTGGTGTTGTATGAAACTCTAATTAAGCCAGTATAAAGATTTAATATATTTGAAAAACTAAAGATAGTGCGTTTACGATAGTTAAAAAGAAATGTTGTTGCTTATAGAATTTATTTTAAAAAAATTTAAAATTAAGAAGTAGAAAAAAGTGTGAAAAATAGACTTGAAAAAGCGGTTACTCCATTAAAGATAGTGGTGTGAGTGAAAGCAATACAGTTTACAGTTAGAAAAGCAGTCGACGTTGCAGACATGATACTAAGGTAGAACAGAATATCATAAGTAAGATTCCCAATATAGCATAAGGTAGAAAGTAAAATGATAGTTGTTGAATTTCCGGCGAGAAAGAGAGAGTTTTTGAGAATAAGGAAGTCGAGGTCCGAATCTAAGAGGAACTTCAGAAGAGATAAAAAAATTTAGGTTACAATAAAAGTAAAAAATGGCGTGCTGGTATGTGAGATCAAAAGGACCTCGACGTTTGGACAATGTTAAAAGGAATAGCACTGAATAAGGCAATGACTAATTTGAAATATATCATGATTAAAAAATGTGTTTGGGATACATTTTATTATTTTTATTTATTATTATTATTTCCTAGATTGGCACGCCTTTATAGTGCAACGGATTCTTTTTTAATTCTTTGTTCACCATTTTGCTATTTTTTTGCCTTAATTAAATTTCCTACGAACGATTGTTCATTATTAATTCTATTTTTCCTTTACACTAAGGCAGATACAACATGCACCTCTTCTAACTAATTTTTGATTACTATTATATATTTTTTTCATGTTCATCATTTTGATTATTAAGCTTGTTATCCTAGGAGTAATCCGTAAAAAATCTTGCTTTATATATAGCAAGCGAGATAAGCTTTCACCTTGGTATTATATTTTGCTAAGTATTAATAGATATCTATAATATTCAATAATAATAATAATATTCAGATTTATTGTAGCTTTTTTGCATGCATCGAATTTTAGCCATCCTTTTAGATTAACTTTATTTAACTGTCGCACCTTTTATTTGCAAGAGCAGCCTCGTCATCTTAAAGACAATTTATGTAGTAACCCATATCAAGTAACACTGATATTTCCATACCTATTTATATTTGGGACAACTACTCCTTTTATACCAAGCCCTGTAATAGAATCACGCTAATTATCTTCGCATGATAAGAAGTCTTAGTTCTTTGAAACGGTAATAATTTCTATTAAATTTAGTAAACTTTTGTTGTGTCCTTCAAATCTAAGAATCAATTGCTATCCCTATAATAATAATTCGGTATTAAAATGATTAAAATTTTTAACTCTTTAAACAAAGTTTCAATAAATTAAATTGAATCTATATTTCAGTTCAAAATACTTTCTGTGATAATTTTGTAAAACTGTCATCATCGAATTTGATTTAAAGTGTGATTTTTTGGTCAACAAGGTAGTTTTTTATTGACAGGGAGAATGTAACTGAGTATAGAAGTATGTGTAAAATTAATTATTTTAGTTTTTCTTGCTGTATTTTTTTTTAATGTATAACTTTGAAAATGCGAAATGAAAGCAGTAAAGAAAATTAATTATAATTAAATGCGAATTAGATTAGTTTCAAACTGTCAATGTGGATTTTATGTTTTTTTTTTTAATTCTGCTATGATTTTTTATAAAAATCATTATTTCAGTTAACAGGAATTAGATTAAATAAGTTTTTAAGGGAATTGTGTGTTATCATAATCATTTGTTTTAAAATAAGGGAAACAGTTACACTCCTGTATTAGTTTTTTTCTTAAATGTTAAGTCTGTTGAAAGTTGTTTTTGTAACAAACGTTCAATGTATTTTTAAAAACAATCAAGTAACTGACTGAAAAGATATTTTTAAAAGTTTTATATTTAGCCAAGTTGAAAATAAAAAAATAAAATTAAAATAAAAATAAATAAGAAATATAACAACACTTAAGTACCAAAATTTCTTTTATAATCATTTTTTGAAATGAGTTAAAGAACAACATTATTTTATGGAAAACAATAAAAATGTTTTATTGTACTCGATTTTAAGGATAACTAAAATGTACAGAAACCAATCCAGTTGCATGACAATGGGTGTATTTCTGAAGCCCAATTGAATTATGAATGTGTTAGTTCTTGATTAAGAAAAATCATCGTCTTTATCCTGACGCTTGAACGACGCTACTTAATTACATAAATTTAATTTAAAAGTCTATTTATCCCAAAAATAATGTTCAATAAGTTTTTTTTAGTAAAATAAAAATTGCCTCATTCTAAGTAAAACCATTCTTGAGCAGATCCTACAGACTTTATTACATAAAGAAAGATGCAGCATTTGGTGCTGTTTTCATGGCGGTATTTGCCGGAGGTGGGGTTACAAGGAGGATGTGGGGTTTAGATAGGAAGGCGCTATGTCAATAAGTAAACCAAAAATAGAATTATGAAAATTATTATGGCAATAAATTTGTTTCAAGAACTTTATCTATCAATTGGCTACAAAGATTAGGCAAGTTTACACCTCTCCATTTTTTCCTATGCGGCCACGTGAAATCGCTGATATGTGCTGACAAATCACCATCAAGTGGATCACAAATATTTGTATTATTCATGGCATACGATCAAAAACGCTCTTGAAACAAAATTAAATGCTTTCTTTAGATATCTTGAATATTTTTTCATTTAAATACTATTTTTTGTGCTATTTTTTGTCAATTTGAAAGTTCAACCGACATATGTATCACCATTTGCAATTTTGTATTGTGTTTAAGTAAAGAGTTCCTTGATTTCTTTTTAGTTATGTTTAAGATTAGATATGTTGCAAATATGACAAAGGAAAAAATAATATTTTATTGCATTCAATATTTCTTTAAACAAGTTACTGAAATTAAATCATCATAATTTTCTTGCGATCATATGGCGTTATAAAGAAATTGTATGTACGTGTGATTACAATTACGACAAATATTTGATTTGATTCATATCAAACTCTCTACGTAAGCGTTACTTCATGGTAAAAAATTTACCTACAACACAAGAATTTCAGCGTTTATTTATTTTATTATTTTATATAAGAGAACATAGTTAAAAGCACTCAAGTAACACAAAAAATTTATTTCACTTGAAAAATTTTTTAAACAGGAATAAAATGTCGATAATAACTAGTTATAACGCAGAATTTTAAAATTATATATAATGTCTTCTATGCTTCTTAATTTACTTTATTTACTAATTTAAATAAGTACAATTTCATAAGAGTGACATTAAAGAATATAACTAAAAACACCAGCTCCAATTACCACAGCTTTCCTGCAGACAGCAGGTAAAAACTATAAATTTTTCTTTAATAAAATACCATAATATAATATAATATCTATACGAGTAAACGTTATGATTATGCACATCACATCGGAAAGTGTAAAATAATGACATACTGTTTTAATTCAAAGAAATTTTTTCTAGCTTTTTACATTAATAGCAAAGCTAATTGTGCAAAATATCAATACTCCAAATATTGTAGTTCTTTAGGTACACGATAATTATTATTCACTTTATTTGGAAGCTACCACAGTCGCTATTTTTGTTTAACCAGTTTATTATTTAGAGAGTATTTTGATCATTATTAAAAAGCTCTACCTGTTACAGCTACCAAGCAACACGATGATAAATATTTAATTTATATGGAAAAAGAATTTTATTTTTTACCAACCGCATATCTGATAAAAAGCTGTGAACATTCCAAGAAGATTGGTTAACTTGTGTGTAGCTTTCTGACAGACAAACACATTTATTATTTTTTTAAATATAGATGAAAAATATAACGGTATTTAAGTCTACAATATAAATATTCAAAATTTTTACGACATTTAGTGAATATTTAAGCGATGTATAGAATTTTTAACAGTTTTTCTTATGAGTTGCAGCTGTAAACACCCATGTAAAAAAGTAATAAACTACAGAGTCTTTATTTTTAACATTATTGCTTTCAGTTTTTTTATTAATATTTTTGCTATTTTTATATCTTTGTAAATGTTATAGATTTTTTTAGTTTTTGACATCGACATTTGTAATTTAAAATTTATGACCACTAAAAACGTTGGTAAAATATTGAAAGAAATAATAAAAAAGGATGCTAAATATTACTCTAGCTGTTATTGTTATTTTGATGATAACTACAATTGTAAAACAAACGATAGAGAAAAAAGGAAATAATAGTCAATTTCCATTAATAAGGAAATGGTATTTAAAAACAGTCCGACTATAAATATTTAATTTATTTTTATGTGTTTAAAACTCAATTAACAATTAAAGAAATATTTATTTTCCAATTCAGTGTAAGAAACAATTAAAAAAGGAAAAAAGGAGAGAATGATAAAAAAGAAAACATCGATAATTTTCTGTATTAAAAATTTTTAAATTTATGTTTATAATCAGTATTGGTAAGTGCCAAATAATAATGGTCACTTAAAAGCAAAATATGAAGTTTAATACTTTTTGGGCTACATTAAGGAAATATTGATGAGCTTTAGTTGAAAAGCAATTACAAATGCAGTTGTGCTCAAATCATATTAAAAATTAAATTTATTGTCATAAATATAAGTGTCAACAAGAAAGTTTCTTTACCCTCAATAACTCAAAAAAAATTATTTTAAAAATTGTAGACCTTAAAAACTTTATTGGACCGAATGAGTGCTGTAAATATTCAACAACAAATTTTTAGGCTCAATCAGAACTCTAATAAAAATCTTTTTAAGCATTTTTGATATTAAAATAATATATTTTTTTTTTTCAAAGAAAATGTTGTGAATCTTCTTAAAATCTAAGCGACCCTTTAGATTTTTTTTAGATATTTTTATGTGTTTTTAAAATAAAACTAAAAACTTTTGAAGATTTATTCAAAGCAGATCTACAATGGCGACAACCTTTAGGTTTTAAAGTAACTTTTTATACTTTAGCTCTTAAAAATATAAGCTAACATTTCATGTCTTTTCTGAGGCACACTTTAATCTATAATATACATTATTTTTCTCTATATTATTATTTTTTGTTAACAATAAGCTGTAAAAACTTTTGACGATTAAAAAAATGAACAAGATTCGTGCAAATAATAAATTCTATGGGAACACCCTTTAAGTTTTAAAGTAACTTTTTATGAAGCACGCATACACGGAACACAAATTTTAAAGATCCTTCTTTCTTTTCAAAAGGTAAGCATTTGTGACAAGTCATGTGTTATATAATTAATTTATAACGTTAAGTTTTTATATGTCGTTATAGCTGACAATGAATAGGCTAAAAACTCCGTGCTAATATAGGCCTCCCTTTAAGTTTTATTTACATGAATTTTTTATTTGTTGTTCGCAATTAAAAGTGTACAAGTATTACGGTAGTAGTAGATAGAGAGAAAGTAGAGCAGGCATTGCAGCAATATTATGTTTTTACGTGCTAGTTACAGACGTCTAAAACACACACCTAGTAAATATAATAACTGATTTGGCTAAGACCATTTTGAATATAGTGTTGCCAGATGATTTTAATGCACACTTTTGTTACCTCCTTTTTATTGCTCTTTTAATTGTCTACTCATTTATTTGTAAGTTAAGCAAAACAGATATTTGGAATAAAGATATTTCTCTTTTGAAAATTATCAACTAATATTTGTTTCCCGTAATCTTGCTCTTCACGATTTCAAATCATTTTTCTTATGGACATTTTCATTTTCTAATGTCTTCTTTTTTCCCTGTTTTTTTTTTTCTAATTTCAGTTTTCGTTTTGCTCATCAGCAACGGTAGTTGATTTTGTAACTCTATGTTCTGTAACATTCTTTAAAATTTTTTATTTTAAATTTCAACTTTTATTTTTCGCTGACTTTTATTTCCTTTAGTAAATTACAAAAAGTAGTTTTATTTCTTTTCTTTATTTTATTCTTTAATCAATTTCTAGTTTTAGTTGCTGAACATTATGAGGTTATTGAGTTGAGTTTCAATGACGATGTTGGATTATAATCTACCAGTTTATGTGTGCGTTTGTGCATAAAAGCTATCTTTAGTCTTGAACATGGATTGCTTAAAACACAAGACACGTTTTAGCTTAATGATGAATTGCCGTATGTAAACTTAGTACAAAAAGAAGAGCTAAAGGATATTTGATGTCATTTTAGAAATTGACAAATGTTCAAAAAGGATTGTATATGTATGTTTGCGTGATCTCTTTTTTCTGTTTAAATTTATCAGTTTTATACTTATTTTTTGAACTTGTAAATCAAATATTTTCAGACGGATGTAAATATATGGCTGCTTTCTTAATGATGTGTTATTTTAAAAATATAATTTCATCAAACATACGACTAGAAAGCAAACAAACATGTTTTGACAAAATATTTTGTAATGAGAAATTGAGTTCTTAAGTAGATATATTTTTTAACTTTGTGGTTCAACGTATGTTTCTTTCTATAATTTTTATATGACTGTTATCTTCATAGCCATGACATCGATTTGTCAGCTATAAAACCAAGTTAGTGTCTTAACTTACTCTCATCAAATGAAACATACAGTAGTTGTTCACAGGAAGAAAACGCATTTATTTAGAAGATAATTTAGCTATTCATTACTGAAACTTAAAATTTTTTTTAGAGATGTCGTCTAAAATATTAGGCCTTTGGAAAATTGTGCCGTTTTTAATATTATTTCAATAATTCTCAAAATGAATGGAGTACAACTCAATGAATTTTTTATACCCTTCACCACAAGAAGTGGAAAAGAGGTACATGTGAGCTTATATATTCTTTGTCCTTATGCATAGTTAAGTCGATTCAGTCCGTGTTAGCTTTGAAATCAACTTTGCCAAAGAATTTTGTAAGATAGAGAAAACATATATACGTCGATCAGACATAGTTTCGGAAATTTTTCTGTAAAGAATCAGCGTGCCTCTAATTTCTTCATATTATTTCGAAGCAACTTTAATAAAAAAAAACTAAATAAATACATGGAACGATAGAGAATTAAAAAATAAGAAAAAACCTGAAATGAAAAAATTTTCGTTCGAATTATGGGACTCTGAACTCTTCATAGCAAAGTACAATGGTGCACATTAATATGGGTATCATTTCAAAGCTTTTGAAGAGGCCTTTTAGAAAATACTTAAATTTTTAGAAAATGTTTAACCCATTTAATGTCAATGACATTTTTACGTAGATTTTATTTTTAATTCTCTGTCACCTCAATACTTTTTCTGATTTTTTTTTTTTTTTTTTTTTTTTTTTTTTTTTTTGGAGTTACTTCACAAAACTTAATTTCATACATTGTGAAGGGTATATAAGATTTGGCAGAGCTGAGAACAGCTTTCTTACTTGTTCTTTGAAATGCAATTGGTACTAACGGTTAGAACTTCGTACTTAAAAGGAAGAAGAAATGGAACCCCATTTTTATCGCTATAATTTCTAATCGTCTTCCACCAGAAGAACTATACACAGATGTGATATTATAGCAGATAATAAAGTGAAATATTTAGTTACGATAATATTTTCACTTTTCTTTTAAAATCGCTAAAACAGTTATGCGCAGATAATCCAAATGTACAGAGTTATAAGTGTAATCAATAAAATTAATTTTACCTTTTTGGTTTTATTAGATAAAAATCTAAAGACATATTTTAAAAATACACAGAAAAAATTACAGACAAAAGGGTGTTACTGCGGAAACTGGCCATAGACACAAGTGGAAAAAATAATTTTAATTCTATAAAAGAATTCACTAAAGAGTTATTTGCTTAAGTTTATTAAGAATCCATGTATGAGCTATATTAGAAACAGCGTGTAAGCTATGTGGATATGCTTTCTCCCTAGTAATGCTTTTACTTTTAATAAACAAATTTTTTATATGAAAATCATGAAATGATAATTTTTGGAGAAATCAAATACAAATAATTTAAATTCACTTTATATTTTATTTTTATTTATTTCTGTGGTAACACAGTAAGTTATTCTGAATACGCATTTTTTCACATTATTTTAAGCGATTAAATAAACTTTGATAAACATGAACTACAAAATTCAATAAAATATAATAATACAAAGCAAATATTTTTTATACTTTTTACACATATCAATGTTTTTATGCAGTTAAGACTATTTAATCACTTTAAGTCCCTGCAGTTTAGTTTGCACGTGCTTAATATTTTGTTGTTATTAAAAATATTTTTACATAAATATCGGTTTTTTCTTTTTTAAATATTTTATTTAATCAAATTGTGTTACATAAAAAATGTTATTATATTAATTTTATTGAATGATTTTTACCAACTTAAATTACTGCTATTAAAAAATTTTTTTGCATTATTTCACTTTTTAGTTTGCTATTTAGATATTTTTTGATAAAATAACGGATATTTATAATTGGTAATGAAGCTAGTTTGCGTATCCATTATATTGGTTGCTTAATTCAACTCGCCAATGTACTTCAAATCTTATTTTTGAATAAAACTGACTATTTTATTTATATAAATAGCTGGGAAGTGAGCTTATGAACATTTTAACAAAACCTGTGCCAGTTTGCACATCAGGCTGGGCGTTGTTTTTAGCCAAGATTCAAAGCACTGGAGTAGCTATAATTCTTACCTTTTCTGGGGCTAAGTGTTGTAAAAATTTACTGATTAACACACAAATAAATTCTTTGTTGTAAAGCAAAAAAATTTAAGATCCCTATTTTTTATATTGTTTTGACACGATTTTTGTATTTTTGCTTTTATTCAAACCCGTATAAATCTTAAGTCTTATGTAAAATGTATGCACATTATCAACACTATTAAATTTTTTAACGGTTATTAAATTATTCTAGAATTAATCTCTATAAAATCTGTTACAAGCTCATCTCCTTATTTTTTATATTATGTTTTAAAACTTTTAAATAATTCAGAATAGTTTTTCGCACAATATTCTCAAACACAGGAGATAGTTTTTAAAAGCATCAAAAAAATTCTTGGGACATAATTCATGAAACTGAAACTTATGCGTTGAATATTTTTAAGTGATAGAATAAAAAATCTGATTTTACATATCCACATAGCCTTTTGAAAATTTTCGTATGTGTGTCTATATTTTTTGCTTGATATATACAACAAAATAAAAAATTTTTGTTGCAGTTTTTTCTTGATTCTCAGTCGAATATTATATTCCTTTAAAGCGTAAGAAAAATAGAATAACTTTAAAAGTACACACCATAATTTTCATATTTTTTTATTATTCAAGCGAATCGAATTTTGTTAAACTTATTATTGTGTTAACTTATATTTTTTAAGCAATAAATGGAAATACTTGTAGATATTAATTGGGTGAAAGAACAGGTACCAAGCTCGATATCCGCTTGGGTATAAAACATCCATTAAGTCCAAGGACGTAAATCGATATCTAAAAAAAAAATCTTTTTAGTCATTTTTGTTGGCTATAAATATTTATGTATTTTGACGTCTTTTTTAACCCTTAATATAAATATATTTTCGATACGAGTAGTAGCATATGAGTAGATTTTATCTTTTTAACTTGGATTTTTGTCATTTTTACGAATTTTTTTAGTGATTCATTAAGAGATCTTAAAGAGTGGAATTTGAAACAAAACTATTGCGGTTAATGTAATCATAACTGGAGAACTTTTTTAGAAGGGGTAACAGCCTTACAAAAACGCAAACTAGATCAATCTTTACAAATTCCATACAAAACCAGCAAAAAGAAGAGTTGTTTAAAAATTTTAGGCAATTTTTTCTGGCTTCTCTTGCACTTATTTCCCATAATTCATTTTTAATAAATTTTTTTATTTTAAATAGGTTATAACTTTTGAAATTATGAAAAACACATGAAAACTTTACTTTTAAGAACTGTGTTAAAGACTAAATAAGATAATATAACCCTCCTAATGAACATTTTTTATATTTAGTTCTATTTTTTTACAACAAATTGAATAATGAAAATTATTGAAGCTTAACAAATTTAAAGGTTTAATTAAAAATACATTAAAAAAGTATGAAAAACTTATAATTATCAACGAGCTTTCACTAAATTTAAGCACTCATTTAAATACCAATACTCATGCTCGCCAATGTTAATCTAATGTTTTAACCGTACGTTTTTTTCCTAAATTAAATCAGTTTGTTTTAAGTAGAATCCACGAATTACCTACTTGTTTTGTATGTCTACCTTTGCTTAAAAGCTAAAAATTCTTTGTTCCTTACACTTCCTATACTTGTATATACAAGCTGACGTAGTTTTACTTTAATATGCCAACATATTATTCTATACAGTTTGTTTATTATTAAGCCTTTCACTAACTCACTTCACTGAAATAAAAGTTGTTATAATTATTTAACCATTTACTCTTCATTGTTTTAACCAGCTTACTAAGACTATTATTAAGAGAAAATGAATTTTTTTTTTAAATTCTTTAAGTGTTAGGCAATGTTAAATTTGGTATATATTTATTTAAGGGCTTTTTCGAATGCTTAAAATTCTTTATTTTGGTTTAATGCTTGCCTCTTCCTTCCAAGTCTTAAATGCATAACTAATTTAAAACGACACATGTGGAAATTGACATTGTTCATATGTACCTTGTATTTTTCGATTTCTTTATTTTCTTATTTACGTCTCTTGCACTTTTTATGTACTCAATTTTCTTTCTTTTTAAAAGCACCTTAAAAAATAAATTTTTTAAAAACATTTTAAAGAAAAAAAGGAAAAAAAATTCTCTCTACACAACTCGGAATAAATATTTTACAACTTATATTTTAAATTTGAATTTGAGGAAAAATAGAGATGACATGCAGGCGAATTCGGGGACATGCTAGAAATTAAATATAGTTGAGTTAAAAAATCTCAGTGGTTTCATTAAAATAATAATAACATTTTACCAATGAAGCGACTATTATCGATTAAGCATTGTCAAGATTTTTGACAAGCTTGTAAGCAAGATGATGACGTATGAGTAATAATATATATTTCCATATGCTAAATATCACTCATACGATTCACCAAAAACTATTTTATATATTCATATAAAAAAGACTATATTATAGGTGCCCGTTTAACGGTGTCCGCCTGTCAACATTTGCGTGAATACAGATTTAATCTAGACTCCATATAACCTTTGGAAAATTTTTTATGTCGATCTGTTGTATATAGTTTCGAAAGTATTTGATAACGAAAAATAGTAAAATTCGTTGGAGATTTAATTGCATAAGTTACAACTTAACTTAAAAATATTTTGTTTGCTAGGTTCTTAATTCAAGAGATATTAAATAATTATATCACAATCATTAGCATCTATGTAATATTATTTCATACAATCCGACCTTATGGAAATATGGAAATGAACATTTTTATATTTTTGTTTAATAGAGCATTAGTTGTAGATAAAGAGTTTTTTTGTTACATTTCGCTTTGTATTATTTCGTCTGTATATTTCTGACAATCTTTGCTTTTAAAATTGCAGCAATAATTAAAAAGATCATATCAACCAAGCGGTGCACAGTAGTTTAAAAACGATATATTTTGGACATAATTCGGTATTTCATGTACCATTAATTTTAAATTTTCTTATATTAGTATTTTTGACATATTAGTGATTGGATTATTACTTTAAGATATTAGCTTCAGTAAGATATCAATAGTGGTTCACTGTACATTGTCGCAAACAACAAAGAGAAGTACGAATATGTAAAGATAAATATAGGCAATGAATGAACGGTGACAATTACCAAACTAAGAAACCAGAAAACAGAAGAAAAAAAAAAGAAAAACATTTGTATTTATTTTGTTAGCTACACGATAATGATAGCAATTAAAAACCCATTAGTAGTTGCTTTTTGTTGAATTAATTAACATACTAAGAAGAAAACTTGGTTGCATAAGGAATCGTATGTAGTCACAAGTTTTAACGTACCAAATTAAAAAAAGTATTTATTTTTTAGGGAATAAGCCTTTTTGAAATTTAAGAAATGAAGTAAACACTTCATTTTTAAAGAAAACAATATTGCGAAATTTTTTAGTGCACCCTCCTTCATAAAGCGAAAAATCAGATCAAAAATATTTTATTAAAAATTTTATTTGTGATCATTTAGTTATAGTTTTTTGCAAATATTTTTTAATTTAGATTCGGTTAACACGGTCAAAATAAAGCGAAGTGATAAAAAATTTTTGTGTATTTTCTATTTATATTTTGCCATTGGCCGCAATATTGTAAAAAACTACTAAGCTATGATCACGTAAATAAAGAACAAGCAAAAATATTTAGAAAAACTCAATGGAAGAATTGTAATTCCGAAAGAAATGATGAGCTTTCATTGAATTCAACCAATTTGGTTTCAATAATCAGATGGAAAGCTGGCACACAAGCAGTTGTCTCAACATCACGAAAAGCTATTGTTAGCGGTGAATACTTACAGCTTGGAAAATTAAAGAAAACTTTCTCGTCATTCTGAGACCTAAAGCAAAAACAATTATTATTTGTGAGGGAGTTATAACAAGGGATTAACAATAATGATTTAAAAGTGAGAAGAAATTCAACCTTTACGGTTAAATAAATAAATAAATAACTAAAATGTCCGTAATTTTTAAAAATAAGAGTTGTTCTCAACAGCGGTCATAATAGAGAGAGTAGTGCTATAGCGTAGTGTGCTTCAGCGTTTTATGAAACAACGGAAATAATATTTCCAAGCAGTAGGAAAATAAAAAAGACTATAAAGCTGTATTTGATACGGATTTAAAGAACTGAGCGGATTTTTTTTTTTGACAATTCCATGGATTTACAAAACAATTATGCCCTTGGGCACTACGCCAGAACTTACAGAATTTATCTGATCCTAAGATTCATCTTCTATGCTGGAAGCCTTACTCTCTTAATCTTAATATTATAAACAACGTTTGTAGTTGTCATATCCGGAAGGAGTATTGAAAAGAAAGGCAATTTTATAAAAAGCAGTTAGTTATTCAAGGATATTGGAAAAAAATATTTAAAGTTGTTGTATGCCGTGGAGGACAAACTCAATATTAAGATCGATAAAATTTTATAAATAAATTAAATTATTTAAAATACTTTTGCTAAATAATATTGTTTTATATACAATTAGTTTTACGGGTGTAAATAAAGGAAAAATAATACTAAAAAATAATATTAAAAAACCGTCATTTTTTACTTTTAAAAAATTTGGATATGCTCTTGATCCCAATACAAACTTACGGTGCGGTGCCGGGTTCCGCCTCTCAGAGAAAACACAAATGAAATTAGGTATGGCGAAGGATGCGGATTTTATTTTTATATTTTACTTTTTGCTTACCAAATTTTTTGTTTGAACACAATTCAATACCATGTAAATAATTTTTTCACAGAAATCCATTTGTGTTTTATCTGTTTTTAAATAACTTTTAATATTTTTTTTTCTTCTTTTTTCCTAGTAATTTACAAAAGATATTAACACATATGATTTTTGTACCAAAAACCATAAAACTTTGGCAACATGATAGAGAGAAAAAATCAAAAAATTGAGAGCTTGAGAAAAGGCGCAATGAAATAAAAAAAAAAATACAATTTCGTGGGGATTTTGGGATTTTTTAAGCGTTTTGTATTGTCAAAACTTCATATAAAAAGCAACTGCAACCGTGCGGTTGTGTTTATACTCTAAAGACGCTTTCAGTCATTAGTGAAATGCTTGTTCTATCCATAAACTAAAATATAGGACTTTCTTAGCAACAAAATAATATGGGACTTATTAATCAAATAGGAGTGTATTCTCTAATCGAAAGCTTTGAAGCTGGAAAGATTTAATGTACTAACGAAAAGCACTATTCCTTCCTCAAAACTAACACGTTTTGCTGCCAAGTATTAGGCTGTATTAGGAAGCCTTAAATATCCTTAAAAATAAAATATTTCTGGCAACAATATTTTAACATTTAGAAAATAAAACACTGGATATTTAATTAGCCTTAACTTTAAATTCATTTAAAAACTCAATGTTTCACATTCCCAAAAAAGTTTTTGCTATAGAGAAATAAAATTCAACTGAAAATAAAATTTATCTGTTATCTCATTTTGACTTTTAAAGAGATTTTTCAAAAAATTTTTTTAAGTGTTTCTACTACTTTTTTACTTTCTAACTAGAAAAACCGCTTAAAAATACGAACATATTTTTATAAATTCCAATTTATAACATTAACGTTTATCTGCAGTGACACGAATAAACATTAAGAACAAATATTTCTAAGAGACACGACAAATATCTAGCTGCATATTTACACGCACATAAACGTATGTCTGAATACCGATTGTTTTAACTATTTATTCTTTGTGTATCTTGTGTGCATGTAGAGAAAGCAAGAAAATTATAGTTCTATTGTCGAATGCTGCAACTTTTTGTTTGGATGTCATTGGATATATGCAATTCAATAAATTAGACTACAACACGTGGTCAATTTAGGAAGTAAACTGAAAGTCATAGAATAAACTTATTTAAAGTTGCTTTTTTTGTGTTAATTCCTTCATATTTGAAGGAATCAAGCACAACTAAAGTAAATCAGCATAAAAAATACATTTTTGAGACCATTCTAATACATAATGGTCTCAAAAATGTATTACGTCATAAAGCGTAAAATAGACAAAGGTAAAATTAAATAGCCTTAATAGAATTCATTACACATTCTCATCTTGATAGCATCAGTCTTAGTCAGGTTTGCATATTGTCGTTGAATTTGAGTACTGCCCTCATACATTAACGTATGAGTCTAATGCTTACATGCAGCGTAAGGTAAATATGACAGTGTTAGTTTTTTTCAGTGCAGTATAAGTATATAAAAAGTATAAATTATTATTATCACCAAATAGCCTAAAAAGTCAATTTTATTTGCATTTTACAAGAAAAAGATTTGTATGATTAAGTTTCTTAAGACTTTTATTTTCGCACAGTTTTATTTAGAAAGAGGTATTTAAGGTGAGAGGTTTCCTTAGTAAAAGCAAAAAATTTTAAAGATATATTTTTAAATAAACATTATTTTTAAAGCACATACGTGTATATTTTTAGTTTAGATTTGCATTCATAATTATAATCTTAATACTTTAAAAATTTTTAAAAGAATATTTGTGACATGTCAATGCCTGTCTACATGTTCGGCTGTCACAGCTTTCTATCTTCAATGCCATGATAGGGAGCGTCCCTTAATCTTTACAAAAGTTGTATTACTATTAAACACTAAAAATTAAATGGTGTTCCAAGAGTGACGCAATATTCAGTAAAATATTGTTATTTTTTGAATTTCGATAGACTTTTCAAACAGTGTAATAAAAAGTATGTCCGCTATAGCAACGAATAAAGGAAAATCTTCTTACGATGGGACGTCTTAATACAGCATTATTTAACCTACGTAAATTGAATTATGATCGAAAAGAAATGAAACAAAATGTTTTAATGAGAGCATCAATCAATTAAATTTTTATTACTTGTACACTTTTAATAAACTAATGTTTTGACCAGTAAGGCTAAGCTTCGTTGATGTTTAATGTTAATATTTACCCGATTTTTTTGGAATAACCATTTTGCTTTTTATAGTCGCACAACTAATCCAGCTGTTGTTAATTTTGCTTAAAAATAGCAACCCCGTATTGAGTCTATTTAACATCCACGTTTTCACGGCCACACATTTTTGCAACTTATTTTAAGACTCTGTATATGAAAATAAAAACTTAGAAAAAAACTAAATATTTTGGCATGCGAGCCAAAAAAGATAACAAAAGAAACGAAAAGTACATTTAAATATTTAATTTTTATGCTTTTTTTAATTCTATTGTTAACAAAACGAAGAAAACACAATAGAAATTTACAAGCTGTCTTTAGTTTGTTTCTTGTCTTAATGACATTTTGTGCCGCTCTGCGAATGGAATGGGAAATTATGTATGCGTGGGTATAGAAAACGCTTTGGATGTTAAAGTTTAGTTAAATATGAATTGCCATCTAAGAAATAGATATTTTATTAAAAACTTTAATTAAAAAAATATAAAATTTAAATATTTAAAGCCTTAGCTCTAAAGAGGTTTGGTTTTAATTAATTAAATAAAATTATTTTTTTTTAATTTTTGTATTGTCGTCAACTCTTGTAAAAAATTTTAAATTAAATTTT
This sequence comes from Cistogaster globosa, assembly GCA_937654795.1. Lineage (NCBI taxonomy): Eukaryota > Metazoa > Arthropoda > Insecta > Diptera > Tachinidae > Cistogaster > Cistogaster globosa. The sequence goes on along the minus strand of OW569405.1, from coordinate 113,936,049 downwards.
AACTAACTATTTATTTATTAATCTTTGACAACCCTAAAGTTATTTTCTAATAAATGCACCATTATTAATTTTTTTATTATTTATGTATGTATGTATGTATTATTATTATTATTATTATTATTATTATTTTTTTTTTTTTTTTTGTTAAATCTTGATATAAAATTCTATTAAACCTAATAAAGAAAAAATTTAGAAAAATTTAAAATAGTTGTTTACGAGTATGCATTTCTTTGCAGTGCATGATTTCCATCATGGCCAACACCCTCAAGAGTAAGTATCGGAGATTTTAATATTTCGGTCCTGATAATCAGCACGATATTCTAAAGTTTAACTTAGCAGATTTTTTTTATTGCTAATAATAAATAGTTTATTTTCCTAGTATTTTTTCCTTTTAAACTGGCTTGTGGTTGTTATTGTTACGAGTATTTTCCGTATTTAACCGCAACTGCTGGCATGCAGCTTCAAGCTCTTAAACTGTTTTATAGGTGGATGAAAATAATAACAATAATATTTTACGCGAAGTATAGAAAAAACAGCATCGATAACGCTACAAAAAATGGAACATAATGGAGGACATATGTAAATGTTCGTTATATCCTCCCGTTATTTTAGTATTTCGGCTGCTGCTGTTGTGGTAAATTTTGTTTTGTTATCATATGCCTTTACTCTTACATTACATCTTGTAAAATCCATTAACAGTAGAGAATAATTGTTAACCGTACACAGTAACCACGCGATTAAATGCTCCAAAAATTGTTGTTATGGGAACAAATATAAAATTACCACAATAAATTTAACCAACTCAAACTAAGAGCCATCAACAGAATGTGACAAAGCCATGACAGCGGTAAAAGTTGGTAAATTCTTAATTATATTAAAAAAAAAAAGTTATTAAAACAAATGGCCACATGGCTTTACAGCATGAGTGACATTAATTTAAATGGCCTTTTGTTTTGATTGGTGTGTTTTGAATAGTAGAAATAAGAACAATTAAACAAAAAGGCAGCAAATAATAATAATTTTAATATCGTTTTCTTGTAAAGTTTTTATGCCTTTATTTAAAATTTTTTGCTAAGGTGATAACTATGAAATTGTGTATTTCATTCTAGTACCAGCGATTCAATCTAGTACCAAACCTAAAACCATAAATATTTTTTTTCCTGATTTTACATCACAAAAATGAAAATAGAAATAAATAGGAAAATTAATAATTTTTGTTCTATTTATTCATTTATTATTATATTTTTTGTCACAACATTTTATTTGTTTATTAAATCAGTGGTCTCTAAATAGTTTTGTTGTCTGAGCAGATATTTTGTTGCCAGCCTACTGGTTTATAAAACCTAAAAAGGATATCAGAAAGTGTTAACTCTTGACCATATTTTGATATAGAAATAAAAAAAAACAATTTAAAATTTTTACGTCTTTTTAATGACTTTCAGGGTGGGACTAAATGTCAGTTACTGTCAATGATATCTACCTTAATCAGAAAATTTTTAAATAAATAGGCGTACGGAGTGATAAACTTTGTATGGTATGGCAAGCAAAACTGTATTTTAACAGATTAAACCTAAAGTCAGTAACCACATGCAAGTAATCACATGAATATAAATATGTACCTAAACTAAGCCTTCACGGAAAAAAATTTTTGAAAAAAGTATTATTTAACCTCGTTTTTATTAACTTGCAAGAAATTTGTTAATATAATATATTTAAAAAATATTTTTCAACCTACTAACTGCTAAAATCAAATTATAAACAGTTTTTTTTATTCTTTCAAGCTAAACGAATATGAAGTTTTGAAAAAAAAAACAGAATTTAAAGTTTAATTTTGGCTACAGTACTAAAAACTATAAAGCATCTGTAAACTTATGGCTCAAATACTTTATTTTATTCCACATATGTTTTTATATTAAATAAAATATTTTAAAGTGGATAAAGGAAAATTGAAGACTCATCTTTTAATAATTTTTTTTTTATTCTTTGTTGAAAATTAAAAGTCTCCGCCTAATAAGCTTCAAAGGAAAAGACCACAATCGTCAAAACCACCACCTCTATGAAAATATCGTTAAATTTAAAAAAAAATTAGTCACATTTATTTTTATAGCAGGCATATCCGGACACACTCTGTGTACATTTTTATTGTCTATCTACTGTACTTCAAAACTAAAGCCATGAACTTTAGAATAATTTCGCTTTATATTTTCGTTTAATTTAGGTTTTTAATATTTCTTCTTATTGCGGATATAAGGTTGCCTGCCTATTACCGTTTAAAACCCAGGTCACATAAGTTAAAATCATGTGACCATAGATAATTAATAGATAATTTATTTAAAGATTTATTTGTTGTACCTCTTGCTAAAGTTGAATGTGTTTGGTTAGGTAATTGACAAACCTAATAAGTTTTGGGCATACTAATTTTTACTGCAATGCACAACGAAGGCTGAACTTCATATGAAGTTTTCGGCATCAGTATTACTTTACCATAAAGGGTCGAAACGCATATTAATGCCAGGAAATTGCAGCAATCATATTACCACCATTGTTTCTTACCACGAACTGTTATCCTGTATACTAAAATAAAATTTGTTAGATGAATTACTTCATTGATATGTTTGTTTTCGTAATTTAAGTTGACTTCAAATTGTGTTTTATAAAAAAAAAACGCGGTCCCAAATTTCCCAAGAAGATTTTTTTACGGTTGTCTAACAAGTAATAATATGAGACGCAATCCTCTATTTTCATTCTTACTTCGTATTTTAATTAAAATGTATGTTTTCAAGAAGCTTATATAAAGATTTGTATATAAAAAAATTAAAGGAAATTTAATGTTTAACTAAAAGTGCTTTAAATAACCATTATTTGAAAACCTAAAATTAATTGCCTGCGATGGTACAACAACTTAATTTAAGCTGACACATTATGAACTGTTGCATGTTCAGCAAGAGTTGTTTTAGCTGTATTGTACCGTTATCTAAACAATTTCGTACTAACCAGTTATGTTTTTAGTCGACATGTAGTTTTAGAGGCTGCGAGTTTTTTCTTTGAACAGAAAAAATATTCAATCTTGTTTTGTTGAATCTATGTTGTTAATTTTTCGCATTGTAAAGGGACAGAAGAGCTAAGGAGCGCCAAATGATATTTTAGCTACATATGTAAAATTTGCTAAGAAAGAAAGAGGGTTTAAAAATAACAATTTATCATAGAAGTTAGAATGAATGGTTTTCTGCATGTTGCAAAAATTTAAAACAACTTTTTTGTTGTTTTAGCTTAATGCTCAGTTTTTAAAAAGGTATAGGTTGACAATCGGCAAAATTAAAAACATATTTAAGCCATGAGAGTGTCAGATTAAAGTTACAAATTACTGCATCAAGTTAAGTATCATTTTGATTTTTATCATCAACAGCTCGCAGTATTCAAATTTACATATAAAAATAGATTACAGAAAACTAATTTACAATAATAACTTTAAAGGAAAAATTTATAATATTAACTTTTTTAAGCAATAAAGAAACATTTTTAATCGTAATACAATTTTATAAAAAATTAAAATTTTGACAAGTCTTAAGCTGTATTTAATTCACTACTCAATAGGGTATGATTGAGAAACTTTTATCCCTATTTGATAACAATAATTAGATGAAGAGACACCAAAACTAAATGTGTCTTAGTCTTAATTTCAGTGCACGATCTTTTAGTTATCTAATTTGAAAGAAATTGCAAATACATGATCTTCCTATACAAATATGTCATTTAATTAAGAAAATTATTACCTGGGGATAACAATGCAATATTATTAAGAATTAAATTTAAAATTGGGGCATACATTAAACATCATTGTGTCTTTTAAAACAACTTTTACTGTCTTATAGACATAAGATTTTAGAATTTCCCACCATACTCCGGAGTGTACATTTAAAAATATTATTACAACAATTACATAAAATATTTGTTTTTATTTTTAGTTAATTATAAATCCAATGTTTATTAAAAATTCCTATTTGTTATTGTACCGTTTAGATTTGTATTTATGTTGAATTCTTCTTCGTTTTTGAACCAAGGTTCTAATGGACTTTATTACAAAATTTTATTTAAATCCATCCAACAACTTTTACGTGATGCGAACACAGGTAGAAAGACACAAATTCCAGAGATAATTTTTTTGTATTATTTATCAATTATTTTTTACTTCAACAACAAATTTAATGAAAAAAAATCCAATTTCGGTTTAATTATATTTATAGATAACAATTTATAAACTTAAAGACATAAAAAGGTTTTAAAAAGCTTTAATATTTTTTTCTTTTTTTGTAACATTTTTTTTCAACTATGAATCTTGTTTCAGGCACAAAATCTGCAGAGGTTATTTATTGCCTTTGGTACATTGAGTTGGTGCACAAGGGTATACAACTACAAACATACATTATATATACATTTTTGTTTTATTTGTTTTATATTTTTGTTTTTTTTTTTTTATTGTAATGTTATACTTAATTTCTTTGCTTCCATAGTTGCTGAAATTTTTATTTCATCCTCTTTGTGGTATGAAAGCTGCCAGAAAACTCAATATAAAACAAAATTATAAAATAAAGTATAAAAAAGAAAAACCACATAGAAAACAACATTTGACACTTGTATTCTACCGCAATACAAAGCTAAGTGATCTTTTTAATTATGTCTGCCTTTTTGTAACTCTAATACTCTGACTCTTTTTTTCTCATTATATGTTTGGTCAGACAACACTTAAACACAATGCTCTTAATTTCAAATTCTTTTAAATGTTTCATTAGATTTTTTGAAGTATAAAAAATTGACGTGTGTATGAGGGAGTGCATAAAAATATTTATTTAAACAGTGGTGAAAATACAAATAAACGGGCCTTCAGTAAATGGAAATAAAAAGGGCGCATTGTTGTTATATATATCTAAATAAAAAAAACACTTGTTAATGAATTATTTACAGATTTTAAGCCAAAATAAAGCAACAAAATTAATTCTTTCAATATTTAACTTTTATATAAAATTGCTGAAGCTTATGTTCTTAAAGCTCTTTTACAAACGAGTAGATAAACACAATTTTTAGCCGTCCCTCGTTTAATTTTAAGAAACCATAATAGTTTCATTTTTTTTTTTTGTTTTAATATAAAATTTCTTTGTTTTTACCATATAAAAAAAAAAAAACAAAAGATGTCGGTTTGATGAAATAGCATATCTCATAATATATATAATAAATAATATTTAAGAAAACTTTAAGAAATAAATATGACATTAATAAACAAACAATCCTTGACTATAAAATAAAAGGGTTTCCCCAAACCTTTAACATTTACATGAACTGCGCATCACTATAGCACCCAGTAGACAAAAGTAATGTACAAATAAACTTAAAAATTAAAGGGTGTCCCTAAAAAATTTAACGACAATATATATGAAACTCAATTTAACAATAAAATTGCAAAAATATTTTAAAAAGCTCAAAAAGAGCCTGCGTACAAAAGCCAAAGTGTCGCCGAAAATTAGTTAGTTGGAATTCAAAATTCAATTAACAGATTTTTTTATTCAGTTAAAGAATTTTTATTTGCAGAGCCTTTATCATTTTCTTTATTTTTACGGAGTATACTTTAAGGAGTATACTTTATTTAAACCAGGGTATAAGGAACCAGCAATGTTTACGTGATGCGAACACAGACAGACAGGCAGATAGACAGAGAAACAAAAATTTCAAAAAAAAATATGTTTTTTATTCCGTATTGATTACCAAAGCCAAATTTTAAAAAAAATATTTCGTGTTCTGAAATGACCCGGTTACAGTTTTATTATACGTAAAGATAATAGCAACTACTATAATATCACGGAAAAATAGGATCAAATTAACTGCGAAAAGCTATAATACAGGAGCGATCTAAATTTAAAGTTAATTTATAAATATACTTAAAAATTAAAAAAAATATCGTTAAAAAGCTAATAGGAACTTTGCAGAAAGGCAAAAAATAAAAATTAGATATAATTTTTTTATTTTATAGGCTTAATAAAAATAAATATATCAACAGTCATTTTTGGCAATGTTAAATAAGGCCAAAAAAATAAAAAAACATAGAAGCAGAAACGAAAAGAAGAAAAGTTTCTTGTTTTATTCTGATACTTTATAAATTTATTTAATGAACTTTGGTAAATGCTAAAATTGCTCTTAGTTATAAGTGTTAGGTGGTGACTGGTGATAACAGTGACTGCCGCCACTACTGTTTTTGATTTTATTTCTGTGCTTGTCAAGAAAATATTATCCTTGCAAACTCACGGCTGTTGCAATAATACGATATAATCGAAAAATTAGAAACCAGAGGCGCTAAACGTATAAGAGATTTAAGTACGACGAAAATATGATAAGCCACAACTTAGCATCCAGCGCCATATTAATAGCGGGTTCACGAATATATGTGACTGAAATCAAGTATTTAAAGTTTTTGTTATTTCTGTTCTAAAGTTTAACTTAAATTTTGGATTTTTAATTAAATATTCTATTTCTAATATTTTTTTTTCAAATACTTCACTTTTGCTTGTTTCCTCTCAATGTTTTCTTTGACAGAAAAACATTAATAACCTAGATTTTCATTTACAAGGTTAGAAGGAATAATATTTTATACTGATGACATACTATGCATTTTGATATCGACGAGAGTAAATAGTTAAAAAGCAGAACGCTGATAATAAATATCAAAATTGAAGTCAATGAATAAATAGGTTGTTTTAAAAAAGCATTATACACATTAACGTAAAAATTGTTTGCATATCAGGGGCAGATATAATACATAAAGTTAAATAAAATAACTTTTAAATGCTGTTAAAAAATAAAATCATATGTGTATCACAAATTGTTTTTACATAAACTTGAGCCAAATTAAAATTATTGATTTGGTTCTATAATCACTTACTTTTCAATACTTTAATATACTAACGAGAATGAGTAGTAAATGTATTATTTAAGGATTAATTTATTATGGTGTTATAATTTATTTACCTATTTTTAATTTTATATAAATTTATTGCGTATTTTTTATAAATAACATGTTTGTGAGTATTTCCTTTGATGTAATGTTTCTAAAGATTAAAGCAATTATGATCCTAATTAATATTTAATAACTTTCATCTGTATTAAAATTAAAACGTCTCGCGTACCTACAAGATGCCTACAGAATACATCACCCTGCCTATGAATTTCCGCATTTAATACTCAATAAACAAAAACAAATATAATACAATATACACAATGAGAAAGACACATACTGAATGTTAATTTAATTCAACTCACAACCCAGTGTAAATTGTATGTTGTTAAACTTCGAAAATCTTTAAACTTTTTAACACACAAACAATGAAGTTTTATACAATAAAATCAATAAAATTTAAATGAAAATGAAAATAAAAATTTACTAAATTGCTTCTTTTCTTCTACAATTAATACCCAGCAAAAACAGAAACAAATAAAGAAGTTCAAAAATCGTTGGTTTTTTTCATAGCTTCTCTTGCATTTATACTTTATAATGCATTTTTAATAAGTTCGTTTATTCTAATGAAGTTAAAACTTTTGAACTCATAAAAATCTCACGAAAGCTCATGAAAGAAGAAGTTATAAAACAAAAATTAATGAGAAAACTTATCCTTATCACCAAAATTTAAATGCTCGCCAATGACGTTAATTTTTTTTCCTTGGAAAAATATATCAAACAAACTGGTAATTAAAGGACATTAACGTCAACATTTCTGCAACTATTGTCAAATTCAATGACTCAACAAGTTGCGAATATTACAATTTTCTTTTGTTTAAATATGATTCAGTTATAGTTTACAAAAATATTTTTTTTTAACAAGATTTGATACTTTAAAGAAAAAAAAAAATAAGATTTAAATTTAAAGAACTGTTGCTACTATTGTAGGAAAAATAAACATCCTGAGTAATATGTGTATCAGACTAAATGCAAAGTGACGAAATGTTATAAAGTCTATATTTATCATTGTAGCAGCCAAGAAAAAGAAGAGGAAGATTTACACGTATTAATCTGGCGGAAACAAATATTAACAGGATCTAAAGCTTTTTCGGTAAGCGAGCAAAGCAACATTTATTTTTCACTGTGTTTACCCTTGCTACATTAGATGCTATTCCAGATTCAAGTCTTCTTTATTCAACAGTTGTGCCGCATTTAGTAAATGCCATTTTAACTGATTTCATTTGAACTGTAAAATCTCTACTTTTGGTTCTGAATTTTTAAAGTTTATTATTCTTATCTTACAAACTTTCAAAGAAATTTTATAATTTTTTTTCTCTTTTTTTTGTTGTGGATGTTAAAGTTTTAACAAAACATATATTGAAGTTACAAACCTGACATATACAACTATCTAATTTGAAAAATCAAGTTCCATAGACGTAAAATAATTTATGGTTTTAACATTTTTGAATATTTCTTGATTTTACTTCAAATTCAATCTTGAATAGCAATTTTAACTATCAACTTTTCTTAAATATTTTTTCTTGTAAAAAAACTTTAAAAGCTTGTTATTTTTTCAATTTTTTTTTATTTGGTTCTTAAATAAAAAGAAGAAAAGAAAAGTATAAAGTAATAAAAAATGGTGATATGCAAAAGTTAATAAACCGATTGATACAAATAAGGGAAAATTTATTTTTTGTGTTATTACTGCTACGAATTTTTTAAAATTACTCATATTTTAAAACGAAATTTTTATTTAATTTTTATTTCATAACTTTTCCTTTGCTGAGCTGTAAGTTTTTTAAAATCATTTTGCCGTCTATTGTTGCCTTAACGACGAAACTTATTTACAGAAACAAAACTACAAACTTCAGGCTTTATACTTCCTGTGGCCTTTAAATTTTTTTTAACAAAGTTCAAAATTCGTTATGATCGTCTGATAAAACACGGGCATAACAAAAAACGCACGACCACTAATTAACCTAGTAGATAAAATCCAGACATACCTAAAAAACATAAAGTAAAGTGGTTTTCTTTGTATATAAAAAACTTTAAACTTTACGCTCACTGTGATCAAAAATGTTTCGAATTAGTTTTTAGAAAAAAAATTTTCTTTCTTTTGCAACCTCATTAATTGTTCTTTCTCTCTATTTTCAATTATCACACCGAAATTTTAAATATTTTTCGTATTTCTAAATGCTTACGTTATTTGTTTTTATTTCTTTTATGTAATTTTAAAGTGGACACAAAGTTGCACGAATGCCATTTTGAACAAACAAATACTTTTATCCTCAGGCTTTAAACACCACAAATGCAATTATATAACACACATGCAAACAAACATACACAAAGACTTTATATAATTGCAACCATACATACAATCTTATAGAATTTGAAGCACAATGAATTGGCATAATAAACTTTTAATTGATTCAAAGTGATTCTATTACTTATGTGTGAAACACAATTCGCTTCACTTGTTTAAAAGCGGTCGCTTTCACTTGCATTATTTTAATTGTGTTTTATTAATTGCATTTGTTAATTCCAAAGTTTTGTTAACTTAATTACGGTAATATAATTGTGACAACAGTTTTTACATAAAAAGGTTCTAATTAGATTTATTTAATGATTAAAAATATAATTATGAAGACTCCAATTTTTTGCGCTTATTTTTCATATTTAAATTGATCGTATTAACAGCAGTTTACTCTTCTTTAATAATCTTATAACAAACATAAACATTCCAAGACAGAAATTTGTATATGCTAGAAAATTTCGGTATTTATATTTTAGAAGAGTTCTCTGAATAATAAATGAGTAATTTCAACAAATAACGGAGTGGATTATAAGTGATTAAAAAACAAGTTCTGAATTGAACAATTGTTTAAAAACTTCCCTTTGAAAATTCATCTTATCATTCAATGTTTTTAAAAAATTCAAATGTCAAAGAAAATATAATAATTCTTTATAACTGACAGATGTGTAAATGATATATTAGGTTGCTTTTTGAGTTTCTTTGATATTTAAGTTAATAGAGCATTAAATAAATATAAAATATCAATAAGATAAAATGTATCTTTCCCTTGTGTATATTTACCTATCAGTCCAAAACAACAGTAGTCATCTTCATTTAAGCTGGCTACGAAATTTATTTTTATTAAATAATTTATTTATTGCGAAACAAAATAAAGGAAAATGACACCATTAGGGATCTTTAAGTTTTGTAATCACAAAGAAACTGTTAACGCAACTCAAAAAACTGTTTTCAAATAAAAAAGCATATTTATTTTATATGTCTCTTGTCTTTTATGTCAAAACTATGTAATTGAATATGAGTAGCTCACGTTTCTTTTATTTATTTGTGATTTGCTAAGCTACTCATTCTTGCATGCAATCTTTCATTTACTCGTGGTGCGAATTCGTTTAAAATATGATTGTTTATTTTATTTTATGATAAATAAATTAGAAAATCGTATTTCCTGTTTACACAATAATAAGACAATTTGCATACCGGCGCTGATATGCTTTATACTGTTATATAAAGACTTATATAAAGGTTTAATGTAGCAATGGCATATCATTTGCCTTTCATATGCTTAGTGACAGGATAATGGGACAGAAAAATAAAACTTCTCAAGCCTGATGCGAACACAGGCGACTATTAAAACAGCAGTTGTTTTGCATTCCGTATTGATTACCATATACAATAACAACAAAAATTCCAAAAAATATTTTATATTTATTATAGCTATCGATTTACAGTACCAAATAAAATATGCTTAAATAATTATATTTTAAATTGTTGTTGGGGAATTCTCTTAATTGGCTTATAACAACTTCGCATAAATGTCATTATAAAAGAAACTCTTACAAAACCTTGCCAGATCTATTTCAATTCACAAAAACGAAGCACATTACCCGCCTTTCATTCAAAATTGTAGAAATAAACAAAATCTACATAAAACAGTCGACTTTATATGCTTGGTGATTTACGTACACATATATTTGCATCAGCTTAAATCTTGATGAGACTTTTTATATTTATATAAACAGAACCTAGTAAGGTGTTTCTTGTGATCTCTCACCTTTTATATAATGAAATATTACAATTACTCAAAACAATATGAATTCATTCTATGTTAACTTTTTGTACAAAGATGGCAAAACTTTTAAGAAAAAATATGTGCAAAAATTTCTTTAACCATATTACTAATCATTCATTGCAGTCGTATTTAATTTATGTTTACACTTCACTTTCAAATCTCATTAGAAAAATTTCTTTGACCTTAAGAGAAAGTAAAGTTAAATGTTTGTATTTATAAATTACCCACTTGTCGAGCTGCTGTGGCAAAATGTCAGAATTTTAATTGTAATAAGTTAGTTGCAGTCTTTATTTTCTTTTTTCCTTTTTTTTCTTAATAATGCCCAAACTTCCTTATGGCCATTTCTTTTTTAAGGCTGCCAGTTTCTTTTTTTATTTTATGGTTCTATGTAATTATGCTCTTAATTTCTGAAGTTTTTGGGTTGCTTTACAATTTAATGTCAGGTCATTTGAAATTATTTTCATGTTTATGCTGGTACATCTGGCTTTAATTTTGTTTATGTCCATGTTGCTGATAGCAGTGCCTTTGTTTTACATTGTTTGTAAAAGGCAAGCAAAAATACGTTAATAAGTCATAAGCATTTATTATATATTTATATTTTTATATTTATATTTTTAACTACAAATTTTACAATGTTCGTTTTTATTATAATTTTAATGCACATACGTACGTATGTATGAGATATATAATATTTATTGCAGTTCATTCCCTTGTTTTTTGCCCCGTTGAAAAACTTAAAAGTTCACATAAAAGCATTTTTAAGGCAATAGTATTTCGCAACAATAAAACTGCAATATTTAATGTAAAATCTATATAAATGTGTATGACAATATATAATACAGAGAATTACCCACAATATCAGTTGTTCGAAGTGTAAAAATATAAGCAGAGCAGTGTACTGTTTCAGTTCTTGTTAAAATTACAACGCAAGCAACATGAAATTTAGTGAGATAAGTTAAATTGAAGGTTTCTTTTAAATTTAATAATACTTAATAAAACCTTATTAACTAAATTAGACATATCTACCAATATATATTATTAAGAACAAATATAAATTTTTGAAATGTGTTGATATGGATTAATTGCTAAAAATTCTAATGTAGTAACGCATATTAGAAGGCTATATCCATCTTTCCATAAATGCTGCATTATGCTAATGTCATATTTTCCTTTACTTCTTAAAAAATTATCACGAAATTTTAAATTAATTTTTCTTTCTTAATAAATTTAAAATTATATATAAGCTTAACACTTGCTTCAATAGTATATTGCTTATAGAGAATAATCAGCTGTAAAAAATAACTATGTTTTTTAATGATTTGTTTTACAAAATTAATTTCACTTGCATGTCACTATGCTTTTTACAAACTTTTCTCACAATAAACTGTTTTTGCCGATTCTACAGCGTTTTATTTTACTTTGAAAAACTGGAAGCTTAAAAATATATAAATATATATGACAAACATTTCTCAATTGTTTATCATTATATGAATAGAAGTGCAGTTACACCCGGTTATGTGTAAGCGATGTATATAAAAACCGATGGTAAAGCGAAGTTTAAGCCAAGTTAAGGTTATCCATTTGATAAAAACTACTAAAATAAATTGACTGCTTATTCCAAAAAATTAATATAACATTAAATTTTATTTGCATAATTATTTTATTACAAAATTATACTCGTAAAAATTTTTACCGCTATTTCTTATGTGGAGTATATTGGATTGTGTAATTTTTTTATTTATTCTGTGGATCTAATTATTACTATACTTCCAATCTTACGTAGCTGTGCACTTAACAAAACTTTAAAGTAAATTTGTTCGATATTTTCTTAGCGTCCTTAAACCGCACGGGCATCCATAAGGCTGTATTCTATGTCTCCACTAAGAATCGAGCTAATAATTTTCTGTGACTATTATTTAGACAAAACTGCCACCCACACCGTTTTTATATTATTACCATTTTGACTAAATAAAGTTCTTTTAAAGTTTCGCTCTTAAACAATATTTGTTCTTACACTTATTCGCTTTTAAGTAACACACTTTTGGTGTTTAATTTACAAATGATCTCATTTGGCGGCTAAAATAATACGTATATTTTTGTTCTCCTTTCATTAGTTTTACTTGACATACTTTTAAATGCTTTCATCAAAGCATCAAATAAATAATAAAATATAAAATGTTGCTTGTACGAGTATAACAATATAAATGTGTAATTGTATAAATATCTATTACATGAAAATTTTTTATCAGTTGCATATACTTGTCTTCACACACGATTAAGTAAAAAATTCCTTTTAAATAGAAAAAGCAAGTGTCTAAAAAAATTTTTTATGGCAGCTGATGATTGTATTGTTTGGTGCTCATATCAAGAATGCATCATTTCATACTGCGAAAATGTTATTTTCAATATTGTAGATAATAATGATTGTAAGTATATTTGTGGCAATTGTTTGCTATTATGAGTATTTGTGTACACTCAGAGAAAATAAATTTTTATTTGTTTTTTCTAAAACTGTCTTTACGTTATATTTACGTTCGAAGTATTATTAGTTATTTAAATTTTCCTCCCTAATCCTTAAAATCTTTCTTTCGAGGTTAATAGTTTAATAAGTAATTATATGTTTTCTATAAACTATATGAGAATTCTTAGTTTGTTCATTTCATGTTCGGAAACTCATTAGGGATTGTTGACTTCATCATTTAATTGCAGATAATATTAAGTAAAAGAAAGCGGACACAATTGGCTAAATTTTAAGTTTAATTAAAGTCGATCAAAAAAGAGAAAAATGGTCGAAATTGGCATTCAAACCTTATCGAATAATACGCATATTTAACGTTACATTATATAAAAATGCAAAATAAAAATAAAAAAATAAAGTAAAAAATAGTCTATGACAACATTATACATACATACATACAGGAAGATATAAAAAAACTAAATAGTTTAATATAAAAGAGACACTTCAATAACGCTTAAATTTTTATTTTCTATTTTGAATACATATATTGCCGCCTTCATGAAAACTGTTAAAATTTATTACAGAAACTTCTAATGGCTCTTGAACAAAACAAACGGAAACAAAATATACAAAATTTTTCCCTATAAACGATATTTTATTAAACAAATTGCTATCTCTTGAAAAATTCCTAACAGAGTGAAAATATATAAAAAATCAAAAAAAGCCAGCATTAATGGTGACGCTGGTGATGATTAGTATATCAGCCAAGGGAAACACGGATTGAAGCTAAACAATATTAACGAAGAATATAATCGAAATACTGTTGAAAGTAAAGAATATGTAACGAAAGTGAATATGTACCCAGCACAAAAAAAAAAAAAAAAAAAAAAAAAAAGAAATGAAGTAGTTTAAAAGTCATAAGTATATTCATTGCTCCTCTAGCACTTGTTTTCTATGATGCATTTTTAATAAGTTCTAATTGAGTTATAACTTTTGAACTCATGAAAAAGTCATGAAAATTCATGAAAAAAGAAATTATAAAAAACAAACAATAATGAAAAAAGTATTCTAATCATCGAATTTTCACTGGTTTTAGGCCAAACTATGTGAACCAATGCTCGCCAATGATAAGCTCATGTTAAAATCATGCGTTTTCCCCTTTAATTGGACCATTTCGTTCTGCGTAGAACCCATAAATTACCCACTTTTTTTGCTGGGTAAAATCCATAAAAACCCATTTCATTTCAAAGTAAAATGTTTTTTATGCACAAACATTATTAATGTACATATAACTCCTTCATTACAGCATCGTCGTGTCTCAAAGAAATTATAAGTAAAAATTAAATACAGTTCAAGTTAACAAAAAAATGTCAATGATAGCTAAATACCAAATGCTTGAGTCAGTACAACCACTATCATAAACAAAAGTTGCAGCTGATAAGATCATCGCAAAGAAGCAATATTTTATTTACGTTTCTGTTTATTTTGTTTGTGCTGGTGTTTCCAAGATATTGTCAATTTCATTTAGCGAATAATCAGTGTAGATTATGGTGTTCTCTTAAGCAATGAAAGTTTATTTCTCAAAACTGAAGCGAATAAAAAATTTACGCAGAACATTTTTTTATAACCTTTCATAATCCAACATCTAACTTTTAGTTTTTCTAAACAGAGATAAAAAGTATATTTTTGCCGAAACAAAATAGAGACTAACAATACAGCAGTGGGAGTATTCTAAGAAAATTTAAGTTAGAAGCACTTAATATTAGGCAATAATATGCTTTTAATAATAACGAATTTTATTTCCTTTTTAGCCTCCTTTCTTATTAAGCTTTTGCTGGCTTAGCGAGAAAAGATGACATTGTATAAATATGTTAATTTAAGAAATGCCTGTTGATAATCAGTTTTTTAATTTGCATTTTGAAATGTTTGAATTAACATTCTAATGTCCGTCTTAAAAAAAAAATACAATTATGGCCAAGACCTTTTAAAAGAACAAAATAAATAGTAAATATAAGATAAAGCTTCCAAATAATTTTCTTATTTACACCGAAGTTTAAAATTTTCCGTGTAAAACTTTTAGTTTTTATTTAATTTTAGTTTTATTTGGTTGATTGTTGCAGAGGCCACTAAAAAATACTTTAAATTCCAGAGTGTTTAGGTTTAGATATATTCTAAATTAAGAAGGAAATATTTGTATGTTGCCTAGTTTATTAATTTAGAAATTCTATTAATTCTAGAAAATTTTGTATTGTGTTTCTTTTTTCTCAGCAAACATTTTTAATTGTACAATCAATTACATAAAAAATAAATAATAACGGGCCCAATAACTCTTAAGCGAATAATGCTTTTCGTTATATTAACCAAATAAAAGCACGAATTGAAAAATAACGATTCAGAAGGTAATGCATACAAATTTAAAATAAACTGTTTTTTATTTTGACTTGAGAAAAATTGCAAACATTAACGAGGTCATGAAAGGCAAACCAACACCAACATCAACATCAATGACGAAACAGTACAATTTGTTTTTTAGTTAAAGTACGTTTTAATAGTCAACCCTTTTTTAGCAAAGTTTTAAATAAACGAAAAATTTATAAAAAAAGCACTAAAGGAAAAAATTTAATAATTAAAAAAAAAAAATTAAACGTATTTTTTTCGCATTCACATCCAGATTTGGTTTTATTTTGCTTCAAAATAGCACACTATTTGGGGATCTGCGATTAATGCACAAAACTTTATTTCAATAAAAATAGGAACTTAGTACAAGATAAATACAATGACTTGGTTAAACTAAAGCCAACAAAATTATATACTTCTGTTTTCTTTTTTTTTTTAAGTAGCTGTTTTTAACAAATAACTTCACATTTGTCTAAAGAGACTACAAGTAATAAATTTTCTACACAAATAGAAAACACAAAAAATGTAAAGCAACAATGAAATTGTATTAATAAACCTTTATTTTTATATTTCTATTATGCGGAAAATAAGGTAAAAAAAAAGTGTTAGATGAACAGACATCTATCTGTCTTTGAAAGTTTTATTAGTATCAAAGAATTTTTTCAAATCTAAAACAAGTTTTGTTATTCCAATTTTTTTTTAAACTATATACATCGTCCATATTTGCATAACCCTATATAAATGCCTTAAAATCAAGTTCTTACAGTTCCACCCTTTACATTTTAGAAATGTAATGAAGGCTTTTAAGCAAATAATATCAGCCATGGCAACAAAATATAAGAAACATAAAAAATAAGCTTACTCGTGTTTTTTTCTATTCAATAGTGAATGACGGCTTCGTGGTGGTCGCCAGAAATATAAACTAATAATTATTTTATACAAACATTTATAACATTTGCCTGAAAATACTTGTGCAAGAGTTGAGTTGATAAAATCGATTTTAGTCAATATTTGGTTAAATTTTAATTTAAATTTGCGATCTCATAGACTTCTTTGTATACTAAACAGCCATAATAAATATTTCTTCGGTACAAGAAGGATATTCAAATATAAGAAATAAATATTAACTATTGCAACACGTTATATAGAACACTTCACTACAGACCACAATATCATATTATGCTTTATGTACAACAATAAAATATAAGATTTGTTTTCTTCGATTAAATTGCATTTAAATTGAAATTTTCATTTTAATTTAAAATTGCTGAAATATTTCACAAGAGCACCATAATTCTTTATATTTAATTTATTGCTTTACTTCATTAATTAGAGGAATTTGAATATTCGTTTTAAATTCATGGAAAATGACGACGTTTATTAATTTGTGGTAAAAGTCTGTCTTAAAATCATCTAACTTTAAGTTATTTCTTTAGCGGCTTAATTTTGCAAACTGCAGAAAAAATAATAACGAAAATTGGAAACTTTAGAAAGACAGAATATTGTAGTGAAATAAGACATATGTTAGAAATGCTGGAAGAATTTATTTCAAGTCTTTTAATCTTAAATAGAAGGGTCACAAAAAAAGTGTGTCCGAAAACAACTGTCACTCATTATCACGTGACTCCAAATCATAATCATAACAACAACAATCATAGAGCAGCTGTAGTTTTAATAGCAGAAATCATTGCAATACATTTCTTATTGTTATTTTTATTTAAAGTGGAAATTTTAAAGCAAAACAAAAACTCAGTTTAATAAGCATCAGTGGGCTAATTTATACTAACCATGGTTTTCAAGATTCTAAGTTGTAAATATTAACCAAAAAATTATTTTCAAGCAAAAGTTAGAACAATTGCTTAGCAAGTTCTTCCCAAGGCCCTAAACTCTTCAAACATTTAGATCGATGACACATAATCTAAGAAAGTAACGGAAAACAAATTTTTATTAATTTTTATTATTTAACTTATGTTCATCCAAAGCATTGTCGAAGAATTTTGCTCATTAAATTTCAAAACTGACGAAATAAATAACTGAAATAAATAGTTTCTTAATTTCTTAATACTTTTACTATTTTTAATTTTAAATTACTTTTTTAAATGCATAATATTTTAAATCCCCAGTCTTATGCCCTTTTTGTCCATTACATTTTAGTACTATTCTTAATGAAATTAAGTTTCAAAATTTTAATCTTCTGTGGAATTTATAAGAACTACGAGGTTATTTTTTAATTTAAAAAAAACTTAATAAATTTAAAAATCATTTTTATATAAATTAAACAGAGACTCCCTTAATAAATAAAATATAAATTAAAACAAGAAAAACAAATTCTCTGAAGAGTTTTTCACTTCACAAGAGACGAACAAAATCAAGTGAAAGGAAACCTTACTCAAAAAAAAATTATAAAACTAAAAATTACTTTGATTTGGCAACTGAGATAACGAGAATATAATTATCAACAATGGATATTTTTAAGAATCACAACAATAGAACAAATAACAACTTTCAACGCAAACAACAACAATAATTAAGGAACGCATAAAATATCGCAAATGGAATAAGTTTAAACAACGCAAGAAATTAATAATAAAACAAATGCTGATGAATCCTTCCATATGAAAAGTCTTTGATGCCTTAAAAGTTATATTCACTGTTAAAATAAATATTTCATATTTATCATTGAAGGCATTTATTAAGGTTGAAGTAGACATTTTAATTAAAATTGTAGACTTTACGGACGTTCTTTTTTTAATAAAAATAAATATATATTTTTCCACCACTTTTCATTACTTTTATGAATTTTTGGTGATTTTATTGCTGTTGTTGTTTATTAAGCCAAAATTTACAGCACGTACGCTATATCTTGAAATACACAACTGCACAGTATTAAATCGTTTGCATAATAAAAAATACTAAATTATCTGTACTTGCTTCAGAAATCTTTGGTGCGCCTACTTGATATCACAGACGATGCTGCAAATTTATTTTTGCAGGGTTTATCATTCTATGGATTATTTTTAAGGAACAATATATTAACTAAAATGATTTATTTAATTTTAAGAAATATTGAAAATATCTACAAAACGTGTGTCGGAATGTGTAGGTTATATTTTTAGTTTGTCAGAAAATTAGCTAAAACTATTTTTAATTTTGGCTGACCTTAAATAAGTATTTTTAACGTGGAGTACTTATTAATGATTTGATAATTACTTTAAGACATGTTCTATATTCTTAATTAAATTTAGAAGAAATTAGTTAACAACTTTGTTCTAGTAGTGTTCTTTATTAAAAAGTTACAAGCGCCTGAATTGCGAAAAATATATAATATACCCTACTTCTCAGGTTTTTCGCTAAAGAGGTGATAATATTTATGTAATTTAAATTTACTTCGGTCCTATAAAATTTTTCAAATCATTTAAAAGGCAACCTATAGCAAATTCAAATAAAACCATTAGGTAAAAAATTATAATAGGGCTCTACCTTCTGCCCTACTTAAGTATAAACACTCTTGGAACAAAGTTTATAAACTTTTGTAAAATTTCTCTGAATACAAAGTACCGATTATGGAAACGTTAAAGGACTTTTAAATCCTCAAGATTTTACTGGCCCATAATAAATAAAAGCTTCACTTAGAAATACTTCTGCGTTGCTTCTGCTTAATTTTATAGAAATTTTAAGATATCTTTAGTGATACATCAGATACCGAATTTTGTCGCAAAATAAATCGTTCTCAAACCAGAGATATTCTTGTTTTTTTATCGTGTAATGTTTACTCTCGAAAGAATCGGCATAGGATAGGTGAGTGAAAAATGTAAACTAGCAAACCAAAGACAATCGTCTTTATCTGCATGAACTAATTAAAGAATTTAAAGAAAGTACCAGAATCTTTCAGATATGAATTTACACATACAGGAGTTACATTTATTTATGATTAAACTAATACTCATCTTAATTTCTTGTCTTATTTTCATTATATATAAAGCACAAAACGGGCTCCTTCACCAATAGATTGATTTACTTGGAATTTCTGTAGTTTATTAATAGATACATGGGCGTAGCAAATCCCATTAAAAGTAAGCATTAATATTCTTGCTACTTGAAAACTGTAATAAGTATCACCTTCAAATTTTGTTCAAATTGAACCGGTTCTTCCATACAACGTGAAAAATTATTATCGCTTAAGTAGAGATCTAGAGAACTGCAATAGACAAAGTCATCAAATTTTACACCAGTAAACCTCTTTATCAAATAATATAGTTAAGCACAACACAGACTGGATTTGAATAGTGGCTGTGGTACCATTTTTAATATTTTTAAATATTATCGCGTACTTAGACTTTGCACAAGTACCTTCGCTCTTAAGATGAATAGTTAGAAAATAATTTGTATGAGTTGAAACTGTAGGCGTGGTACTTACCATACAAAATAAAAATGATCGTCGTGTATTTAAGGAATTAAAACAATTTTTTTACTATAAACTTCCCTATTTATATGAACAGTCTATTTATATGAACTACTAAATGAATTGGAGTGTTGCTTGTGGAATCCTCATGCAAAGTAAAATGTGGTTGTTACTTACCTAGGGAAGTGTAAGGGGAAGGATCTTAAATTTTAATGTATTGAATTATATATATGTGTGCATAATCAAATAAAATACTGGCTGAATTGGAACAGTCAGCATGCTACGATTATTCTAATTGCGGTAATGAAATGAACAACAAATATCTAGAAAGAAATAAAACGAAAATGAGATTAATGAAAAGAGCATTTCTTTAATATTCGCATTAATAAAACTTTATATAATTGGTATAAATTAAATTAACTTTAAATGTGGTTTCGTATGATTTTTCAAAACGATAAAATCCTTCCTCTTTCTTTTTTTCTTAGTTTCTTTTAAATTCAACACAACTTAATTACGCTAAAATGAAATTTGAGCAAAAATTTTATAACAAAATAAAAATAATTTGGACAATTTTGTTTCCCATAACAAACAACACAATTTGGTACCTTTTATAACACATTGACATAAACGTATTAGATATGTTTTACGAGTATGTAGGAATTTTTGGCAAACGTAACATAATCGCTGCAGGAAGTATTTACTGGTCATTTTTGCTGTTGTTAAGATATGGGTGTTGTTGTTGTTTAACTGCTGAGTTTTATGCTGTGCTGTTTTCTGCACTGTTTGTTTTATTTTTATGTTATTTCATAATCCTTGAGGATATTTAACGTGCACCAAATAGGACGCGGTTGTTATATATTTTTTTATATTTCTTCTTTACAGAAGATTTTTTCATTTTATTAGATTTTGTATAAATCATACAAATTACTTAATATAAAGGCGACTTCTTTTAGATTAAGGAGTTTAACTGATTTTATGTTATGTTTCGAGTAGTTGCTGGCAACACTTCACGAAGATATGGTTTCTGATGCAGAAATTTGCGAGCGAACTTAAAATTGTATGTAGAATATTGGATAAATTGAAATATTTTTTTTTAATATTTGGGTAAATATTAAATTATGTATATGATACGAGTATGTGTATGATACAATCAAATTTATTGTTTTTTATCATTAAGGTATTTATTGCAATTGCAGCTACCTATCAGTCGCACTTATTTTTGTTCTTTTGTATATTAAGGCATATTGTTAGTTAATTATTTAGACCTAGTAAGAGTATCATTTACTTCTCTTATATCTTTGAAAAGTTACCTTCTTTTAATTAGTACGAATAGAAGTTATTTCTATTAATAAGAGGAGAAAAATTTGAATTTCAAATTAGAATTAATTAAACTTCTTTTTAATTTTTATCTAAAATTATTTTAGATAGAATTTGGTTTCTCATAAACCGCTGAAACTTTCACAGAGGCGCAGCAGAAATATTTCTAACTGTGGATCTGCAAGCGGTTGGCATCTTGAAGGGTGTACTGATAGTAAATTTACAAGGTATCTATAATACTTAGACCGCTACAATAGCAAGTATAAAATTTAGATTTGGAATTCAACGGGTATCCTAATAGTTAATGTAATGTGATGTATGTGTCGAAACTTAGACAAAACAAAAAAAAAAAAACATTTTGTAAATATTTTAGTTTCCATTTCTTTTAGAAAATGTATCCATTTTCCTTCTTAAATATAATTCAGAAGCATCTTAAATAAAGAATCAAATTTCCTTCATTCTTTCTTATTTTTAGTAGTTACAACATTAAATTCTCTTCACATTTTATAAAATTTGGTTTCATATTGCCAGCACATAACATGTCTTTTAAAAATTGTTTTCCACTTCATTGGGTATAAGGTTACATGTATTACGTCATTTTAACTTTTATTCTTTATCATTAGTTCACTTCTGTTTCTATTTAGAGTCAAGTTGAAAGGGTTACGATTTTATATTTTATCGATAGATTTTTCTTTTTAAAGCAGAGGTCATATAGAAAACATAATATATTTAGAAGAGAGGGTAATGTACTTTGTGATAATATAAAATAAAATTTGTTATAAAATTTGTACCTAAAAAATAAAAAAAAATTAAAATATTGATTTAAGGTAAGGGAAAACGTATATTTAAAATTCTATTGTTCTGCAACTATTAGTTTAAAAATCAATATTAGAAATGCAAGAAGGAATCTCTTCATAAAAATAACAGATTTCATCATTACAAAAACTAAAAAAATTTAACAAAAAATTCCAAAAAATTATAACGCTGTTTTACAAGGAAAATATTTAAAATTTCTACTGAAAATTTCTAAGCTAAATTTATTACTTTTGAAATAGACAAGATAATCAGAAATTATTATATATATATATATATATATATATATATATATATATATATATATATATATATATATATATATATATATATATATATATATATTTTACATATTCTTCCCCTCAAAGCATCTCCCAAGGTTTTTGCTATATTTGATTAAAAAAAATTATAACTCGTTTTGAAGGTTGTTTTTTACTTTAAAAAATTTTTATTTTTTATGCGATATTGGCGCAAAATACCAAACAGACTACTTAGGAAATTTTAAAACTGAAATTGTTTTTATTATTAGTGCATAATTGTAAAAGTGGCACAAGTTACTTTGCATTAAAATGATGCACATATTTAAAGGATTGTGTTTCAAAAGTTTTAAAAGAATTGAGGTTAATCTAGAGAAGACTTATTTGCACTTTTTATCTTAAAATGCTTATTTTTTCCCCAATAAAATTTCGGTTAACATAAATTTTTTTTAAATATCAAAAAAATTTAGCTTTGATCGACTTAGCACTTTTAATCAGTTTTTTTTTCTTAAATAACCCATCAATTTGATTTGATTTAGGATGGCGTATCCTAGCACAAAATTACCATTATCTGGTATATGGCGGAATTAAAAAAAGAAAATTTATTCGAGAAAACTACATTGCAAACTTCATGACAAAAATTTCTCAGCCGGGGTAATTTACCGAAAAATTAAATTAAAAGACTTAAAATTTGTGACATATTCTCTAAAAATCATATTTGTCACTAGGAAAAAAAATTATCATATAATAATTGAAAAATGAAATGTAATAAGTCAATAACTTCGACAAATTTTTAAGTGCATAGAAGATTTGATAAAGACAAGCGTAGCAAAATTTTTGTGTTAATTTAATTTTGTAGCTTTTAATTGTTTTTATGCAAATTAAAGCTTCTATATCTACGAAAAATTTATCATAAAATGTTTAAAACAATAAATTAGTGTACATTTGAACAAACATTTTAACTAATTCATTTATATTTTCTTACTTGTAGTATTAGTGCGCGTAATGTTGAGACCAATAAATTATAACCAAAAATAATATGCTTTTATTCTTAATAAAAATTAAATTCCTTTAAAGGTAAATTTGTCTCCTCAAAACCTCGAAAAGCGCTCGCTTTTTATATTATACAGAAATTGTTAAGAAAAGCTTAAGTTTTGTGGGCTATTAAGATGTTTGCAGTTTTCTTGGAGATGAAATATGCTACCAAACCTGTTTAAATTATGGCATACAAAATTTAATTCTACCAGTACAATCCTATAATTAACTTAAACATGACTTACTGTTTTTGACTGTAATAACTAAGAGTTTTCTATTACATTTTAATTAAGATTTATGAGCATTTATTATATCTATAAAAAGAGAATAACTGACTACTTATTTATATTTCTAAATTATTAATAAAAGATTTAGTGGCAACAATTTTATTTTACGCAAGTTCAAGTAAAGTGAGTAATAGCTAAAATCTTCGTTGAAGTGGGTTTTGTTTTCTCCTTAGAATATAAAATAAAGTTTGAGTATAAAGCTTAAAAATAGTAACATTATTAAAAAAATTTAAAGAGATAAGGCTCAAACAGCAGTGTTAATAAAGACATTAAATAACATTTAAAAAGAAACGAGCAATAATTTAAACTGACAACATACAAAACTGTAACTAGAAATATAACAGCTGAAAGCAATCCGAGCTTCGTAGTGATGTTTCGCAAAACCATTAAGCAGCAATAAAACACTAAGACAAAAAGTTAATGTGAGAAAAACCACATGGAAATAATAACTGGTTAAAGGCCTTTTATTTTATGGTTTTTAAATTAGGAACAATGAAGAGTCATACAAAAACAGTTTTTCCTCGAATCAGGCAAGTCAGTTATAGACTTAGTTTCGTACATAAAGAATAGAAAGCCGAAATTTATGGCGAAATTTATATTGTCTATTTATTGCGTATTATTTTTAGAAATACTCTTTTTTTCTTCATTACAGCTTAAAACTTGTTAGTCCTCCTTGTTTTGTCATTGGTTTAATCGTCTTCATTTGTGATTTAAATTTAATTTTTGAAATGCTTGAAAAGTTAAAATTAATACAAAATTGTCATGTCACTCTGCTATATCATAAAATATTATATATATATATATATATATATATATATATATATATATATATATATATATATATATATATATATAACGTCAAGAAATAAATTATATTTTTACCTCTAAGCAACAATTTAAAAGGGTGGTTTTTTCAGTTGGTTCTTCTTATTTTTTTATTTATTTAAATATTTTTGTTTTCTTTTTATCGCAAGTATTTAAAAACCGCATTTAAATATCCTGGGGCTTAATGTTAGTCTGTATGTTAATTTTTTATTTTATTATTTTTAAATGAAACAAATTTTTAATAAAAAACAAAAGTGCCTCAACCATCTTAGCCAACACTTAATATTTATTAAGTTACCAAAACATTTTTGTTGACAACAGGCGGTCAAAAAAATAATAAAAAAAAAGGAAATACAAATAAAAAAATTAAAAATTATAAATGATACTTAATTTTAATATCTAAAATTTAACAACAAAACAAAACGAATTGTGAGAAAAAAGGCCCAATGTTCAGGTTAGTGAGCATTAGGTGTTAGACGAAATATTATTTCTCATTTTGATTTCGCTTTATTACATTTTCAATAAAATATTAAAACTTATTGCTATCGTAGAAAATTTTTCGGTATTATAACTGAAGACCACCAGTACAGGAATTTTAATTTCATATTATTGTTGTTTCTTTAGTTTCATTATCGTTCACTCATACAGCACAACGACTATGTCCTGACGTATTAAAAATTGGCTACGATTTCATTGGAAATATAAAAATTGCCCTACTTTTACAAATATTTTTTTGAAGTTATAGAGTTAATGAAAATAAGCCGAAAATTTTATATCCGTCTCGTGTTTATTCACATCAGTTTTATGGAACTTTGAATTGTTGTTTGTAAAATGTAGGACTTTAAGTTGGTAATTTCTTTCTTAATATTAGCTTTCAAGACTTGCAATGTGTAATTCTTACCAACTTTTTTTCAAGGTTTGATTTATCGGTTTACTGTCTGATCCGTGTTAACCAAAAATAAGTTTTACTACACTGCTATTATTCTTAAAAACACATGCAAAGAATCACACGATTAAAAATCAGTATAAATAAACACTGTCTTTTCTGGAGCAAGTTTTGTATTATGTAAAACAGTATTAAACAAACACTAGTTAAAAGTTGTGTAACATGTTAACACAACTACAGTCAGCTATAAAATATATCAGCTATAAAATATATCGTTACTGGTAACTGTTGATGCATACATAGCTACCATTTGTATGTGTCACGAAGAGTCCTTAACAATAAACAACGTTCGATTATACAAACTTTTATTAGAAGTCTCTTTCTCATTCATTTTTTTCTCATTCATTCATTTATTTCTTCTTTTATTTCGATATACTAAAAGTAAAAACAGGTTGTCACAAATGTTCAAAAAAAAAGTACTCTACTTAATTTTCCACCCAGCTCATTTTTGAATTGTAAGAATACATGAGCGCAGGTTGCATTTATTTCTCTTTCTTTTGCACTCTAACTGTACTCTATTCTATTATCTTGTATTCCATAAATACAAAATTATAAGAAAATTTATGTAAATGTAAATATTATTGAGAAGATATGGAGAAATATATCATATTAATAATATACATTCTAAGTAAAATCTACAGTTTTATGTTAAACACAAAACACATACTTTAAATAAATATATTTTATACACATAAGGTCGTGGCTTGAAAAAAGACGATGGATCTATGAATAAGCAATTTTCCTGTAAAAGAAGAAAACATCTTGGCGTTCGGTGTAAGGCAAACAAATTCCTACATTCTGCGTATTAGAATTTGAAATGTGTGTGGTTTTTATAGATCAGTATAAATAAAAATAATTTTGTTTTATATTTGCTCTTTGCTGGTTACAAGATTTTTATGAATTTGTTTTGGTAAAACAGAAATAAGTGTTTTATCTATTCAAGGTTTATTTGCTTTTAGATTGGAAGCTAATTAAATTTTTAATTAGACAAATTGTGTATTTAATAGAACGATTCATACTTAATTTTTCTAATAAAATAAGTAACTGAAGCAATAATAAAAAAGTCTAACTTAAATTCAATTGAAATTAAAAAAAAAAAAAATTAACTTCAAAACAAATATAAGTTCGATTGTATAAATTAATGATAAACAAAACTACGAGAAATTTTCAAAATCAAAACCACAGCCAAAAGCTTTTTTGTTTTTTGTCTTTAAAAATCGTCCAGAACTTCCGCTAACCCACAGTTTAGCCATAAATACAACTTTATTTTGATTTAAGACAAAAACGTGATCTTAAGCCGAATTTAATTAATTCATTTGCTAAAAAACTAAATTATTCGATCTATCATTTTAAAGAGTTTAACAAAGTTTTTCATTTGTTTTAACATCACGAAAAATAATCTTCATTAGAATAACTTTAACCCGAATTGAAATATGCGTTAGTATATCATTTTTTCTAAGGTGGATAAACAATCTTCGGTATAAGCAAAAAAATTTTCTTAATTTCTGGCAAGGTTTTTTTAATTGGGCTTGGATAAACGAAGCGCTTGGCCTTAAGTAAGCTAATCCTTTGTCTTTTGGATGGTTTAAGACAATATATATAACCACAACTTTAAACTAATATTAAGTGCAGAATCTTTATGAGGTAATATTATTATAACATAAAATAATTCAAAGGGCTTGCGATCGCCATTCTTAAGTCTATTTAATAATTTCTTTAACTGGGTGTAAATCTTTTTTTAATTTTTTTTTTTTTAATTTCGTATTGTTCAACTTGAAGAACATTGGGGAGATATGCGGATAGAACGATATTTTGTTTTTTAGCGATAATGTTGCTTTATATGAATAGTTTTTAAAATTTCCACATATTCAAGAAAATTTAAGGTAAATATAAAAGGTATTTTTTCAAGTTAAATTAAGTATATCTCAATTCGTTTATATGTAATTTTACTTAAAACAAAACAAATTACAAAGTATTGAATAGATCCCTTCAATGATTTCCATCAGTTCTTCATATCATTGAAATTTGTCTTGGCTATCAGATTTTTTTTTTTGTTTGAATAAGCTTTAAGTTTTTTTTTTTTTAGGAATAATAGTAGAAACTCAGCACTTAAAACAAGTAAGAGTGATATATGCGGCTGGTTCTCTATGTAAGTGTAGCTTAGTAAAGTGACTCCAATCAACAAAACAAATATTAGGGTGACAGAGCATTAAAAAAAAAGAAAATAAATAAAAAAATACTATATATAATTTTACATAAAAGTGTTACCGGCTCTAAGTGGGCTAAGCATTTTTTTTTTATTTTATTTAGTATTTCCTTAAGGATCTTTTCAAAAGCTTTTCAATGATACCCATACTGATATCATAAAAAATATGGTGCACAATCGAACTTTTCTATGAAAAATTCAGAGGCCCATAACTAATTGAGGGGGTTTTTTAATTTTCTATCGCCCATATATTTTTTTGATAAAACTTACTGCATTGCTTTAAATGATATAGAAAAATTAGAGGCAGGCGTGGTGTTTTAACCGCTGCGTCAAAAGTCATGGAGGAATCTAACTGATTTTCAATAGCAATATAATTTACCGATTAGCGTATTTTAATTTTCTGTAGCTCATCTAGTATCTTAGGAAGGTTGATTTCTACACTAACACAGACGGATAAATAGACATCGATTAATCGACTTTGCTATGCATAAGGACTCAGAAAATATGTATATGTTTTATGGGGTCGGAAACGGGTATTGTAGAAATTACAAACGGAATGACGAACTTAGTTATACCCTTTTTCCACCTGCGTTGAAGGGTATAAAAAGTTACGAACAAGAAGTCCAATAGTAGAGTGGGTAATTTTTTGCAAATGCATGTCTGTTTATGTCCTCTCTAAATATTTTGCACTGATATTGAAAACATTAAATGTGTTTTCTGTAATTCTGATAAAAATCATGTGTTTGATTTCTAGATATTTTATTTCTTATTGTTGAAGATAGAGAAAGAAGTTATCAAAAGTAAAATGAAATAAAGAAAAATTACTTTATTATTTTTCATTCAAAAGTCTAATACGCAAAATTATTTTAAAGAAAAGCAGGACAAAGTTTGCAATCATAGTTGCTTATAGAGATAATGAAATTGCAAAAGAGTTTTTTTAAATCGATTTAAATTTATTCTCTTTTAATATAATTTTAATTTCTAGAAAGTAAAGTTAAATTGTTTAACGATAAGAATTTTATGTTATATAATGGATAAAATACTAATATTTAAAAAAATTAAAAATAAGTAAGTGGTATGTATCATCTTTTCACAGATATGCCTCAATCGAAAAAAGTCTGAAGATGCGAATAAATGGAGGTTATTTTTCTCAGTTATGGTAATAGTTGCTAGAGTATGTAGAGCTTACATACCGAAATAATAGCGTCAAATACTTGGATGTATATCTTGATAGGCAAAGAACTTTAAAAATCATATAAAAATTGGTTCCAAAAATGGCTTAACGAAATGGCTCATCTTACCTTCGATTGCAAATTAGTACTTTAAATATTGTTGAAGACTAATATTTCTGAGAATGTTCAATATAATTCCCAAATTTCAATTTTTCACTAAATGTTCTGATTCTGATCTGATTCGTAAATATACTACATGTGTTTTTTAAATTTGCTACCAAGAGTTTTGCTAATAAAAGCTATGATCACAATCGATGTTTCAAATATTGAAATGTTTAACAAGGCTTCTGTTTATTTTTTCGCTAATAAATGAATAAATACTCCAGGTTATTCATAGTAAAAACAAGTATTTCATTTTGTAATAAAATTTTTTTAAGTTTCATTTCCTCTTTTATAGCAACACTCCCCAAGCTACGTTCTCTTCCATGAACGCTCAATAAAAACAAATCTAAATTTTGCTTACGGCCTTAACAGCAAAACCAATAAATTTTTTTTGTAACAACGTTGTTCTGTTTATTTGTAATTAAAACGTAATAACAACAATAATAAAACCAATTTTAGCTTCAATCCGTAATAACGTTTTATTTTGTTTTTGTGGTACACAATTAATTTTATAAATACGCCAAATTAACAAACAAGTGGATAATTGCAAACTAAAAAAAAGAAACATAAATTTGTTCATAAATGTTGATTTGGAAAACTCCAAAAAAAGAAGAGAGAAGATAAGGCCGATTATTTTTACATTCTAACACAATTTTCAATTAAAATTTAATACAAATTTGTTCACCAATACAAATGGAAAACCGATACAATTATAATTTTGTTTGTAAGAAATAATGAAAAGATGTGTTTAATTACATGCGCCACTCAGTACAAGCATCTGTTTCAAAATCATAACCTAAGGCAGTTTTGTTGTAGTTTTAAATTATGAGTTTAATTGTTTAAAGCTTATTTAGGCATCAAATTAAAAATCATCTTATTTAGGGTATTTATGTAATCTCTATTAAATTTAAAAGTCAAATTTTATAAAAGTCAAAAAAAGTCGGATATTAGACAATATTTTACTGATTAAAAATAATTTTTTTTTTCTAAAGTAATATTTCTTAGTGAGCATTTGATTATATGATAAAACTTCTTTGATCAAATTTTAAGTTAAAATTAATTCTGAAATGAATTATTGTTAATAGTCAAAATTCGAATATGTACTGGAATATCATTCTTTCATCTTAAATTACTAAAAAAAATCATTTACTCCCGTTAATTTATTATTTTTTTACAATTTCTTTTTCTCAGTTTCCTTATGTAATTTTGATTTAGATTTGCTCTTTAAATTATAATTTAAAGTTTTTTTTTCCTTTTGCATGAGTCTTTTGGCAAGACCCGTTAATTTATTTAAGAAAACTGATTTCTGAGAGTTTTTGTTTATTTAAAATTTAATAATTTAGAAATAATTCGGATTTTGTTTGTTTTGAAAAATTTTTGCGAAATTGAAATATGAATAAATTAAAATCTTGCGTTGAGATAAAATTTTTTACGTGAAACATTTAGTTTTAAGTGAAGTTATTTTAGTGAACTTTCCCTAATTTATATTTTGCTGATTTTTTTTATTTTGTTTTAGCTTATAAGCAGTTCTTGAGAACTAATTGAGGCATTGGCAAAACACTTTTCAAGGCAAATATTATTTGCTTCATTTTTAAACATACTTTGATTACATAAGAAATACATAGTTTTAGAATAGTTACAAAAATTTTGTTATAGTAAGAATTTTGCAAAATTGCTGCAATGGAGCTTCTGAAAATCTTATCTCAGGTCTTGTCTTATTTCATTTTGAATTTTACTTATAAAATATAATTATTTTTATGTTTTTATGTTGCTCGCTCGTAAAAATAAAATATAATATTTTTAAACAACAAAAACATAATATTAAAACAATTTCAAAAATAAGAAATTCACCCATTTTTGTGATTGTAAAAAAATGGTTCCATTACAACTAAGTATTTAACGCAAATTGATACTTTAAAAAATAATAAAATTTAAAGAAAATAAAAGACAAGTGCAAAAAAAAAATCAATAAGAAAAAATCATAAAAAACCAAAATCGGAATTTTAACCCCTTGCCTTTTACACCATTCGTATGCAAAGAAAAAAGTCATGTAAATTTCATCTTGACAATTAAAAGCTTAAGGAAAACCTTAAATCAACTTGTTAATTACTAATTTTAAAATTTAAGTTCTAACCAAGCGCTGACCAAATATTCAGCCTGTTCTACGATGCTACAAGGATTCATTCTTTTGTGCAATAATATCAAAAACAAAAACAATTTCAAAAAACTTGAATTTTTAATGTAATTGTGCGAAGACGTAGGCTGGAAGTTTCAAAAAATATTCTCATCTGCAACTGAACATACGTGTACTTCTGAGCGAAAAAGAATTCACTTCTGTAAAATGTAGGTTTGTAAAACCTCCGAAGCTATATCACATTTTACAGTAATATTTTATAATATATATTCAAAGTGTAAAGATTCTTTTAAAGCTTAAATTTTTTCTCAATAATTGGCTGACAATTTGAATAAAGTTTTTCAGCAGGCTGTTTTCTTCATAGTTTTAGACGGGTTAGACATGATTTTCGTTTATAAAAAAACATAAAAACATCATGATAAATGTTAAATAAAGTGCTATTTTACAATGAACTGCACAAATAAAAAAAAGACAAAATTCAGACGAATTGATAACCTCCTTTATATTTTAAAGTCGATTAATTTAATTTAAGTAAACTAATGTTTCATCAAATTAACATTATCTTTTCAGTAATACTAAAGAAGTTTTTTAATATATTGAATACTATTTTGGATATTAGTAATACAACCGGAAAACGTTATGCTTATAATCCTGAAGATATTATTATAAGAATGCAAATAATTTTTTTTTTTTTTTTTTTTTGGTTGGAAATTCTGATATCTAGAAGTACTTCGCTAGTTGGAAAAATAAAAATTGTGCTTTAAGTACAGATATTTATTTGAAAATGCTTTGCGTTTTGTAGAAAAAACCTACTAATGAAATAACCTGCGAATATAAATGCCACAAAAATGAAAATTAATTCTAAATTAATAATAAGATTTTTTTTTCTCTAAGTTGAAATCAATTTACCCAGAGGAATATTAGTATCAAAGTACTTATATTGCAAGTTATTTATTGTAGTTTTCTCTGATATTCTAAAACAAGTTGAATTAATTTAAAAGTGTCCTGAGTAGCCTACGTGATTTTTGTTAATGTTCACCGTTGTTTACAAAATTTTAAATTAATTTGAGAAAGCAAGAAATGTAAAATATAAAAAATAAATTTTTGAAACCAAAAATTAAACATGAATTATTTCTGCTAACTAACTGGTAAAACTTCATTAAAAATACTAAATGACGATTAAAGGATATATTTAATTCGAGTTCCCGTTAGTTTAGTAAGCTAAGTTTTCCATTGACGTAGATCTCTGCAACAACAGAATTACATAAAATTTTTGTTTTTGTAGCTGTGCGGCTACCCAAGACATAATTCGCCTTGCTTTGAAATATGAGATAATTTTTGCCATAAAACATATTTTTAACCTGAGTTATTGTTTTTTTATATTTAGTGTATGTTTTATTTAAATTTTTACACTGTCTTATATTATAAAAAAACGTAATGTAGAAATAAACTAAGGCATTGGAAAAATTTAAAATTTTCGGAATCACAGCCACTAAAAAGTCAAAGTATTTCAACGGCATATGTATGATGTATGTCTGTGCATGTTTTGTTTTGTCATTTCACATTTTTCTTTTTTTTGGGCAACAATCAGCCACTGATAACAGCTGATATTTAAACCATATGCAAATTTGAAGTGGCATTAGTGGTCAAATAAAATTATTCAAGAATCACCATTGCAAACGTAATTTAATCCTGCAATAACAGAAAGATCTTTTAGTACAATATCTAGAATGTCAGAAAGTTTTGTTTTTAAATTAATTTTATTTTTTTTAAATTAATTTTATAGCATTTATATGGATGGCATGTGGAAGGTTGTGTAGTCTTTTTAATCATACTTTTAGTACGAGTTCGTCCTAGTCGAAATATTTGATAAAGAAAATTATTTTGTGTAGAAAGGTTGAAGCTTCTTTATATCGTTTGGCTTTACATGTCTTGAATAATATCTGTTAATATTCAATATATTCCAAAAATTATCTCAATGTTTTTTTAATATGTTAGCAGGAGCACCGACAATTATATGTGAGAAAAAAATCTGCTAAAGGCTTGCCACGGTTTCCATTACATTCCTTTATCCACTGACTCTAAGACATAATTGGGGTTTAATGTCGTTAATGTGAATAATTGTTTCATTCTTTACCTAGTAAACCGTTCTTTTCACATTGATTTTTGTAAATATCCCCAAACAAAGGAGTACAACTGCTTCAGATTACGTGATTGCAGTGGCCAATTGACATCGCCATGGCATGGTTTAATACGACCGTAAAATTTCTTGCACAAAAGTGACTAAGTTTTGTTGGCTGTGTGGCTAGACGCATTGTCCAATCTTAAATTTCTGTCATCACTCACGGAAACTGCTTGGCAGTCCTTAATTCCATAGATGTATGAACCGATAATACCGTTAGCCTTTAAACCGTAACAAATAGTCACGCTTTGTGGATGCCTCAGCTTCTCAAGAATCACTCGTGGACTCATATTTTTTTAAAAGTAGTAATTCTGCAAAAGTGAAAATGTTTCTCGTTGCTGTACATAATTTTCTTTGTGAAGTCACTATATACTTCTGTCTATTTAACCAATAACTCGGCGTATTGCTGACGCATAAAATAGTAAGAAGTCTTTAGCTCTTAAATCAATTGAACCTTGTTAGTGCGTTAATTCAAATTTTTTTAAAGGTTCGCATCACAGATGTTCGTGAGATATTTAATTGCTTGGAACGGGGACGAGTTGACGTTAAATGCCCTTCTATCACACTAATGACAGCCATATGAAAAAGATCCACATGTTATTTATTTAGGTAGTTTTTCATTGATGTTGTTTAGGACAAATATGGTTTTAATAGCCCATAACCTTCTTTCAAAAACCTTTAAATTTAATAAGATTTTTCGAGTATTTTAAAACACAATCACAGCTTGCTTGAAATTAAAAATAACATATAAAAACATTTACCAGTAAACGTGGTTGATAGCAAGAGTTCTTATTCTGATATTATGATGACCCAAGACAAATTTGAGTACATGCAAATGTAATTAATGGAACATTTCTTAAACAAATTTGCTTTGCCCATTTATTTTAAAATACTGTTTTTTTTCAAAATCAATTTAATACTAAAATATAACATTTTTTCCGAATTTCTTAATTACTTGTGTACCCCTGTACTGCTTCACATTGATAACAGTAATAATACACCATTCGTTATTCTAAGTCTGTTTGCTTAACGCTAAAAAACCTCACAATGAAAGCTTGAAAAAGTGTACATTATTACACATGGACACATCACAAACAATTGGGATGAAACACACACAAATATTTTACAATTATGTGTGTAGAGATC
Organism: Cistogaster globosa; assembly: GCA_937654795.1. NCBI lineage: Eukaryota > Metazoa > Arthropoda > Insecta > Diptera > Tachinidae > Cistogaster > Cistogaster globosa. The sequence continues at coordinate 113,901,228 of OW569405.1, read as the reverse complement.
AATTGCGGTTTGATTTGAATATTGCCTTTGTATAGAAAAAAAAATGTTTGAGAATTTTAAATGGGATAAATAACAAAACCGCTGCCACCAATATAGAGTGGTTTGGCAGTGAAAGAAAAGTATAGAGAAATAATTTTTTGTGTGAAATTTTATGAAAATGGTAATGTATGAACGAAAATATCAATGCGTAGTTAAATGCCATAAAGCGTTTCTTTATTAAAGTAATTTAAAATAAAAATGTTGATATTGCTGTGACAACGGTTTAGTTAACTCCTTTATTCTTGACTATTATAGTATTTTAATTTTATTGTAATGATTATATTAAGATGTACAATTAGTGTAGTTTTTTTAAAAGTGAATCTAAATTCTTAATAGATAATCATTAAAAATTATTCAGGACCCCAACTTTTTTTAGATTTAAGATTTGTGTATTACATTCCAGAGATGGGTATTTCAGATTATCAATAATTTTTTGTAAAATAACATTGCGAATAATTTTTCTTTTACACTTAACAAGCTCTAATAAAACTTGAATTTTTTAAAGTTTTTGATAAAACTCTATCGTTCGGTTAATTAATAGATTTTATTTTAAAAAGCCATACCTTTAAAATATACTGTTACACATGGAATTTATAGTTTTTTTAAGAGAAGCAACACTGATATGAACTTATTTGGTTAACTTTAATTCGAAGTTTGAATAGAAAGAATTTAGTAAATCTTAACTGAGGACCTGCTTAGAAGGGGGTTAGGCAAGCTTAAATGTTGATGGAAGATATGAGTAGAAGGAAAATAGTGAAAATATTGCATCGAATACTTATTTCGGAAGGTGTTATAAAGAATTGACTACATAATAATAAAGCGATCAGCTTCTATATCCCCACCACCTGCAGTCAACAAAATATTTAAGTGAATAATTATCTGTTTGTATGTTTAAATTTTCCTTTATTTAATTTAATGTTTTTATTTTACAAAAGGAATGTTAATTTTCTAGAACTTTTCTGATTTATTTTAGTAAACTTGATTACAGATTTTTAAATTGGTTAATGAAAATTAGAAAATAATCCCTACATATTATAATTTAGGCCAATTTAACTTAAATAAGGAAACACAAAAACATTAATTTTAGGAGATATGCAGTTTAGAAAAATAAAATTTTTTATTTATTTTTTTTGCAATTTTTTTCATGCCCCAATTATAAGTCATTAGAAGCAGAAATATTTTCCAATTTAATAACAGAGAATCATTAAACCAAAGCGTTTTCATAGTGAGTACTAGCAAAGCTGAAATAAACTGAAATGTTTATTTTTTTCAAATATCGTGGAAGTATCTTTCGTTATAATGTCTGAGATAATTTTAATAAAATTGAACTAAAATTATGTAGCTTACTGACCTATTTATTTAATTTTATTTAGCTTTTTTCTAGTAAGAATCAAGAATCAAAAATTTTTTAATATAAAAAATTATCTAAAATTAATTTTAATCGTCAAAATTATCCTGAATTTAATATCTCTTCTTACCATTGCTCTCTCTGTCTTAAAGTAGAAAAAGAATCAATGGGGTCACGAGCTCATGAAAGCTCATGAATATTTATAAAGCCCCCATTATTAAGAAATAGCGTACCACTGTTAAAGAAACAAATCATATAACTTTTAAAAACATAGTGAAATGAATCGAAACATATACATACTTGCTAGCCGTAAGACTTAACATTCGTTAAAAAGTAGCAATTGTAAAAATTAAATTTTGTGTTAATTATTTTATTTTACTATGATATTATTTTTATGCTTTTATTAGCGCTGGCTTAAGGCTAGAAAAAAATCATCTAACCTTATAAATATCCGGAGCAAATTTTAAATAAACAAACATGGGTCATATTCGGCTTTCATATAACGCTCTTTTACTTTTTAAAAGACGTTCTCAAATTTATCAATCTGATACGCATCTTATTTTTAAGCTAGCATTAACTATGGCCTATATTTTTGCATTGAAGATTTAAAAAAATCAAATAATTTCACAAGCTCCCATTATTTACTGATTTATATCATATTCTTTGCTATCACATTATGTTGCTGAGATTAATGAAAATTAAATTTGTATTTTCGAAAGCATACCATGGAAATAATAAAATTCATTCTTTTGCATTCTTCTTTAAATTGCTTTTAATTATTCATTTTACAATAAATTAATTAAGAGCTTTTCTCTGCGTTGGTAACGCTTAAATTTTCATCTGTTTTTTTATATTTTCGTCATTTACTTTTCAGATATCTCGTTAAACTTGTTTGTTTAATTACTTTTATACATGTACACACATGCTTAATTGTATACGCAAGAACACTGTCTTAAAAATAATATACATTGAAATAATTTTTGCTACTTCAACTTAAGAACAAAAAAAACAAAACTAAAAGTTTTCCACACGAGTTTTAAAATATATGCATACACATGCACACGCTCATGTCAGCCATGCACACGTTACATTATTAAAGTTCTTAAGACACGCTGTTTTCTTTAGTAAGTTTTTGGGTCCAAAGGAATTGATGCAAGTGGTTTTAATTTAAAATACTATGAGTTAAAAAAAAGAAAAGTATAAGATAGGATTTTTTTGTAACGCTAGAAAATTAATGTAGTAACACTATTGTTAAAAAACTTTGAAAAGTGTTAACAAGGAAAAAATTAACACGTTAAGGAGATTTTTATTAAAAATACTAAAAAATGAATATTATTACTAATATTTCAGTTTTTTAAAATTTAATTTTTAAGAAATAAAATTGTAGCCAACAATTTAAAATCTTATGCCAAATTTTTTTATTTTATTTTGTTCCTTTTTTTTTGGTGCTGTTAAAGCCAAAAGGAAATTAAAATATTACCGATTTACTAATTGCCAATATTTTTGTTATTATTGCTTGTAAATTTGACAGTGGTTGTAAAAATATAAGCAATAATTTTGTTTTGTTTCAATTTTTCAATTTAAAAGGGCCTTTGGCTATTTCTCTTTCTTCACTGAATAAAAATATTTATGGGTTTTTCCAATTTAGAAGTTCAAGCTGAAGATGGTTGTGGGCAATTATTTTTTTAGTTGAAAGTGATTGATTGTATGGTGGTGTGTTTACATGATGCGAATGACAGCAAAACAAAAAATAAATAAATAAAACCAAATAGCAAATTTATAAAATTTTACTTTAAAAAATAAAGCAAAACTACGCGTCTAACATTTATTTTATTATACCTTTATTTAACCTTTTTAATTTAAAAAAACACCTAAGGCGAACATTGTTTTAATAAATTAATATATGTTTTATGTCTGACTGAGTCTATAAAGTTTTAATTATAATTGCCTTTTTATGGATTTTTCTTTCAGAGAATTATTAATAGGAATAATATCAATTTAATTATTTTAAAAAGTAATCAAGTTTTAAATTAAGTAGCATGTTGATTACTGAGCTTGTGATTGGTTTAGTGGCGTGAGTTTAAGTCCCATCCGCTGACACATTTACACCGTCAATTTGTCTGGTGTACATTCAGGTTTTTTAATATAGAAAATATTAAAGAAACACCCCAAAGTTTTAATATTACGCTTCTACATAGCGGATGGAATAGTATAAATCTGTGCAAGACTTAAGTGTCTGCCTAAAGCTTTTTAAAACATTAGGTTGCAATGGAACATATTCTAATTTGTTTGTTTAATTTTTTTATTCACTTTTCAGCGGTTGTTTTAAGTTTTGGAAAAAAGTTTTTGTTCTTTTTTTCAGATTGAAGTTTTATTAAATTTTTAATTGATTTTGATTTATAAAATAAGATAATTATTTATTAATTTTCTTTAAGGGCTACATTCTTATGCTTTCCACTTAATTTAAGAAGTATTAAGTTTCATCAGGAAGACAAAAAACTATTCCATGGTAATAGCGGATCTTTCCTCGGAGGAGATCGCAACAAAAAATATATCTACGTTATTCTCTCTCAGAAAAACTAAGGAAACAGCTTTATTCCTAAAAACTTTTTGTTTTTGTTTACTAATACCATGTCCTATTAAATACTTTAAATATATTTAAAATTATTGTTTCTTTTCAATGCACCCTCAGTGAAATAAGCGTTACAAAATTATTTGACTAACCACAAGCAATTTATAAAATGTGAGAAAAAATAACAACAAAAGAGAAACGTGTAAATGATTTTTACCTCACATACATATTGACGCTTACCCTCTTTCGTCAAATATAAACTTGAATTTTGCAAAATTTTAGTCTGGAAATTAGAAACAAAAAGCTTAAACAACAGAAGTTTATTTCAGCAAACTCCATCTGTAAAAAAAGCCATTAACTTAAATATTCTTCAGAGGTATAAAGTTTTACGTGATGTAATTTACATAAATATTTGTTTGGTCTCATTTTTTATGATTATTTTCTGATGTCAACTTAAAAAAAAATGTTGCTTACCCCACCTGTCTTTAATATGACATAAAAAAATATGAAATTAAGAAAATGATAAAGATCTCCGCCAGAAAAGGCATTCGCCGGTCGCGAAGCATTACTACACTTTTTTGCAAGTGGAAGATAATGAGTAGCAAGAGATTTTTTTTAATATCGATTAATTTATTCAATATATTTGTGAAAAAAACCACATAATTTTTGGAAAAAAACCCACGGAATTAAAACCGGCGATGCCATATTTTGTTCGAATATGAGAGTTTATTTCGATTAAAAATAATTCACTAAAGCAACGTTAGAGCAAAGAGAATAAATGTTCACTATAAAAGTAAATAATTTCTGCTTTACATATTTCTTTGAAAAGTTGCTCTTCCAAGATAGGATTTAAAAAATGTTTATTGGACGTATAAGTAATATTTAATTTGACATTATAAAATATATTAGTCATACGGTAGAGCAATGCTCAAATAGACTATAAAAGATATTACAAAACCAATGTTATTCCGTGAATAAGTGTTTATTTTCATATTAGATATTTTCGGTACGCTTTTCTACCGCAATAAGAATAATCATACCAAGACCACTGTCCCAAGCCTATATGGAAGTTACAACAGATTTTCTTCTGCTTATAGGAACTTGCGGATTAGGACTTACCGGTACTTAAAATAACTTTCAGAAGGCGCTTTTTTTAAATCAATCCAGCGTATTTTTTCTCTCCCCACTTACTCAACCTGTTGCTTGTTATATTGAATAAGCATACTCTCTTGGCATTTTCTAATAAATATCAATCTCTGTTATAATTTCATTAAAATCGGTGTGGCCATAGGTGTCACTTTTTTCTCCTTTTTCTCCGATCCTTATCCTAGCTTTAAGAATAGGCATTGCATATTAGATCATATGCTTAAGGATCCACCTAAATCAATTTACTATTTTTTAATCAATTCGGTCGTCTTAAATTTCTTGAAATAAAGGATGGCTTTCTCCCTTTCTAGTCCTCTATTTGAAAATATTAATACCTATTTTACCACAAGGAATAATATCTACCCGTTTTAAATTTCAATTAAATCGGAACACTTATTTAACCTTGGTTGACGCAAAATAAAACACGTAAACAAATTATGAAACAATCGAATAATTATTAAACTTACTAAGAGACTTATAATATATTTTTGACTTACATATTTACCATTTTTATCGATATAACTTTATTAATTTTATGAACTGAATAATTGTTTGCACTTTCACTCATAGTTTTATGACAAGAAAAACTTCAGAAATATTTTGTATTAAATTTAAATTTTAAATTTAAAAAATGTTTTGTAAAGAAAATTTACCTCATTTTTAATAAACTTATTTATCTTTATCATTTGTCAATTCATTTTACATTTTAGATATTGAACTTGAACTTTCCCTAAATATGAACCTACAAACAAATAACCTTTTTTGTTGAAAATAAATCACTTTTCAGAAAAATAAAAAATTACCTGTCTGCTTTAAAGTAAAAGGGTAAGTTTATTCTTTAGTGTTAATATCTATTTGTATAATATAGCAGTCCTTTGATTAATTTGAGACCATAAACAGTAGGGTTTTTTATAATTTTAACATCTTAACCTATATTTGAATAACAGATACGGTGACGAATACAATAAATTTTAATGGAACGTGCTATTAAGCAAATTGTTAGCAGGTACTTTTCTCAAAATATTTAAAAAATGATGGTGTACAATAAAATTTAACAAAAATGTAAAATGGTACATCAATTATTGTATACTAATGATTGATTGCGTAGTAATTTGGTATTACGATAAAATAACTAGTATTTTTTCTTTGATAGTTTGGCTGATTGCTCAGACTGTTTTAAAACTTTTCCTTTAATTTAAGATTATCATCGATAAAAAGTTCATCAACTTAATTTATAATAAAGCTTTTCGAGGAATTTGCGACTAGATTTTTATGCTTCTGGATTATTGAATCCTAAGATAAAATAGGAAATAATGACTGATATATTTATAAGACTTCAAAAAAATATCGATTGATATACGATAGATTTCAAACATTTTGTCTAAAAAGTTTATGCCTCTTTTTGATGGTTATTTAATGTTAACCTGTTTGTTTTTATCAATAACATAATTGTCGTGCATGAGATGAGGAGTACGTTCTTGCCTACTTTAAGAATATGCTACACGTGGGCACAATTTTATCAATACCAGAACAATCTTTTATTTTATTCAACACCGTTTTGTGCAACGAAATTCATATGGAAAGAAATTATAATTTGCTGTTAAGGTTCGTGCTAACAAAATGCTTTTTAAAACAAATGTTGAAAGTAAAGTTTCGCACGAAATTATAGAATATGATAAAAAGAAGCATGCTAATGCCGAAGAGAACGTTTCATCTTTGCAGAGGCAGTATGGATATATACCAATATAAGCTTCTAAGCTCGCTATATAGGACAACTTGGCAACAGGCACATATATATACTCATTATTTATAAAGCTTGGTTTGAATAAATAGAAAATAAAACTCCAGCTTCTGGTTTTTCCTCAACTATCACTTACTTACTAGAAATGAAATGATTTTCATTAGAGGACTCCAACTACTACAACAAAATTTTGATTGGGGTGAATGCTCAATTCTGCTACTGCTCATTTAAAATTTAAATGAATTTAGAGTCATTATTACTCGGAAAATTTTAATTCATACAGCAGTTAAATTAGAAGCTTTACGTATTGTTTCTACGACGCAATAGTTATAAAAATTGGGTTGTTAGACGAATTTAATTTTTTTATTTTTAAATTATGTAGTTCAATTCAATCAGGCTGTAGTTTTTTGTGTTATTACTAGTTAATGATCAACTAAAAGTAAAATGTCAAAAATTAATGATTACAGCACATTAAATTACGTTATGGCAACATGGTACTTATATCTATATTCCAACCATATTTTTTCTGACAGTATATTAACTTTAACATATGGCTGTTATGAGCTTCGCTGGACATCTTTGCAAAGAGTTTTATTAAAGTTTTTTGATCGAACTGAAGCTTATTGCTTTATTTGATTCCTTGTCAAAAATAATATTAGTGAAGTCATCCTCCAGTATGTTTAATCATCGGTTTATAGAAGAAAGTATTATATTTATGTAAGTTATAATAACAATATTTCTTATTATGAGTTACCGTAGAGAATACTAAACCACTAGCATCACCATCTATATCAGAAACAATGCTAATGAAATGCATGCCATGCTATTAAAATAAATACCAGTGCACAGAGGGTAAAAAAAGAAAAGTGGGAATATTTTAATACTTTACTTAAGTAAAATTTAAAATTAATTTCAGATATAAGCTTTGTTGATCTTAAAATTTTCCTTTGTTTATATATTAAAATATTATAACTTATTATTACTAAAAAGTTACGCAATAACATATAATTTAATACCTAGAAACGTAAAGAATTGTGCCAATTGATTTTTCTTTTTCAAATATTTATTAAATAGTTTTTATTTAAAGTCCTTTGAGAAGTTTTTCTACACCTTTAATTTTGAAATTTCAAGTCACAAAACAATATGTTTTTAAAGTTAAATATTTAATTTATTTTATTGCACTCTCATCATAAATGTGATTCTTAAAAAACAATCAAAGCAATGTTGGGAAAGAAAATCTAAAATTGCAGAAATATGAAAATGACAAAAGCACCAGCGCATCTAAACTTATCCTCTGGTGCTCAAGTGTTCGATTTTTTTAATAACAATTGACACTTGAACTCCATTTATTTACTGTTTGATACCTTCATACAGCTCTCATCTTCTATTTTAGTATTGTGCTTTCAACACAAAAACTGTTTGAAACACAAGTTATGGTGACACAAATTATAAAACAAAAGAATAAAGAGCGATAAAATGTCTATGCTGTAGAGTTATAGGAAATAGAAGCACTACATGTCAAGAAATTGAAGTTTTTTACTGCACTGAATTCAGAAAACTGAATATAAAAATATAAAATAAATAAATATTTATTGCTAGTATAATGACCATTAAGCTATCGATTTATTATAACAGCAATATCATTTTGTAAACCAGTCATTTGTAACACAATTGATATTGAAAAGAAATATTATATTATAAATTTTTCTGGAAAATTTTGTTGTCGGTGAAAATTGTAACCGACATGGTACACAGAGTCCTCTTTTTAGAAATTTTGTCTGTCCGCTTGTTTGTATGTGTTCGCATTTGGTAAAAACTGCTAAATGGATTTGATTTAAATTTTGTTGAGAGGTCCCTTGGATCCTTGGTTTAAATATAGATTACTTTTTTTTTGAAAAAATATTTCATATCGTACAGGTATGATGGTACTAAAATAGATGTAATTTTTGTTTTCGTAGATGTAAAATGTTCAACACTGTTTACAGAACACTGCAACACATTCTTCTAAATTTGAACTTTAAGAAAATAAGATAGGACACACTGATGAAGTTGTAGCCAGTGCTAGGTTCATACATAATGATAACGTTGTTCTATTTTATTAGATTGTTTTATTAAAATGCTATTGCCATGCACTTGCAATCTCAACAGATATACAAGTAAGTCTACAACAGCAATTAGTAAAAATTATCTTAGAAGGAAAGGTTGTTTTCTTTATCTTGAAGTGTAAGGCTTTACAACAAATTTAATTTAAGGGTATTCTTTATGAGACCAAATTTCGACCTAACCTAACCTTTTTTAGAAACATAAGTAATAAATTTAATTTTTTTTCATCAAATATTAAAAAAAAAAACTGTTAAGTAACACAAAGATTGTGTGGAGCACTCAATGGAAAAGTAAAATTCGCAATTGGCATTTTTTTAATTATATTTTTTCAAAAGTTTATAAAATAGTCAACTTTGTGCTATAAACTTAACTACTACTACTAACACTTATAACAGAATAATTTTTTACTTTTATATTCAGTTGGCTCACAAGAGGTCTTAATATTCTTGTAAATCTAGAATAGATTGTAAATTGCTTCGACCTTCTGCTTTTAATTTTAACTTTGTTTGTTAAAGATCATTGGTTTGACAGTTTACTAAGAAGTTTCTCAATAACTTTTTTGCTTTTCCATGTGGTCATTTTTTACTGTTTTCTTTTCATTCCCTTAGTACCGTAGTATTTGGATGAACCGCTCATTAATTATACCAAGCTTTCTTGTTTGTTGACACCACTTTTAATTTTTCTTTATTTGCTGCCAACTCATTCTTGTTTACATTCCTTTATAGATCGGTCTTCAATTTTATACATGATTCCAACTTAGTTGGAATCTACTAGCTGCACGATTACCTTACATCAAATCTGCTTTGGTATGAAATGATAATCTCTTGTCAGTTAGGAACATCCTACATTAGAATTTTTCTAGCGGTTTTTAACCAAGACATGGCGCTGGTTACTGATAGGCAGTCGTAAAAGGCTCTCTAAGGTTCTCCCTAAACTTTACGTAATTTAAATGTAAAATTAATAGGCTTACGCTTTAATGTCATTGTCTTTCGTTTTTTGGCTTTCTCATATAATAAGCGAGGGACGTAAAATTTTTAGTTACTGATAGGATTTTTAATTTTCTGTTGAATTGATTTTTGGTCACAAATTATGATGCTATAAGAATTAATAAGCGCCAATTTCACAATATATCTAGAAAGGTTGAAGTTTAAGGAAGACGATCGATGTCATCACAGGTAGTAATAGTTTTGCCTGAATTTGTTTTTGAAATCTTGAATAACTTTAATAAAAATAAAAAAATTATAAAAAAAATTATTCAATGTTTTACTTAGAAGCAAGCCCTTGACCGGCATTACTAATCTTACGTGTGTTTTTTTTTTTGTCGTTGAATATAAGCTTAAGCCTTACTTGCATCAGTGTTTGCTCACCCTCAATTACTTGCTACACTTTTACATTCAATTAATGCAAATTGCAGTTTTTATCTTTTGTTTTTTATTTTTATTTAAATATTGTAAAGAATCATTAGTTAAATGTTATTTTGTATATTTGTTAAGTCGCAATAAGCGCTAAAATGTTTTTATTTGCAATTAATTATAAATTTCTTAGAAAACATTTTAGCTTGAGTGCTGATGCCATGGTAATGTTGCATTTATTTCAAAGTAATTTAATAGAAAAGTTTTATTGTACAAACAAGAACAATGCACTTTTAAGAAAAACTTTCCTTTTTCTCTATCACTACTCGTTTTAGTAGAAGAAAATTAAAACTTTGTGTAAAGTGTTAAAGGGATAAAACGAAAGTTAAATTTAATGAAAATGTTTTAATATTTTTTTTAACTGAAGGTAGTTTTTCGATTTCTTCAATAGTTTGAAAATTAACCTGAAACATTTATTTTTCCTTTTTATTTGGTAATCTCAGATTAAAAAAAATCCACTATGTGTACGTAAATTGTAAATAGGTAATTTTCTGTATTTCCTTTTTTGATTCTATGCTTCTTGGAAAATTTTAAATAAGTTTTGATGAGCGTTTATGTAAATCTAGTTTTCGTTTTTCCCAGTTAACGTGTTCTCGAACTCTGAAAAATTCGTTTAATCTTTCATAAAGCATATACTCAGCGGCATTTAGGAATAAAAATAAAAATTTCTTATATTTAATAGAATACAAAGTCAAAGGTCTTTTTATGCTTCCAAGATGAGTATTCTGAACAATGAAATTCCGTCTGTGTTCAAGTTGCTACTGTCATAATACTTCAAACATGCAAATTGATAATTATTCTAATAAGATATAACGCCTTGTATGCCACAGTATTTAGTTGTTAACTGCATCAAACGCCTGATGGGCTGTCTGTGAATTAACTGGTCTGGTTTATATATTCAGCTATTTATCTATTTATAAGTTGCCTAAAAGCTTTGGAACGGTACGTTAAAACTCATATTTGGCGGTACTCATTACTTGTTTTTGAACTGATAATTTTGGCTCATTTCCATTCAGTCAAAAGGGAACTCGTGGTTATAATTGTGTTATACAAATACTTAATAAGATGTATTATCCATGGAAGTATGAGTTTTTTAAACCTTAAATTAATATCAATCAAACTGTTGGCATTTTTGTATTCCAATGTCATTTTTAACAGCTAACTAAATAATAATTTTAATATCTTCATTATTTTTTGTAATTATTTGTTATTAAAAAAGCAATCGCAGAAAATTTGTCAACTGAAGTGATAAGTTTGTGTAGCTTATTAGCTATAATTTTATAAAGATGTCTCATATTTTCGGCATAATTGTATTTTTATAATTGATGTTATGATTTCTAGTGCCAAACAAACAATACATTTTCCACTTTTTATGACCAAAAACTTTGTGTTCAAATTTCTTTGAAGAAGATGTTTTAGAACTGTCGGTGTTAAGCAATTTACAGTTATTTTTTTTTTTTTAATATTTAAAAGGACCTATAAACATTAAATAAAGATTTTGTTAGTTAAAACACGATTTTGTCAATCACCAGGGTGCTTCACTTGGATAGTAAAACTTTAGTAGACCTGAATAAATGTTCGTGTTATAATACCCATTTTAACAGAACTTTGTTTTATAAAAAAAAAACTTTGTAAGAACAATAGCTTTCAGACATTTCTTAGAGGCTAAAATCATTGCCTTTAAATTTTTGAGGTAGAAATGCATTTTTTTTATTTTAAATTGGAACTTTGGGTATTGTTGAGTTCGTTGCTTTTTCATAATTTTTTTGATTGAGAGTTATTGCATTTTGTAGTTTATAAAAAATTATATTATCTTTCGCATTATTTGAAAAACACATAAAAGAAACTCACTTTTTATGCTTCTGAAATAAAAAATAAAATCGTTATATTCAAAATATTTCAAATCCTTGTAGAGATTTAATTATATTATTCATTAACGATAAGGTTTTAAACATTGAAAAAATGCTACAGAAATAAACGCAACTATAGAGGTTTATAATTAATAATTTATTTCAGTATAATACAAAAAATTTAGTTTATATCTTAAGTGGCATTTCTTCGTTAATCATTATAGTCAATTCAATAATGTAATGTCCATATTAACTTTCAGACTAAAAACAAGAAGCAGAAATATAAGCAAATGTGTTTAGTGTTTTTGAAATAAAATCAGTAGACTTGAATACGGTTACTAGGTCAATAACAGCAACACGACCGAACTCAGTGTAACATACACGAAGTTAACACAGAGAGAGAAATATAAACAGCTTTGATTTCACCAACATGGTTTGAAACGCAAGGGAAAAACGAGCACGAAATTTTTTGTACTTACAGCAAAAGAGGGAGCGAGATAGAAGAAAAAATGCCCAGAGATGGAGAACGAGAATATTTGTGAGGCCTGTTATAAAAAGAAATTAATATGAGATGAGAGGCACTTAACTGTGGTTAACTTAAGGACAATCATGTGCAAATTCAACTCAGTTATCTGGTTAATATAAGTGGGGATGAAAAACAATTTGTTACTATTATCACTTTAACAAAAATTGCAAAAAAAAACAAAATTGCTGTTTGTTTTTTCTTTTTATTATTTTACAGCTCCTGTTAACGAGATGTGTTGCAGGCCATCAGGAGATTTTTTTATTTTAAAGGCAAATAATTGGGAACTACTACTAAAAACAACATTCGTGGTGTTTTAAGCATGTTTCAACTTTAAATATTATTCATGCTTTTGTGTGATGTAAACAAAAATGTAAAATTTATGATTTGGACAACTTTATAATACTAAAACATTTTTTGTAGTAATTAGGTCCTATCCTGAAACGAAATAAATTAAAGACATTTTTCAAAGGCTGAAACGTGTATATTTGAGGTTTTTACGTTTGACAAGTTTTTCATTTAATGTTTTTTTTTCTTATTTTTTGATTCTTTATCGCCCAATATATTTAGTTTTTTTTTATTGTAGTCATTGTTCTAAATGATATGGAAAAATTAGAGGCAGGCGTGGAGTTTTGCCCGCTGCCTCGAAGAACATAGAACGATTTTTCTGATTTAAAATACCAATATTTTCGAAACTATGTCTGAACGTATATCGTATTTATATTTTCTCTAGCTCATCTACTACTTTGGCAAATTTGATTTCTAATTAACACAAACAGGCGTCGCTCAATAGACCTCGCTGTGCATAAAAACGCAGATTATTTATACTTTATAGGTTTAGAAATTACAAACGGAATTATAAATTCCAAATATGACGAAAGCTACATAAAACATAAAAACTAATAGGTGTCCCCATATATAACGCAAATCGAATTTTATATGCCTATCTTTTAGTACGCTATAGACAAATGCTTTAAAATTGAATAGAACATTTATTGCTTTAACCGTTACAATATGAAGAAAAACCGATTAAAATAATTTTATGTTGTATATGACCATACTTTTAAACAGTTGTAGAAAAAATGTTTAACAATTTTTTTTAATGTGTCAGCAAAAAATACAATTCTAAGTCTGCTTTAAATTCGGGTTTTTTAGTTATAACTAGATTTTTTTTATTGAAAAATCCTATACAAAGCAAAAAAAAACCCGTTAAGGAGAAAAATATAGTGTTCACATTTACTTTTTTCAGAGGAGTGGCTGGCGAATGTAAAATTTTTATTCAATTTACATCGCTAAATGGCACGAATGGTTGTCATTGTCTGGCATAAGCAGCTTGTTGAATGCCTTCTTCTGTACGTCGAGGTGCCTTAAAAATTGATTCAACTAAAAAATGAGAAAGTTTTTATTTACAATTAATTTTAACTTTTTCAAATACAATTAAATTTCAAAATTATTTTAAACTGAAACTTTGACAAAAAAAAAAACATTTTTTTAACTTACAGCCACAGTTTGGTGATAGGTTGGAGCAGCGGCTCGTGGTCTAGGCGATGCCTTAAATATTAAGGAAAATTAAAAAAATTTTAAAATCGATAAAAGTGAAAGTTATATTAAACTTACAGCTCTACAAGGTGAATGTCCATGTCTGGGATAAGCGGCTTGTTGAATAACTTCGTTCCGCTCCCGTTGCTCCTGGAAGGCTGGAGCAGCGGTTTGTGGACAAGGCGATGCCTTAAATATTAATCAACATTTTTTTTTAATCGATAAAAGTTAAGAGTTTTATTAAACCTACAGCTCTAAGAAGTGGACCTGGTTGTACTAGTCTGGCACAAGCAGCTTGTTGAATGCCTTCGTCTGGACCCCGGGGTGCTTGAAAAATTGACTCAAATCAAAAATGAAGTTTTTTTTATTTTATTATTCGTCCAGGAGGTACCTTCAACATTGATCAAAGGTAAAAGCATAATTTCAAATTCTTATTCAAATAATAGAGAATGAAACTTTTAAAAACGATGAAAGTAAAAGTACTATTTTACTTACATTTTGACGAGGGTGCAAGTTTCCAGAAGCAATTGTGTAGTTAGATTTGTTTTTGTATAAGCATGCAGTTCACAACAATATGGATGTCATTATTGTGATAAAAAGCGTTGCTGTTTTAGTGTTGTAATTATTGTCCACTTGCACTTGCTACAATTCTAAGGACTTCGGAGAGCAAAATATTTTTATTCAATTTTTACTATTAAAGATTTTTTTTTGTAATCGTAACAATCTTTTACGTAATAAATAAGAGTTAAGTTATTTTATTTTTATTAGAAAATCGACTTGTTTTAAAGGTTATTTTCTTATTCTCCAATTAAGCTTAACGTAGCTTTGTATAGCTTTGATGTATAAATTACTTTAATCTTTAGTAACAAAAATTGCCATAAACTTTAAGCATATTTCTATAATAATGCCAAAATCTGCTTAATGTTTACAAATAATTAATTAACATTGTTGACCTCTTTCTAATACAACCCTACATAATTTTAATGTATTAGTACTTACGCTAAAATACATATTTTATAAAAAGAATTACTCACCGATTTAAACACAGTTGCAAAAACATAGAAACTTTATAAAACTCAAATGCCATTGAAAATGCTAAAGTTGATTTATAACATAAGATAGCTTTGGGAAAAGGGCAAGAGTTATTTAATGTAAAAACAGTAGTGCTTCAAATAAATGCAGACATGCAATATTCGCAAGCTTAAATCCCACGTTCACATTTTTTGTTTCAATTTTTTTAAAACTGCATTCTCCGCTGTGGCATCTCTAATTTGATGTACAAAATAACAGTTAAATTGTTTATCAAGTAAGTACCGGCATGTAAAATTATAAAAGTGAAAGAGGTATTTTATTCTTGGCAAAAAAAGAGAATTTTTAAAAATGTTTTAAAATTTGATTTTGGATTTTAATTTCTTAAAAAAGATATATATTTAGTAATTAGAATGGGTAGTATTATCTTGTTGAGTTCACATATAATTTAATTTAAATTTAAGAACAAATTTATATGTAAATCTGTATCCTAAATTTTGTACGTTATTTATTAATTACCCGACTAATTTGAAAAATGGAATACATGGTATAATTTGAAAACAACCAACATTAATTTGGTTTATTTATGTGTTTATAATTGGGCACAAGTATTTCTTTTGATTTTCGCAAACTATTAGCTTTTTTTTTAGCGAAAATAAAATTATTCATTTGGTTACAATAATATCTTATATTATAATAAGAATAAATTGTTTTTTCTGTTCCCTGCTTTCATACGAGTATACATGAAAATTTTAGAGTTCATTTTTAGTGTTCCCTATATATTTGTATAAGCCGCTGAGTTATTATTAAATTCAAAATTATATATTCATCCTTTTGCAAACGAAAGTGTCATTTATTACAAAGTGTGTTCCAAAAAGAAGAAAATGTACTATTTACGACGGCAGTCGTTTTTTACATTAAGTCTTGACTGATGTTCATTTTACATAAATTTCTTTTTAAAATATAAATAATAAATAATGTTTTTATATGTGTAAAAGCTAGTACGCCCTCTAGGCAGCATTATTGTTCTTTTTAAATATATTTGGTGACGAATCTTGTGACCTGGCACAAAAAGGCATTACCATATTTAAATAGCTCGTTGAAGAATATAAGACGTACTATTTAAAAATGACAAAAATTTGAAAATAAGAAAATAAGACTTTGAAAGCCTTGCAACAAGCGTAAATAATTTTAAAAGTAATTTTCTAAAATCACTTTGAATTCATAAGCTAAGATCACTTCCCATAACAGGAGTTAAAAGAGATTTTGTAATGTCATTTTAGCTTATCAATGCATTTTTCCAGACTTACAAATAAGGTAGCGCAAAGGCTACTAGAAGATGTAGTATTTGTGGATAGTTGATTGAAATTGTGAAACTCTGAAAGTGACAAGAAAACTCTATGTAGAGAATTTATTCCGTAAACCAACTATTTACTTAGAAGATCACTTTTCGATCAGAAATAGAAAAAAAAACTTTTTTTTGTGAACAAAATTTTGATTTCATAAGAACACACATTCCACACTTTGTCGATACTACAGTGACTGCTAGTTAATCTTTTGCTATCGCTGTAACTCCTACGCGCAGCAGTCTATAATGTATTAGCCCGTAAATTAAACTTGTTTTTAATGATAATGAAAACCAAAAACACCTAAATCACTAAAGGTAGTTTTATTTATGTAACAAATTGTCCCTCGTTTATAAAATTTTTGTATAAATAAATGCATTTGACCAGTAAATATTATATTCCTAAATTTAACAGAACTTCAAACATCAAACAGTTTTATTTTTGCCTAATTGTGCATGAGCTTATAATTGCCAGCTATTTTGTTGTTTAGTGTTTAAGTTGAAATTTATAGAACTTTAATTTAAAAATATACATATATTTAGTGTCGGTAGAAAAGGCATATTCATGGAATATTCACAACTCTGCTGGAACATGTGCTTTCTTTTGTTGAAATATTTCAGGACGGTCTAGAATAATTCCCCTTTAAGCGCACTGTAAGTTGTGGAATTTAGGTTTCGATTTATGACTTAAAGTAAATTTATAAGAAAAATATCAATTTTGTATTCAGGCACGACTATTACACACTGTTGTTGTGTTGTTAGCTTTCTTCTAATAAGATTCCATGAAGGTTTGGACCCTGATTTCCTTACTTTGCCTTAACCATCTTAACGACTGTTTTTAACTGAACTTTAATGCAGCAAAAATTTCTCTTTTTGGCTTGAAAATCCTCTCGTCAGTCTACTAAATTAAGTTTCTTTCCAACAAAACTGTCAAAATTTGATTTCATGATCTTTTATTTAACAAATGGCCAAGTAGCTTTTTCAACGCAGTCAGCTTAGCTTTTAGACATGCATTAGTTTAATTTAATTTTTTCTATTTTACTAAGCGCACCACTTCAATTAGTGGCAGGAGAAAGGGTTTTATTATTAATTTTTTATTATTTTTATATTTTATTATTCCAGTTATACATTTAATTAGAAAATAAATAAAATATTCAATTAATTGAATCAATTATATATTTCATTAAAATAAAAAAAGAAAATATTTAATAATTAAATACACAATTGATGCAACTAAGGAACTTAATAAATTAAAGTTAAAATCAAAAACTTTAAACTTAATCGTAACAATACACATTTTGTGCTCCTTAATATAAATCACGCTTCAAATATTTTGGTTTTATAAAATAGATGATATTTTTGCAGTTATTGTTTTGTGCATTATATTACCAAACATGCACAGAAATATTAATTTATGCAATATTTATATAACATACTTATGTACAAATGGTAATCAGAATATGCATACAAATATATATGTGATTCATTAATAGACCATTTTATTTAACTGAAGACATTCAATATATTTTTTTCTTGATGTTTAATCTCTGTATGTACTAATTTATGTTTATTTCTGGCCTACTATTTCAACTGTTGTCCAGTATGCAATCAACTTTCTGTTAGTATTTATTTGCTGATGAGAACTTTATTAATATGAATATATATTTTTATAGTTTTTAAACGCCACTTGCAACACAATTTTTCCAGGAAATCCGGTTACAAAATTTATTTATTCACATTGTTTAATTTCAAAATTAATATTTTATTTATTTTAACATCTGCTTTTGCTAATTTTTCTTATTTTAAAATTTCTATGACAAAAAATTTTTATGTTGATAAAAAAGTATCATTTTATGTTAATGCATTCAGGCGATTAACTATACGCCCAGTTGCACCATTCTTCATGTTTTTTCGTTGATGACTTCGCTTTTGAAAATATTTTGCTTATTTTTATGAGCATAATTATAATGAATGCGTTGTTTAAGAAATATGCCAACGTAATAAAATTTATGGGCAGTTTCATATTTGATGAAAAATAAAAGAGATAGTAACAGAAATTTTATTTCTTTTACATTCATTTACATTAAAACGGGCTAAAAGAGAACAGCAAACAAACAAATCATAATAATTTTTGGAAAAAGCCGCTGGGAATATGCATTCGTATAAAAAAATGTACAAAAAGAAAATTTTATTTCAATCTACTCGTTTAAAAATTTAATGTTAACGAAAACTGAAACAAGTTTACATCGGAACAACAAAACGAAATTTAAGCGTTAGAATAGCTGAACATGAATCCGATATTAAAAAAGGCCGACAATCAACTGCATTATCACAACACTGTTTGGAACATTCACACACAGCTGATCTGGACAATGTTAAAATACTACATAAGGAAAAAAAACACAATAAACGTTATACTTTAGAAAGTTTAAGTATACAGCAGAAAATAGACATAGCAATGAATAGTAAAACAGACAAAGACAACACCAATGCATCTTATAGCATTATTTTAGTTTAAACTTTAGTGTAATTCCAACTGTGATAATATAACATTAAGAAACATTTTTTCTGTGATATTTTATAAAGTTTTTGACTATTTAAAATGATATTTTTAAGTTACATGTTTTTATGTCGTACTTGTGTCGCGTTAGATTGTCTTTTTTAAATTTTAAATTTTAAATTTAAATGTTAAATTGACAAAAAAGGTAATTATGATAGTTAAAGTGTAGTATTGATGTTTTATTTTTCATTGTTGTCATTATATCAAAGTTTATTTATATATCTTTTTTAAACAATGTTACCAGATTTCAATAAAAAACGTTTATCCCTGAAGATGTTGGAAAAATCCCAACTAAACGTCGGATAAAGAAAATGGAATAAATTGTCTTTTATTTACATTTAAATAGTACTGACCTTAAAAGCCCGTATACATATATGATATTTATAAACAGTAAAAAAGGTCGAATATTGTTATTGATATTAATAAAATTAATGTTTTTTTATTATAAACTTTAATTTTAACAAAATATTATTTTTACAAAATTTAAACATAAGCTTTAATGACTTAATTTAACTTTAAATTGAGTAAGTACCGTTGCTGTTCACACATCAAATTATGTTTCCTCAATTACCACTTGACAGCAAAAAATGTGTTTCTAATTACTTGTGGAAAATAAAATTATTAACGAAGAAGGAAAATAGATCAAAGAAATAAGAAGGACATGAAATGTTTTTAAAGTTTTTGTCTCCCATTTTTGCTAACAAAAACTGGTCAATATAAGTCTTAGGGAAATAAGTACAATAATAAAGGTTTCTGATAACTAAAGTAACATAAAATAAAATCGTATTTTGTTATTAAATTACTTCTGTTTAATTGCGGTGGGACAGAGCACAATATAAATGCCTTAAAACTAACGACATTTATCAATTTCTTTATTGATCAAATGGTTTCCATATCAATTTATCTCATTATACTATTAGCAAAAGAACGCAAAAATTTTAGAATTTAATTTTTTACTTTATGAAACATCATATTAAATATATTAAATCCCAAATATGTAACTATATCTTTGAACTGACCTCTAAATCCTTTACGGTTTCCCCACTGTGGCTTGTGTACGCATTTATTAGTATTTATATGACTTTAGTTTATTAATATTTTTTATATTTTAAAAATATGTTTCAAACCAATACAAAATTCATCTGTACTTATTTGCATTCATGAAGTATTGGCTTTTTATTTTACATGCATCAGGTTCAAATACTCACACAGACACAGTTTATTACAAACTTTTATTTTACATACTAAAGTGCAGAGTTAGCTGAGTTTAATACTTTTAGTCCTGCAAAAGATTTACATACACGAAAAAAATATTTTGAGGGTTCATAAATGCTGGCGTTTATACACATTAAATATGGTAGATTTAAAGTGCAATCGATTTTTTTTAGAAAAGAGCAAAAAATAATTTATAGTAAGAACTTAAGTTATTCATCAGTGTTTAAATCGAATTTAAGTCTGTCATAGGATTGTTCCCTTTATTTGGAAATTTCAAGTATGCATATGTTTTTTATGGCTCAAATCTTATTTTTGTCTTTTAATATTAATCGATTGTCAATAAAAAAATATTTCTGTTTGTATTTAAGTTTTAATTATTAAAAACTTATTTAATTATTATACTTATTGTGGCAGTAAAATTTTTTACTATTTTTAAATTTATCAGAAAAGTTATTATCGATTTCATATATAGAGTAGTCTGTCCATCCGTTGCTGTCGTCTTTCTTTGGAACCGTAATAGGAAGGCTTTTTTAATATTCCTCTTCGCTTTAACATCAAGCTTAAAGATGCTCCGAAGTGACGTAATATTGATAATAATAATGAACTTTGATAGGCAGGCATTAAAAGTGTGTTATAATAATGAAACAAGAACTATAATTTTAAAATAAAGGGTATGCCAATAGCAAAGTTACTTTCACTTACGTGACCTTGTTTATGAACCGCAATAATAATTTAATAATTTTTATGTTAAAACTTGTTATTTAAAAAGACAAGCAAGAAAAAAACAAAAATAATATAAAAAGTTTCCAATTCGATTACCGACCAATGATTTTTACAAAGAATGAGAATTTTTCTTTCTTCCTTTGTTTGAGAACTAATGTAGAGTGTTTTGTGAGTAACAAAATACGGCAGTCACGAAAGTGAGCCTTTATATGCCAACTACTTTTTAAGATAATGTCTTTTTCTTTGCTGCGTAAAAGGTAATCAGTTAGAGTTAACATGGAGTAAGTACAAATATGACAAATATAAAAAAGTATGAAGAAAAAATTTAAAAAGTAAAGAGGGTTCGAATAAGGTCCTGATTTTGAAATTATGCCGATGTAGGCTTAAAGATAAGGCTGTATTCAAATATAACTATGTCTGCTAAATTCATTGAAAGGTGTCCCGAAAGTAATATAGTTTAGTTTTTTAACTTGGGACAAGAAGTACATGCAGTGCATGTATTAATAAATCGCTGTAAAAGTAAATACAAAAGTTAAAAGTTGTCTCAATTGTTATGTAATATTTTACGTGGCACTATTTTTAATTTACTTTAAGTAAGTGCTACCATAACCATAACCCCCTTCGTGTGTGTGAGTTAAACTTGTACTAAACGGATTTATTTGTATTCCTGCTTATAATATCCAACCATTTGGCAAAGTACTAAAAAATGTTACCGAGAGCTCTGATAAATTTTTAAAACATATTCTTTATAATCAGGTCTATATGTAAGAATTATATTTAATTTATTGTCAGAATCGACTAAGAAACATCGTAGCGCTAAAGTAATATTTATCAAAAAATAAACACCAAAAATATTATAATTTTAGTTACGTGTTTTGTGTGCCAAATAAACTCTGCACAATGAAATCACCAAATTTTATTTCTCTTACCTTAAAAATTAAATGTAAAA
The DNA here is from genome assembly GCA_937654795.1 of Cistogaster globosa. NCBI lineage: Eukaryota > Metazoa > Arthropoda > Insecta > Diptera > Tachinidae > Cistogaster > Cistogaster globosa. The sequence continues at coordinate 113,879,134 of OW569405.1, read as the reverse complement.
TTATCATGAACAGGTGACCTATTAACCCTGAAACTTACCTTTAATATTAAAAGGAAGCAATGACAATTCTTATTTAATTTTAAATGAACCACGTTAAATGGTTAATGATCTGGAGATAATTTTTTTATAATAAATTTAATTTAAAAATCACTTAAAGTTAATCTTTCTTAACAGTTTGATATTGCTTGCAAGCGCAAAATCTTAAAAAACTTAAAACAATTTCATTTGATGTTCAAAATTTATTTGTTTTTTTTTGTTTCTTATTATGCATGATATTAATAATGATTTTAATTCTTTATCCAATTTTCATTTGTTAAAGCTCTTGAAAAGAGTGCTATTATTTGCTTCTGCTAATCTAATACTTATTATTTTTTCGTCTATTGAACTTTTTTATATTTTTCACAATTAAGCACTTTCAACTACAGAAGTATATAACTTTTATAAAATTAGACTAAACCAAATATTATAAACCATAGAAGAAATTAAATTCATTCAACTTTATTCAAAAGAATATTTTCTGAAAATACAACACTCAATTTCTGCTGAAGAAGATTTTCCTTAAATATGTATCTATGTGATGATCTTCAACCACACTTAAAACCAGTCTAAACAGCAACAACCACAATGGTGCTATTTGTTCTATAGTGAAGTAATGGTAGTCTGGTACAATTTTAAGTAATTTGCACAGCAAATGTATAGTTTATATAAAAGTTAATTTGTGCGAATTAGTACAAGAATGTTTAAATTTGAAATATGTTCTATAATTATTATACGACATATCAGAATGAATCTATTCTTAACTGCAAAATTTTTATTAACAAAAATTTTTGAAAAATTATAAATTATGTTATATATAGCAGGGTTTTGTTTGTGTTGCCCTTTACAGTTTATTATACGCTTTAAAAAAAAGTATGCTGTATGAGGACACTATTAGTTTTCATTTTAATATTAAAAATTGGTTTTAAAACAGGATGAATCTGGAAGCATAACCTTTAAAATAGAGAAAAGTTTTCAAAATCAGTTCAGAGAAGAATGAGTTATGCAGACACAAACAAAAAAAACATCATTCAGACGAACTGGTATTTGGTTTTTTAAGTCGGTTAAAAAACAAACGTTTAATTTTTTGTTTTGTTATGCTTTTCATTGCGAGTAAAACAAAAGTAAAGAAGAGAATTGTGTTATATCACAAAAGCAAATAATTGTTTTGGGAAGAAATGTTTTGCAAACATGTGCTGGGCAATTTCTGGGCAAACTAGAGAACACATTACGTTTAACACCTCTTCTTTAACGAACTACAAAACGGAGTTGTATGATTATAATAAAATATTTCCACATGTAGATGAGTCAAAAGCCAATTGTTTCGTTTTTCCTTTTTATGCGCTCGAAAAGTATTTACTTCGAATTTGCAGATGGAGCAAAAAATTAAAAAAGTTCATTCTTATGTTAAAAACAGTTTGTTTAGTTTCATAGACGGGTCGAAAGGAACGCCGCACTTAATTTATACATCTGTAGATCCAACCTAACCACCTCACTTTAAAACAATTAACTATTTTAGAAATATTTTATTTAATAAGAATATTTCTAGATCTAAGTTGTTGGTTTGTGATTGATTATTGATCCTTATTTTACCCAAAAGCTTTTACCAACAACTGACTTGAAGCTCTAAAAGCTTAGCATAATACGGGACATTATATTTATTTTAAAATCTTTTGGTTCTTTTTATTTTTATGATTAAACCATCATATAAAATTAAAAGTCTTCTAAGAGTATATTAATTCTTATTGTATGGAGATTTTTTACATAATACAAAGTAGCTTTATGTTTTGCTATATTTAATTCTCTGTCTTTAAACTTTTAATAAACACACATTTTACCTAACTTTACCAAGATTTGTAACGGAATAGCACATTTTCCTCAAATAGTAATATTACCAAGTTCCTTCCGTTGTATTTTCCGTACTCCTTGTAGCAGATAGGACGTCCGTTTACAGCCCGCTAAACTTTTCTTCACATGTTTTCATAACAGTCATATTTACATTTTCTTTACTTTAACCACAAACAAAGACAATAAAATAAATATTATGTTAAACACGAGGTAACTAATATCGGTATGAAATTAAATTTAAAATTTTAATTTTTTAGTACACACATTTACAGATTTTTAAAGATGTAAAATGTATGTCTTAGTTACTTTTTTAAGGCGTGTGTAAGTGTAATTTAACTGAACAGTTTTTGTGATAAAGATTTTCATATTTTATAGTAATTTTCTTATTAAAACTTTCTTCTTATTTATATCAAAATTTTTTGTAGGTTGGTTTTTATGACAAACTCTGACACTCTTAGGACACGTTAAAATATTTATTTCTCAGTTTAATTTCAAAATCACTTATAATTCTTATCAACTCTGAGTGATCATATTTTGAACCACTTATATACTTTACTGATTTAATATAACAGTTTTTTTAACAAATCTTTATTTTCATACTCTTAAAAATATAAAAATATATGAAAAATTAATACTTGAACGCATCAAATATTCATACAAATACCTATAAATCATATTAATTTTATTTTACTCCTTTCCATTACTCCATACGTTCAGTGAAATGTAAAACGTTTCAATATTTCAATATGAAATTTATTATTTGGAATCATTAAAAATAATAAGTATTTCATGAGAATGTTCAAAAATGTTTATTTTTAAAGGTATTTAGCACAACTAACATAAATTAATGAGTAAATATAAGTTATTTCATATATAATTAATTTAATAATTATTCCAAAAATCTTTAAACACAGTCATGATATTTTTAATAATAATTTAATTTTTAATATTAAAACTAAATAGGAAATAATGAAAAATTTGGAATTTATATCAATCATATATTAACAAGCTAAGACTATAAATATTGCTACGTCGTTATAATAACAAGTATACAAAAATTAAAAGGTGTCCTTTTTAAAGGGTCTTATTTTAAATTTTCCATGTTTGTATGTTTTAATATATCTGCTGCAATAAGTTAATAAAAATGAAATTAAACATTAGTGTGTGAGTCAATCACACTTGGCAGAGTTATTTCTTCGACGACAATTTTTTTATTACCCAAAAATTATTACATGTATTTTTTAAATCTTTATACTTTTCAAAACGTCATAATTTTTATGACCATTTACTTAATTAAAAAAATTTAGATTATGAAAAAATAAACTTTTAGATATTGGCTTAGAATAAGTAGATAGTTTTTAAAAAGATTATTGTGATAATAAATAAGACATATAAAGAAAGCTAAAATTTCGATAGTTAAGCACAATTAAGTTTTGCTTTTTAATTTCGTTTTGTTTCTTATTCCATATTCCTAGCAAATAATACTCATATACTCAGGTGTATGTGCAAAATGCCTAATTTATATCATAAAAGCTTCGAAATTTGAAGGTCAATTGAATTTTCTTAAGCAATCTTTATATTTTAGTCTTTGTCAGTAAGGTACTTTAGAAGTCCACAAATATAGTAATTCTTTGTGACTGCTCACAAGCCTACTGGAATAGATTGCTTTATAATTGTTTTAAAGATTCGACGCCAGATCAGTAGATCTAAATATCAATTGCTGATCATAAAAAATCTTATAAATTAATAAAACTGAGAAAAATATTCATCTCTGGCTAAGTAAAACAAATATAAAAGCTTTATTCTTTTATACTGCTTTATGGCAATAAATGCCATTACAAAAAAGGACAGCTATGGATAATAAGAAATAACAATTCCACATATAAAAGTTTTAAACTCCTAACTTTTCTATTTATCCCAAAGTCACTTTTAATCTATTTTATCAACACAAACCAATATTTTAAAGCTTTTTAATGTTGTAACATGTGGGGTATAATAAGTAAATAAATATTGGAAACACCCCAAGATATTTCTCTCTTTATATGCGGTAAAGTAAATTTAACTAAAGGTATTTTATAAATATTATAATTTTTTATTTTGATAAGTGAAAAACTGCTCAAAAAACAAACTCTTTAAAAAAATCCAATACGATCGGAATCTGACCCTACTTTTAAAAACTTTTTTTATTTTTTAAGAAATCCGATTTGTGTTTTGTGTAATAATAACAAAATCTTCTCACAAGACTCTTTAATAGAACATGAGGAATGAACGAATGTAAGCGAAGAACAACACGACATAATAGAAGTAGTGACAACGGTAACAATTGTCTATAAACATACATAACAAACATCCAGATGAAGACAAAGTCAACCGGTCAAAACGAAAAAAAAGAAAACAAACAAATAAACTAAACACTTTGTTGATTTTTGACTTCAGGAGTCTTATTCTTGTTGTTATTTTTTTCTCTTTTTTTGTTTTCTGTAATCACGTACACATTTAGAAACAAAGAAGAACTGGTTTATATTATTGAAAGTGGTTATTTTTTTATTTTTTTTTTTCTTAAGTAACCAAGAATTTGTCATGTCTAGTACATGATGTCTTTCAATAAAGTAGTTTTGCTTATTTGCACAAAAAAATACCCAAGAATGCAGTGGCATCATACTATTTAGGTAAAAGTTCATGCTTTGTCTTACTTCATGTATTTTTTATTTTTATTTTATTTTATTTTTAACTTTTCGCTTTTGTTGCCTTATAATGATGTAATGATTAAATTCTTAAACTCTTTCACATTTCTGGAAAAAAAAGACTCATCAAAACACGATATACGAGCAGACAAATTTTTAAGGTCGCGGCGAATAAAATCAATTCGGCTTATATTCAAAATTAAAATTAAATTCAAGGCACCACGGCTTTATGCTTCATTTACATCAATTAGTACTATAATGGTAAAAGAACATGTACATGATAATACAAGGTTATGAAAAAATACGTTTAACAGAAAGCAAACAACGACTGTGTAGGGACTATGTCTAACTAAATGAGAATTGCTTTATCATGAATACTCTTCGTATTTTAATATTTCTTATTAGTTGGGTAAATAGATAGTGGATGATGTAGCCATCTAGAAAGTTCTACCTTATTTTTTCCTAATATCTAGACAAATTAACACAAAAAGTTTTAAGAAATTTTTCTTTTTTAATAAATAGATAAACTAAAATTTACCAAAACTTAGTGCGAAATAAAATTTGTAATCAAATTCTTTATACAAATATTATCGCTCATTTTTTATATTTTGACAAGCAGCTCAACTTTTCACTTGTCATTAGATTATTGATCACGAGTAGTCGGTGTTATTACAAGTTTGCCTATCTACTTACGAAAATTTTTGAAAATACGACAAACCCCAAAGTAAATCAGGTGATAAAGAATTCCCTAGACTAAAATTTTATTGAGTTCGAAATAGAGAATTTGGAAAGTTATAGAACTAAGAGTTAAAAAATTATCTGAACTACTGATAAAGTTTTTTTAAATACTTCCTATTTTAATACCTTTAGTTTAAAAAAATGTCTTCACGGAAAAATTTCGAATTTTTTAAATACTATGGCCCATATTTATAATTAAAATAAAGTCTACTTTTAGGGAGCTAAAGTCGGCTTTACTTTAAAGTCGACTCTAACTCATTCATAGATAATTTAAAATATATTTTTAGCTAAAGTAACAATTTTTTTGACTCTTTTTTTAATTAATAAATTAACTTATTTTTAGCTTAGAGAGTCCTTTTTTATTTAATAAAAATTGCAAATATTTTTTTATTTATTTTTCAATATTTCGGTACTCCTTTGTGTACCATCTTCAGGAATTAAATTGTTTTTACATTTATATTAAAAATTTCTGAACAAAAAACAAAATTTGAAAATATGAAAAAACTTTTTTTCTCATAATGAAGTTAAAAGAAAATTTTTTTAGTCATATCAACAAAAAACAAATATACATACATATATGAAAAAACAAAAAACTTAACTTATGTTATTGTGTTCGTACATGTATAAACAAATAATTATGTAATTTTATGTATTAAATATCTATATATATGTGCAACATTGTCAGTATCAGCTTTAAAATTAATTCTTTTTGTCATTGGTGTATTAACTATATGTAGCAGAATTTTCAAGACAACCAATACTTTTTAATTAATCAAGAAAATCAAGATCATCAAAATATCAATTTTCAACATAACCAAAATTTTTTGTACAATCAAGACTTGCAACATCATGAAGGCTTTCCATTTCATAGGAATTATCATCATAATCAAGATTTTCACCTACATCAAAATTTTATAAACAATCAAGATTTTTATCAACATCAAGACTTTCAATATAATCAGCATTCCTATTATCAAAATTTTCAAAACAACCAAGAATTATTAAGAAGAAACTATTTTGAAATTAAAAGAAACAACGCAACAAGAAGATTAATTAATAGATTTAAGACGGTGAGGGACAAAATTATAAAACTAAAATCTACTATAACGTTTCTTATAAGATGTAGAAATTCGGGAATCATTCCAAATTTTATTATAAATTCGACAAGAGATATTTCAAATATTTTTAAAGTAAGAAGTTCGGTTGGAATTAAAAGTAAGATTCGTACATATATAAGCGATTTAAATAACAAAATTCTGAAACTATCCATCAGAGATAATCATCAAATACTGGAGCATTTTCAAAGTGAGTTGTTGTTGATAAAAAGAAACTTAACTAAGTATTTTACGGAAGCTGAGATGATAGATTTTTTAAAGTTTGAAGATATAATGGCAGCTTCTTTTGAGAAAAAAGTTAGGAAAATACATATTAAAAAATTTAGTTGTCTTCGTGGTTTACAAGAAAAAAAGTTAGGTATTAAATTTAACGATAATTGGTTTGTCAATAAAACCAATTTAGACATTCCGTTAGAAGTAAAATCTATTCTCTCATTAGGTCCCAAGCATGCACTTCCCTATACAAAGAACGATTTTCCAGGTGTAAAAATGATAACTGAAGGAGAAGATTTTGTACAAACATTAGAAAGTAAGGAGGAACAGGAAGTAGCTAGAACAAAGTTATCTTTAAGTATAGATAATCATTTTAATAGAATGAGATTAACCGATAGAGATAAGTTTATATTAGACAAAGTTAAAAAAACTGAGATTTTTATAAGAAGAAATAGAGACATCCTTATTGTTAAAGCGGATAAAGGTAACACAACAGTAGCTTTAACAAAACATGACTACAATATTCGAATTAATACCATTTTAGAAGATACTAGTAAATATCAATTAGTTAATAAAGATCCAACTAGTAAATTACAGAAGATAAACAATGATTTAGTAGATGAACTTTTTAAAAAACAAATTATTACTATTCTTGAAAAAAAGAAACTTAAGACTAATATAGCTAATGCTCCTAGGTTATATGGACTTCCAAAGATCCATAAACCAGATTTTCCCTTGAGACCTATTTGTTCTTTTGTAAATTCACCTTCATATGAATTATGTAAATTTGTTACAAATATTTTGAAAAAAATAACTCAATTTTCTAAATATAACGTTAGAAATTCTTTAGAGTTCAAAAATAAGATAAAGAATCTTAAAATTGAAAATAATGAAAAATTCGTTTCTTTAGATGTTATATCCCTGTTTCCTAGCATACCAGTTGATTTAGCAATTGACACCATTAATGAAAAATGGGAAATAATTAGACAACATACCAAGATTGAAAAATGTTTATTTTTACGAATTCTAAAATTTTGTATTGAGGATAATAGATATTTTCTGTTTAACGAGAGAACAATTGTTCAAAAACAGGGACTTCCGATGGGATCTCCAGCATCTCCTATTATCGCTGATATTGTTATGGAGAGACTAATGGATTCGTGTATAGAAAAGCTTATCATAAAGCCAAAAGTAATTACTAAGTACGTAGATGATTTATTTTGCATTATTTCAGAAAGTGCAATTGATGATATGTTCACAATATTTAATTCATTCAATGATGATATAAAATTTACGATGGAGAAGGAAATCGATTCCAAACTTTCTTACTTAGATACTTTATTGATAAGACAGGGAAATAAATTGTTAATGGACTGGTATCAAAAACCGACAGCATCAGGTAGAATTATTAACTATTTTTCTAAACATAACAAAAGTGTAATTATTAATACAGCTAAAAATTTGATAGATAGAGTCTTGACAATTAGTGATAAGGAATTTCACTTAAAGAATAAAGAAAAGATTAAGAAAATTCTATATGATAATAGCTTTCCTAAGGGACTTACTTATAAATTAATTAATCAATTTAGAAATAGTAATAATATTAACATAAGAAAGGTTATGGAACCTAAAATTTACAAATCTTTAACTTATGTACCAGGTTTTTCAGAACGTTTAAGAAAATCTAATATCTTTGATAAGAATAAATATAATATGGCCTATAGGACAGATAACACATTGAATCGGTTATTTAGTAGGACTAAGGATAAAATTAATAAATTTGACATTTCTAATATAGTCTACAGAATACCGTGTAAAGGAAACGATCAGGAGAATTGTAGTAAAGTATATATAGGAACAACTAAGAATAAGCTTAAAACAAGAATATCTGGACATAAGTCTGACTTAAGATATGTTAATTCACAAAGAACAGCATTATCTTCCCATTGTTCTGAATTAGGTCACTATCCAAACTTTGAAAATGCTTCAGTTATAAATATTGAAAAGAATTATAAGAGACGTTATATTTTAGAAATGCTACATATAGTTAATACACCAATGACAAAAAGAATTAATTTTAAAGCTGATACTGACAATGTTGCACATATATATAGATATTTAATACATAAAATTACATAATTATTTGTTTATACATGTACGAACACAATAACATAAGTTAAGTTTTTTGTTTTTTCATATATGTATGTATATTTGTTTTTTGTTGATATGACTAAAAAAATTTTCTTTTAACTTCATTATGAGAAAAAAAGTTTTTTCATATTTTCAAATTTTGTTTTTTGTTCAGAAATTTTTAATATAAATGTAAAAACAATTTAATTCCTGAAGATGGTACACAAAGGAGTACCGAAATATTGAAAAATAAATAAAAAAATATTTGCAATTTTTATTAAATAAAAAAGGACTCTCTAAGCTAAAAATAAGTTAATTTATATATTTTTAGCGTTGAAGTCAACTCTAAATTTAAAAATAGCTAAAGCTGTTTTTAACTCATTTTTCCATAATTATTTTATTTGGTTTAAGGACACTATTTATCTGATTTTTAAACCAAAGTGAACAAAATAACAACAGGGTTACTTTTTTCTAATGTTTGATTAGAAATTGTATGAAAACATTTATCAAACTTTAGTTGACACCCAGTTAAAGTTTATTCGACTTAAAGTATGCTTTATTTTCGACTATGAAAGCAAAAAAGATAATAAGAGCTTTTTAGTTTAGAGTATACTTTAGCAAGAGTCGACTTTAGTATATGACTATGACTTTAAAAAAAGATGTATTTTGGTATCATTTATTTTAGTAACCCATCTCTTATCATCTCTAATTGAAACTAAAAAAAGATTCTTTTATCTGATGTCTAAAATGGCAATCAAATCAATGCAACGACATGAGTGTCGATTAGACTAGAACTTGAAACGTGCTCATAGCATTTAAAGCAAAAGGGGATACGAAGCAAATAAAGAAAGATAAAAAAATTTAACATGAGCTACAAAGTGTATAAGTGGGTGCGAGCTACACATAGCAACGATAACCAACATCACAGTGCTCAAAATAACAATATTTTATACAACAATGCATTTTGATTTTTTTTAACTCAAGAGTAAAAACAATAGTGATTTTGATGACGATGATGATAATGATGACAACGATAACAACGGAAAGACTACTCACACTATTTAAAAATAATATCACTATCTTGGACACATAAACACTATACTATACACTATGCTTGATTATTTTAAATTTGCTTTTATATACATGTACGTATGTTAAAGTTCAATGTATTGTTCGTTTTTTTACTGGAAATTGTATAGCCACATATGAAAAGAGAAGACAATTTAATTGAAAAAAAGCTTCAAATTTTTATCATATTGAAATAAATGGTGTTTGATTAAGTATGATACTAAATGGAGTGCTGTTGCTTTTACACTTTAGTAACTAAAAATAATCTGCGGAAAAAGCGAATGGATCTTTAAAAAACATTGATGAATTTTTTTTAAATTTATTTATTTAATATTTACACAGATAAATATTAAGAGTGTAGAAGCAAAAAATTCCGGTTATGGAACTTAATTTTTTTTTTAACCACATTACTTTCTTGATGTGTTAGATTTTCAGTTCAGGGCATTCAGCCCGAAACATTTATTTTAAAAAAATTTCACTTATATTTATTCAGAAATTCAGTTGATAAATATGAATTTGATTTTTCTTATTATAAATAAATTAAATTTTTTAACCTTAATAATAAATTTTCTTTCATAATTTATTTAAGCCATTTTAAAATATAAATAATGTTTTATTTTTTATTTTTACTTTACATTTTCACCGCACCATTTCCTGGCTTTAAAGAGGTCAAACAAATGAAGAAAATAAAAAAACAATATTTTAATTTTAAAAATATTTTATATAAGAAAATTTTTTATAATTATTTTTCAAAAGATTATATGTTGGGCTTCTTTAATATGAAAGTGTTATATTACTTACATTGATCTGTCGCTCTTTGACGGCACTAAAAAATTTTTCACAGTTTTTACCCATATAATTTAGGAGAACCAGTCAAGTAGGTATCACTCATTCTTTATAACAATTTAGTTAATAATTTATATCTTCAACTCTTTCTGTTTGTTCGTTAAAGCATGAGAAGGTTTGTGTTGCACACAGACTAAAAATTGAAGTTACTTTTGCTGACTGGAGATCATTTATCTTACTTTGTTTGTTTTATATTGTTATTATTTTTTTATTAATTAACTTACAATATATTGTTCTAATGCTTAAATATATGGCTAATATTAACAGTTTTTTTCCTCACCGCTTACAGAAATAAGTATTTGATATAATTCGGTCATAGATGTCGGACAGTAACCGAGCAGTCAATGGAATACAACCCTTGACATATCATTATATTTATGTCTTAACTGGAAGGTTATATTCTGTCTATACTCTGTATAAATTTTAGTTCTTAAATTATATTCATTAAAGGAATAACATTTTTGTATAATATTGGTATTTATTTTAAAAAATTAGAAAATTATCCTTTCAGAGAAGCAAGGATTTTCCGAAAAGAATATATTTCCTAGTGAAAAAAATTAAAATTCTACCGAAGTGTATAATATTACAATCTTTCTTGACTCTAAACATAAAGTTTAAGATTTATTTTTTATTAAAAAGGTAATTTACAGTAAATATTGCAACTACCTAAGTTGATGCAAAGCTCTCGTTTAAACGGTGCAGTATCAATGATTCTAGTGTAAGAATTTTGGCAAGAATTAAAGATTTATGTTTGCATACGATAAATATTTAATAAAAAAAATATATTTATGAAATGTATTTAAAATAGACAAAAACAACAGGAAAAAATAAAATCTATGGCAGAAAGTATAAGAATCATAGCTGTTGATCAGCTGGGCGCGTGCAAGTAAAAACATTTATTTTCAGCAACGAAATTCAATTTATTTAATTCTTTTAATTTCCACATATAAGCTAAAATCTAAAGAGATACAAAATTTAGAGGACTTTAGTTAATAATATATAATAATTCAATTTACATACACTTGTGCCTTCTTAAGATTACTTAAGATGTATTTCTTCTTGCACGTCCAGCGATCGAAAAGAAAAAGGTTTAAATTTTAGCAAAGTCATTGGGGCAAGAATATGTTCACAGCTGTCATCAAATTTTAAATTTGCCACATTCATAATCGCGAAGAAGTTAGGGTTAGCATAACAAAAATCTTCACACCGCAACAGTAGAAATATTCCATGCTCTAATTGAATTTAATTTTTTTCATATAAACAGATACCATTAATATTTCCTTTCTTTTATTATTATTTTTATTTCATTTTTTTTTATCAAAAAATTTTATTTTGTTTGCCAGGCAACGTAATAACCTTGAGTTTGAAAAAAAATTTGAATGAATGCCCTCGAACATCAACAAAAACATAACAACAAAGCAAATTTGTGTAGTCACGAGGCATAAAAAAGAAATGAAAATTATATGCTGTCAAGTACCATTCAAGAACATGCATTATACAGGCATGAAAAAACATTTATGAATGAACAAAAAAAAAAAAAAATTAATTAATTATCTTAAAGTTAAATTCTAACAACTGGAAAGCTTTAATCACAATGCGCATTCAATTCAATTTGAAAGCATTAAAATTTCGAAAAACTTGCAAAGCTGTGAGAACTAAACAAAACATTGATGATATTATTTCAAAATAAAAAAAAATAAAAAAACAAATTGATATGTTTTTACTTTACAATAATAATTTTTTTTAATTTAATCTCTAGACACCACTTCGATTTATTTCTTGTTGTTTTTTTTATTTGCAATCACTTTGAATGTGTAAAATGTAGAATACTGAGACAATCATTCAATAGATGTTCTTATGTCGCAAAAATATGCGACAATCTGTGAATGTTTTCAGCCAAAACAAATAAATATTTTTGTTCTTGGCGCAATAATTGATGGCAACATAACAATTGAAGAATGTGGCACAAGCAAGGATTGAAGCTTTAAAGTTTTTGCTGAATGTATTTTAAAACGTCTGTGCTCATTGCTTTTACTAAAAATAATTTCAGTGTTTATCCTCGACTATCAAAAATACAGAAACGTTCAGTATCCAAAGTAATTTGTTCATTTTAACTTATGTCAAATGTTTTTGGAAGAAACTCGAGCATTTATCTGTCAAAAATAAAAAGAAAAGAAAATCACATCATACGAAACATATTTTCGTTGCCTTTCTCCAAATATATTTGATTTTATTCATTAATATGTTTGCTTTCATTTTTGCAGAAAAATTTTGTATTATCGTATTGTATTTTTCAGGATTAATTTGTGTATTGTCTATATTTTTCACATGAACAAATTATTACTTTGTAAACATTCACTTTTTGTACTGCGAATTATTTATTTTTAAACGAACGCCTAAAAATCAGTTTAAACAATAAACTAAACTGCAAATTTTGCAAAAACGAACAGAAGACTACAAAATATGTTTGAAAATTGGTATTTTTTACGCTCATTATCATAAACACTCCGAAACATTTACAAATTTATTTTGTGTTTATTACTTTAAAATTTTTAAACGGGGTTGGTGATTTAATCGAGCACAATTAGAAGATAAAGCAGTTTTTCTGCATAAATTTTTAAATTTTTTTTCCTGTTCTTATTCTTCTTTAAATAATGAAAATAAAAAAAAAATTTATAGCTTATAAAATTAAATAAAACACTATCATTATAAATAAAAAAGCTATTTTAAATAATGTAAAAGTAATTTAAAAAAATGTCTCTTTTTTTACAGTATCGTGTTCCGTTGCAGTGATATAATGAAGCAGATTTTACTCTTGAGTACTTATAAACTTTGTAAAAGAGAATTTACTAAGAACTTGCTTTCAAAATCATAAAATATTATATACCAGAAACAAAACAAAAAAAATATATATATATAAATCTTCTTTCTGGGTTGTGTTTATTTTTTAAAAAGAGGTAAGTATTTTTACTTAGGTTAAATATTTAGTCATTTATAAAATTTATGTTTACCTTAAAGGTTACAATTTTTACCATCATTCATATTCTTATGCTCGATCAATCCGCAAGGACGTGCGACAATATCCATTGGCGAAGCAATTGTAAAAGCATTACTAACAGAGACACAAATGTGTTAATTTACATGCATTGAAAATTGTAAGCAAAGATCTCAAGAAGTATGATTTAAATAATTACAAAACATAAACAAAAGCAAACTAAAACCGAAAAAATATTTATTTCTGCATACAAACTTGTTTTAAAATATGCATAACAAAAATGTTGCAACACAGCTGCAATTGTGTTAGGTCGTAGAAATAAATTTATAAATACTTTTTTGCCTTTATTTCTTTAACTTTCAATAAAATATTGCCTCTTTTTGTTAGAAAAAACATATTTTTTCAGGTAACATAAATAGTTGTTTTTTATTTATTTGAAACATTGAAATATAGGCCTTGGATCATTAGTTTCTTTTCAGTACAATGGCTGTGCACTAAAACTTTTATAATTTAGCAATAAAATATTTTCTACAACAATTTATTATTTAAGTTTCTGGGTTTGTTTATTTAAATATACATTACAATGCCTTTGCTTTTGCCCAGAAACTAATAAAAAAATTTACAAATTATTGCAACAATATTTTTATGTTGCAGATTGTGGATTTCGCAATAACAAGGTAATTTCTTTAACTGTCAAACATTACTAAATTGCAGAAATATATCAAGTATTTCAACTATTTAAAAAAAGAAATTAGTTTACAAAGCATTTGGAAAAAATACTTGATAATAATATATGGACCTTTTATGCGTACAGAAAATAGTTAATTAATAATTAATTCAATAATAGTTAATTCAATAATAATTAATTCAATTATTTATTTGTGAAAAAAATTGCCTTCTCGGGTCATTTTTGTAAATTAATGAATTTTTTATATATTTTGGTTTGGATGGTTGTGTAGTTTTATAAAAACCGCATGTTTAATGATCAAAAGTTTGTGAGTATAAATTTAGCTAGAGCCACAGAACAAGTAACATAGAAAGGCTATAGAAGTGAAATAAAGAAAATTAAGTATTTACATATACAATCAAACAAACCCACACATTTAATAAAAGAAAAAGCAGTAACATAAGTATGAGATGTGTATGCACTTCGACTTTCTAAATTAATATTTTTTGACCATGAGTTGTTTAACATAATTCTAGATTTTAAGATTATGTGTTAAATTAAATGATGTTTACGATGTGGAAAGGCAGAAAGAATCCTGATATCTAATGAATGAAAATTCTATATAACAATTTACTATTGTCTAATTTTACCTGTTTTCTTTGAAAACTCACACAAAAATTTGTAAATAATTTTTATTACTTAATAAATTTAAAAATTTAAATACACGTGATTAAGATTAAGATAATTCAGTTGATATAACAGTATTATAGTTCAAACATCAAGTATAGAAGCTGTAAAAATGATCAAAAATTTATTTACAATAGATAAAGATTTTAAATTATGCCTTAAACTACTAGAACTGCGGTTTTTAAGTTAAAAAAACCGTATATGATTTCCAATAACAAATAAAAAATTTAATGTAATTTTTTTTCTCAGTAGCTATTGCCAATTTCTTATAAAATAATTTATTTATGTATTAAATTTGTTATTAAATTATATTTTTTTTTATATCAATGATTTTTTACTTTTTTTAATTTAAAATAACTCGAAATAAAGTATATTATTTACGTACAATAATATATTTCTGTGTTTTGAATAAATTCATTTACCATTTTTATACTGATTATTATAATTAATATTAATTTAAAACCTCCAAAAAGTCATTACAACACATAATTCCAAATGTGTTACGTTTATTATAAAACTACTGAAATCGTATTAGATATTTTTTAATCATTACAAAATATTATGTGTTTGTAATTAAACGATAATTATCTTTATTTTTGATTTTAAATTTGTTTATATAATTTTAAAAGAAGGTCAAGTTTTGTGTTTATACTATAATTTAGTTGTATTTATTTTTTAATTATTCACAATTAATTTTAAATAATTTTGCAGTAAATTAGTTTTAACAAGAAAGAAATTATTTTAAAATAAATTAATTAAATATTTAAAATTTATTTTAAAATTCACAATTAACACAATGAAAAATATTTGCAATAACCCAATTTCTCGCAAATTGGTTTAGTAAATATTATTTTTAATAGCAACAACTAGAACTTCAAGTTTCAAATAAAACTAGATATTATAATTTTTTTTATGTGACTAATGCACTTTATTTGTATAAAATATCCCGTATTTTAATTTATTTGCTAAACATTTACTTTATTGCCGTAAAAGCACAAATGTTAGTCAGAAAAAACATTAACCGGCACACACAAATTCTACTGCATACGCTCCACTATAAATAGGTAGTTTACCGAATTCATTATATTTAATATAACCTAACTGTTACATGATGATTTATATATAAAAATGGTTAAAAAATGTAAAAAGTTTTAATGTATTTAGAGGTTTTTTTTTTTAAATTTACGAAATAGTAAAAACCGAATTAAAAATTTATTTTAAACAAACGATAATAATAATATTTCTTAATTGTATAAATATAAGTTTTATAAAATTGAAATGTACATGAAGGAAAACATGTTTAGAAAGTTTAAAATGTTATTTGTGTTTGTTTTCTATAGATAAAGCAATTTACAACCAGATGCATTACATGTTGTAATAATAAAATATTATTAAATAATAAATAATTTATTTATTCCTTTGGTTAGCAAAATATTTTTGCAGGTTTTTAATACTAACGTTTTCAGTTGTTTGTATGTGTGAGTGTTATTTTTAATTTTCTCGAAATGTGTTTTGGCTACGAATTATAAAATATTTATGTAGATTTTAATGTTATTGAAAACACATCTATTGTATTTATGTTTACATATTTTCATATGACATAAAGTATTTTTGAAGAATTTATAACATTAAAATATTTCTTTAAGAAAACGTGACCACAGGTACGATAAAATATTCTAATGCCAATAATTACGAAAAATTAATATCATAAATACTTTTTACTTTTGCAGGAATATATTTATTGTAGCGTTTTGATGCATAAATTTTTTAATAAGATTTAGATAAAAAATTTCCGCCCATTTTACTTTTAAAGCATTTAATAACCAAATTATTTCTTTTGAGTACTGAGCTAAAATATGATTATTTACTTAAGCAAAAAACTTAATAAATATATGTTTAAAAATATTTTATCTTGAGTTATTTTCAAAATTATAAATTTATTTGCAGACTTGTTGAAATATTTCTTATATTTTAGCAATTAGATTTAAACTCAGTATTTAATGTCCCTGAATTACGTTGTTGATCATGATGAATCTAGACAAACAAACTCAGTCAGCATTTTGGGGTAACAAGCGCCAACATTTAAATTAATTTATCTTGTTGCAGTTTTACAGTTACAAGTGTTTTAGTATGTTTGTATTTAACAAATGTGAGCTGAAATAAACCATAAGCATTTTCTTTGCAAAACATTCATTTACACACACATTCATATTTACAGCAATAGTGATTTAAACACAAAAATACATTGTTAAATCCTTACACATAAAGATGTAACCAACGCGCTAAAGGAGTAATAATTAGCTAACAAGTGAAGCAGATTGTATTATTCAAAAGTGAAAACACTGACAGATGAACCTGATAACAGATTCATGTGGGAAATTAAGCTTATTATCATTGACAATATTACCAATACACGTATAAACACCCTTTTGCGTGTATGAAAATACAATACGAAATAAGACTTAATTAACTGCCAGTCCCACGATATCGCAATCGTTCGTTCGTTCGCACAATTACATTTAAAACAAAAACAAATTTTTAAGTAAGTTTTGAAACTGGCAAATTGAGATATTTAAATAAAAATTTGTAATCATCATAATTTATATTCATATATTTCACTGTAATTGTAAAGCGAGTTTATTTTTATCCTCAAAATTGAAATAGTAATTAGAGAGTTTTTAGTTTATTTTTATATTTATTTTAAAAGCATACAATAGAGGTGTTATGTTTCGCTTCTTTAATATTTTTTAATCTGGTGAAGAATCTTGTAAGTTGCGAATAACGCAAAAAATTAAAATTTTACACACATTCACATAAGCTGCACATAAACCGTAATAATAGGATAAGGTGTTATGATGTATGTACGCGTATGCAAACTGTGATAGCGTGGCCAGTAATATTAATTATGCCTCGGTTTTTTTAAATGGTGAAAAATATATTTTACTCTATTTGATCTGCTTTTTATTTACACCACCTACATCCGGCTGAGAATGAAATACAATTTTCACGTATGGACTAGTGTTCAAAGTCTGTTTTTTTTGTTTTCGAAGAGGCTCATAGGTGACGGTAAGTTTTCAAACTCTATTGACTCTCTTGATGATTGACGCAATATAGGTTGTGTTTCACTGTTTTTTTGATACTGATTAGAATGTGTTCTAATCGGATAAGCAAACTTTAGTAAAAGCTCCTCCATTTGTGGTCAAATGGCCAGAGAACACTATGAATTGCAGAGATAGTTCGTCTGTAAGCCGAAAAATTCATATATTGAATTGCATTCCTGCAGAGATCTTTATTGTCCTTTTCATTGTTGGAATGTCCACAAATACTACTTCCTTTATCCCCGTTCCCATTATCAAATTTTTTAGACAAAGTATATCTGGAGTCATCCCCTAAGTGCTGGTCTGGGGTATTTAAAAAAATAAAACAAAAACAAATATTAATAACTAATTATGTATTTTAATAATTGAATCAACTAACTAGTAATTTCAATAAAAATTTTTTTAATTTTTTTAGTACAAGTAAATCAATAGATTATGGTGCGCTTAATACAACTCCACCACCGTTACCTTATCATTATTTCAAAAATATTTGGATTCCTTAAATTATTACAAGAACTGATTGTAGCAATTTAAAAGTGAATTGGAGACACAATTCTAAAAACACAAATTTAAAGTTGGAAAAACAATTAAAAAATCAAAAATAATGTTTTAAGTGATTTCATATTTAGTGAAATATCGGTGGATACGTCTATTGCATAAATCGAAAAATCAAAGAAACTTAAGTGATCTAAAAATGAACTAGAAGAATTATGATTTGGAATTCTATTTTTCTAGGCAACTTCAAAGTAACGAATTTATTTGGTTGGAATGTTAAACATTCGGATCATTATTTATTTTTTTAAATGACAATTTAGAACTTAAAACTCCAAATTTAAAAAAAAAATCCTGTTTGAAGCAAAACTTCATTTTTTGCGTGGCTAAAGAAAGTTACTATTGTTTCAACAGGTATGTTTTAAAATTATTAGATTAAAAAGTTTGAAAGTGGTCATGAAGAACATTTTTTATGTCAATTATTTTTTTGTGAAAATAAAAAATTGATCTATTCTTGTGTTACAATATTTTAATTTACGTATTACTTAAAGTAAAAAAAAAAAACAAAAATAATAAAATGTGAATTTACAAAAATATATTTTTTTTTAAATATATCTGGTGTAGCAACAAGTCCAGAAAAGAAGTTTAAGTTAAAGAGTTGTTGTAGTTATTTCTTAGTATTTATACACAAACATATTTTAACTTAATTTTTTGTAAAGGTATTCAATTTCATAAAAGTAATTTAATCCATAACCTTGACGACATATGATTTTGCGTTAAAAATGCAGGGATTTGCAAATATATGGACAGCGCCACAAAATAAATACATGTGTCTGTGTATATAAAACTAAATGGACCAACATCCTGGCAATAATGTAACACTAAGCCTTATGTATATGTGTGTGCTTTGTGAAACTAGAGATATCATTCTTTCATAGAAATTATTTTTACACCCGCATATATTAAAATAATTTTAGGTTGTAAAAACTAATTAAAAAAAAGAATGCAATGAAAAGTAATATATGATAATTTGTTTAAAACTTTAATTAGATGAATTCCACTTGAGGATTTATGCCGATGTGAAACTATGAGTAAGCAAATCTGTAAGCAAAGTACAATTTTTTTAGATATTCATAATGAGATATATTAAAGATTACGTTTGATATAAGAATGTTACAAGTTGCTTCCATTTAAGTAAATTATTGCTTTTTTGCTTAGCTGGGAACGCGGTGTTAAATGTTTTAATTTCACTTTATTCAAGTACTACAGCTGCTAAAATTTTTCTCAACTTATTGATTTAATCATTCAATCGCAAATTGTAATTTTTTTCAATATTTAAAAAAAATAACTCAATAGTCAATCCCAATATCATTATCTCCCTTCCTTTTAAGTTAGTTTTGTTTAAGTGCATATTTAAATAGAAAATAAAACATCTTTAAAAAATATGCCGAATTATACTATGGATTGTAGTATGATCACAATAAGTAAGAACACGGCACTACTAATCTTAGCATATTCTTAGAGGCTAAACTTTCCACTATACTTCACAACAGCAAAATACTTTCTGTAATGCAATACGACAAAACTAAAACTGTTTTGGGTGAATTCAAGAAAAAAAAACAAGTAAATTCTTTATAACAGAATTAAGGAGAAGTCATATTTTATTTATGCAAATCAAATGCTGTAGTTTCTTACAACATAAATAATTCATTTCAATGTAAAGTACGAATATTACTAAAACAGAAAAATCTGTTATTTTCTTTTTTTCTTCAACTATCTTTATTAAATCCATACCTTTTTTATTTCATTTTTTGGCTTTCTTTGTTATTATAGATATTTAAGTTTTTGTTTCGTCTATTTAATTAAAAAAAAGTCTATAAAAAATGCACTTAATTTCTGATATAATTTTGCATTGATTTTTTTTTTTTTGGCAACGAAACTGCAAATACATTTATAATTTACAAATTTAATCTAAAAGCTTTGCTTTGCCAAATAAATGCTGGAAAAAAATGTAAGCAAAGAAATTTAAGCCGACTTGTAGAGCACAAAAATTTTACCCTAAAAGAATTATGAATACAAACAAACTTAAGATTGGTTTTAAGCCAAAAGCATAAACTAAAAGTAGTATATACTAAGAATAAAGTGTAAGTTGACCTATAAACCGCAAACTAACGGGTTTTCAGAACCCGCATAAAATGTAAGATAAATAATTATTTATTATTCATCTCTTATTTTAATTAACAGACATTTCAAATTGTAATTTTTTTCGTTTTTAAGGCTTTTAGAAGCAAAACAGTCCAACAAAAAATTTCAGAAAAGGTAATCGAGTGTGGAATTAAGGATTTTTGCCGGAAGTAATACCACCACCTAGATTACCAACCTGATGATTTTAACAAGGCTTGATGCTTTTATAATCAATTATTGAGAATTGATCACATTTACTATAATCATGAGTACGAATTCTAAGGTATTCTTTTTGATTTAAAGAACTAGTTTTATTTCTACTTCCATTATTTGCGAACTAGTATAATGGCCTTTGTAAGCGTGACAAAATTTGGTAGTCACTAAAGTAAGTAATTGTATGGCAAGTACTTTTTAAGGTAATGTCTTATTTTTTGCTGGGAATATACAATACCAGTAGGGTTAGAAATAAAGGGAGTAAGTTTAAGGGAACACAAATTTAAATTAATGTAAAAGAAGGATGCAAAATTAAATTTAAATAGTTTATAAATATCTAAAATAAACTAAAAATAAAAATTATTAATATAGTATGAATATAAATTTTTTAAAACGATTTATGTTAAGAAACAAACACTTTTTAAAAGATCGGATTCTATCAGATACGTATATGACAAATATCTGCTTTTTTATGGATAATTTTTTATCGTAAGGAAAAATAACAAAAATTTTTTTAATAAAGTACGAAATACGTAATCTTAAGCTTAAATTGTTTGTCATTATTTTGCGGCGTAGTCTGGATGATCTTTCACAAGTTACTCGTTCGCGGAGTTGTTCGTTAGAAGATTTTTCATATAAAACAATATTCCTACTACGCACCCATATTTTAATACTTATTAAGTTAACACTTGCCACTACAAAAAATTAAAAAATAACCATTTTCTCAAGACTTCCTTTCATATATTGCGCGACCAATTATTAAAGAATAGCTACATTTAAAATAGCAGATTTAGAGGACAAAGCATTATACGTTTAACACATTCTTACTTCTGTGTGTTCTTTTAAATACATTTTTACTTTAAATATAAAATAATGTTTAGTGTAGGAAATACCATTGAATATATGCAAATGTGTTTAAAAGTATATTTTAATTTATATAAACGCATTTACTTTACAAGAAAGAACTTTAAACAATGTTGTCAGAAGTACAAATATGGTTTTGGTTAAATACCACAATTCTGTTAGAGTTGTATTTACGTGTAGTGTTGCAGCACTGCTTTCTGCTTAAGCAGTAATTACGGGCACTGACCGCATTTGTATACAATACCCTCCAACTAAAGTTGCTGTTTCTAAGGCTGATATTTTTATACGGAAGAAATAAAACTAATAAAAGCAACAACAGGAAATAGTAAATATTGTTACAACACTATGCCTGGGCAACAAGGTGTGGCAAAAAGAAACATAGACAGGATAGCTTTACAGCAGATATTTTTTTGTTATGTATCTATTTTTTTTAATAATTACTATAATTACTTAAGCTTGTTACAATAAAGAGGATGGTAAATACTTTGTGTGGAAACTTGTTATAAATTGTTGGCACAGGATGTTAAAAAGTTTTTGTGGAAATGCTTTATAAATTGCTAACACTTGTATATTTTTGTCTTTTATTCAATTACTTTAATAACGAAAACCTGTTTTAGAAATAAAAATCATAACAACATAATTTGCTTTAATTTCCATGTTCTCTTTTTACTATTTTAACTTTTTTTATAAAACTTTTCTGACATTCGCATAAATGTTTATTATTAATTAATTATTACTCTTCTGAATAGAAACTTATAAACATGAGTCTTTTGAAAAAAAAAACAAACAAAAATCTTACTTTGGGAAATAAATATAAAATTCGTTTTTGTTTTTATTATTTCTTGGTAGGTTTTTTGAATGTATGAATGTATGAAAATGTGGTGTATTGTTGACCTTCTAATTTGTGATAAATAATTTATATATTTGGTTCGGCTTGAGGTCGTTGTGGATAATTAAAACACTTTTTTAAAGTTTTTTAATTTTAATTAAAAAACACTCAATTTTTTGAGTAATTTCCATATAAATTTTTCAAACGAATCGATTGCCTGAAATACAAAAACAGCACATAAATTTATGTATTTGAAAAGAAAATCTGTAAAGGCACTCAAATTTTGATTATTTTAAAGCTTGCGACAAAGTAATTTTGAATTCTATAAAATATGAAAAAGTTAGCTAAAAAAATGGTATGAATCTCCTAAAGCTCGTTTAAATAACTTTATATTGGCAATATAATATAATAAAATACATTGAATATATGTATTACTAAATCGAAAATAAACTTTTGTTTAAACAAAAGAGGAAGGCATTTTTTAATACAGCACAATCGTAAACAAATTATAACACCAATAAGAAACTAAAATGTTTTATCTGATATCGGTCAATGTCCTTCAAAGCAGCGAGCAAAACACTACATCTGGCTTTAGTTTTTCTAGAACATTTGAAAAAAAAATAGTTAAAACAGTAACTCCGATAAAAAAAAATATATGTTGGACTAGAGAAATTAAGGTCAAGAAAAAACATCAAGTGAAAAAGTCGGAGCTCGCCAATATTTTCCGAGTTATGGGTCTCTAAACTTTTCATAGAAAAGTACGATTGTGCACCGTATTTTTTAAGATATCAATATGGGTTTCTTTCAAAAGCTTTCAAAGATATTATTTTAGTAAATAATAAATTTTTTAAAATATTGGCGCATTAACTGTCAATAAAATTTTTATGTAAAACGATATATCGTCGGTCGCAGGTTGACAACAAATTTATTTTTCAATATTTTAATTTCAACCCAATATTTGTTTTTCTTTGGAGTTACTTCACTAAGTTAGATTTAAATATAAGATGAAGGATATGTAAGATTCGTTTTAACCGAAATAAGTACCCTTACTAGTTTTTGTAATCATTAGGTGATTTATTTCAATTTTTATGGCAGAAAATTATAATAAAAAATACATATAAGGAATTATGTGCTATAAAATAAAGTATAAACTTGAAATAATAACACAATATATATCTTAAAGAAGACTGCTTTATTTTTACCATAAAGGAATAAACTGTATGAGAAGTATAAAAACAAAAACACAAAAAGTGTTAAAACATTTTGGCTGTTCAGCAATTTCTGGTGCATTAACGTATTTGGCATAAAAATAGTTTTAAAAACTTAATCTCCCTCACACATGTATCTGCATTATTAAGAAGCCAAAGCGTTTTTTTTTTTTTTGTTTTGCGTTAGGCGGGCATATTTTAGATAATATTTTTCAATAGTATAAAACTGATGACAGCATAGGCATTCGTCGATTAAAGTCGCCATTTGACCTTTTTTGCAGTCTGTGACTTTTTACGGTTATCTCATTAACTCAGCTGATATAGCAATTTTTTTTTTTTTTGTAAATTTTAAAAAGAGTTACTACAAATGAAAGTCATGTTGCCAAAGTCACAGAAAAGTCCTTAATCTTCCAAGGAAGAAGGTCAAAGTAGTTTTTTTTATTAACTACATTTGTATTTTAAAGCGACTTTTTTCAGCGACTCCTTAAATATCCCTGCCTGATATACAAACTAAGAACATATCTAAACTATTATTTTATATCCAGTTAATAGAAAGTATTTCCAAGATTTAATGCATTGTGTACACATATACTCTCAATTAAATAAATAGACCTATCATAATTTTTATTTATAGTGACCACATCTTAGCTAAAAAGCACTTTCTTAAGATTGTAAAAATCTCATTTACGAAAGATTCTTTTTCCAAACAAAGAAAAATGCAGAATCTGTTTTTGTATTTCTTTAATGTAAATTTGTATAAAACAGCATTTAAATTTAAAAAAGTTGTTATAGGAAAAAGGGTTTTCAGGTGATTGCTTAATGGCCCTTCTTATTTTTTACCACTTATCTGAACAATCAAACAAATTTACATTTGCATTTATTTATCTGTATTTTTATCCTCAATTGTACTTGCAGCTTATGCTATTAAGACTATTTCTCAATTGGTTGCTTTTGGATATTAGTGTTGAAGGTGTCACGTCGTAGTTTCTTTATTTGTTTTGTTATTGCCTTTTATTCTTTCACAATACAATAACAATAAAAGTTTTCTTAAAGTACCAAAGCAATTCAAATAAAAATTTCTCTCTATTAAATTTATGAATACCAAATTGGTTTTTTGTATATTGAGAGGTTCTCAAGAATACAGGACGTTTAGACATTTTTACAAAAAATACGTGCAAAGATTGATTAAATAGGAAAAATTCAGGCAATATAGTGGTATTATAGAGGACACAGGAGTCATTATAATAGTAAGCAAATATAAAGGATTTTATATTATTTTTGATTTTATTCATGCTAGTATCTTATCATGTGTTGAACTAACGTTTATTTTTGAAATAAAAACCCTAAACGGTCAATAGTAAAATTATTATCTTTTACTTATTTTTTTTTTCACTTAATTAAAAGTAAGCTCATACATAGCAACACAATATCCCGTAGCAATTAAATGTGATTTACTACCCAATCGACCACAAATAAATGTGCTCTTAATAAAAGTAATGTTGTAAAAAATGTGGTTATCGCTAACAATTTTGTTCAGATAATTGAAGGACGGCATAGGATCATGGAGTAGCAGCGGTAAAATGTAGTCAAATAATTTAGAAAGTATCGTACTGTAGCTTAAAGCATATTGTCTTTAGGCTAAACTGCTCTCGATCAGGAATATCGTGAACAGTACTCAAAGCTTCGGCCTTTATGAAAAGATTGTTTTAATTAGTTTGCTAAGTCTAAAATCAAAAAAATTCTGTCTACTTCTTTGTTACAGATAACCTGGGAAGAATTTTAGGTGAAAATAGGTTTGAATAATACAACCGTTTAATATTAAGGCATGCAATACTGTTTGAATTTCTTTTGGATTTACGCTGTATAAGGCTTTGCTAATTACTGGTCTCTCAAATATTTCTAAATGTATGTGGCCAAGAATTGGGGAATTTAAAATCCGTTTACGACTTTTTTTTTAATTACAAAATTTGCTAGTACCGAAGTGATTTATATTTACATACGCAATATATTAAAACCACCCTTTTGCAGAAAATCCTGAAAAAACGGTATTTTTTAAATTTACCCGATTTAGAGGCTGATAACTTTTTATTAAAAGCGCTAAAAAAACAAAACCTGAATTTTATTTTTTCTAAATTTTTAAGAATAATAGCTAATGTCTTAAAGTAATTATCCGATAATTATGTAAGTGCACTTTGTCAAAAAAAAAAAAACAAGTTTAATTAGGCAAAATAAAATGTGAGCCAATCTTCTCCTAAGCTATAAGAGATGACCTACACATGTTAGCATTTTTTATTGATATTTTTAAGGTCTCTTCAAATTTAGAAAAACTGAACACTTGCGTTGAAAATAAATTTTGTATGATATTTCCTAAAAATTCCAAATACGTGGGCCTTCCTTAATAACGAGAAAAGCTGTTTCGTAACAATGATCGTTGGGGGACACAGATGGTAGTTCGCATGCCAGACGTATACATCAATTCTTCAATCGCTTATGGTAAACTAAGAAAGGTTCTTGAAACGTTTTTGCTTTATTTTTCAT
This sequence comes from Cistogaster globosa, assembly GCA_937654795.1. Lineage (NCBI taxonomy): Eukaryota > Metazoa > Arthropoda > Insecta > Diptera > Tachinidae > Cistogaster > Cistogaster globosa. Next base: position 113,852,681 of record OW569405.1, on the reverse strand, counting down.
AACAAGCCTTGGTGGCATTCCATGATATACTTACCCTATCTTCGCTTACAGAAAAATTCTTCTGTAATGAATAAACTTATAACGTATGAGCATATTGTTACAATTATATCTGTTTTTCTGCGATTTTTATAATGTAAATCACTGAATATTTATCAAACAATTTTTTTAACAAGGTTTCTCCTGTTTTACCTCTTTGATCTTAGCAAAACTATATGTGTTTAACCAAAATCAAAGAAAATTTCTTTAAAACTGTTTTTTCCTTTGCTTGCAATATGCTCTTCATTTAGGGCCCAACAATTTGAGGTGGATTAACCAGTGTGTTGCACAACATACTGCAGCGAGAGTTAGTTTTTTAACCACACAGTTCGTTTGGGGTATATTCGTCTTGCAGGATGAATTTTCAAAAATACTACTTTCTCTACCCTCCATTCTATAACTTTTTTTCTGATAAATTAGTTCCCACTCCATGCATCTCTTAAGTCATTATAAAAGTAGTTTCTTTAACTAAAACGAGAAATTTATCTAATAAAAATTATTATCAGTCGATTTACCTAGGCTTATTAAGTACTTCTTAATAAAGTAATTAAAAATGTCGTTATTAAATTAAATTAAGCCTGTGTGAAATAAAATGACTATATTATTCATTGTGAGAAATTTTTTTACTTTATTTAAAGAACCGAACCACACATGTCTTGTTTATCATATGATTTAAAAAAAAAAAAAATAATGAAAAAATACATATATTTATATATTATTCCCACAGATTTTTCTTGCATTTTCATTGCAATTTACCGTCGTACGAACTTTATTTATGCCAAATAGTTCCTTGCTTATCTATTTTAATGTAATAAATATTTATTGCATTCAAATGATACTTGATTTGTGCAATTAAGTTAGCTGAACTACTCTGTGAGTTACTTCATTTAATATTTCCCTTTTTTCTATTACCTTTCCCTAAACCTTAAAACAGAGAATTTATTGCAAGATTTGCTTTCCACTCCTGAACATGTATTTTGTATTTTTCTTTTTTTAGAATTTTATGATTTAAACTACTTTCCATCTAAATAAGTTGTTGAAGAATTTTTTCTAATTTTATACAATGAAAATAAATAAAAAAATTTATGGGTAACCTCATGCTCATGAAGATAAATTACATGATAGTGCAATATTACTAGTATTAGATACTTTTGCTTTTTTTATATTTTCAATATAATAAAATGTCGTTTGAAATAAATAACATAAGCGCCCATAAAAATTTATTTATTGAGAACAAGTTGTTCTCAGAGGATTTATTAGTTTCTTTAAGAATTTGACATTATTTCTTTCCTGAAGTTTAGCCAAAAGAACTTCCTACTGGACCATAAGCCACAGAAACTATTCTATGTATAATTAACTGCACTGTTGCGATGTAGTTTTCTACTTCATTTATATTTTATTGTTATAAAATATAAGATCTTAAACCATTCCTCATCGTTTTTTTTCCTGAGCTTGTAAGCCAGCAAACTGTAACTTTTATTGAAATTTTTTGTTATTGCTGTATTTATTTATAAATACATTTTTTTAATTGAAAAACTTTTCTGACTTACTTTAGGAAATATGTTTTGTTTTATTTTCTTGCATTATTTTATTTGATATAATTTAAAATTGAATTTTGTTTTTTATGAAATTTATAGAAGTTGACAAGACTAAAAAATTTTGTGGCGCCATCGGTTACGTTTGATTTAGTAAATTCTAACAGAACGGTTTTAAACGTAATTAAATTACAGTTTGTTGCAAATATTATGCAAAGATTTTAAAAATTTTAAATAAATAAATAAAAAAATTGATCGGTTTCAAGGGACAAACCAAATTTTTATTGAAATTTATTTTAAAAAGGTCGGTTATACAATCCGAATTAATATCTCTATAAGAAATAATCGCAATCTCTTGATATGCTTTCCTAGCAGTAGCACATTTTGTTTTGTAGTTTTAAATAATAAATATTTTATTAGAATATCATGAAATATTTATATTTAAAGGAATCAGGCACAATTAAAATAAATGAACATAAGAAATAACCCGAATAATTAATTTTGATTTAAATAAATAGTTTTTTTAACATTTATTCAATGTAGCAAATTATCTTAGACAATTTTTACTCAAACCAATTTTAGTTTCAGGGTGACTTTGCTATTGAAATTAAATATTTATCTAAGAAAAAAAAAAAATAATTTAGCATAAAAATTCATCTTCCACAATATTGAAATATGTGGATTTGATCAGTAAAGAAGCGAACTAAATGCTTCTCTTATTTGCTCTTCTAAATCAATGTAAATTTTAATTCACACTCGATTCAAATTAAAAATAAAATTAGCCTCGATTACTTCGTAAATATAAATTCCTTTGATTGATTTTTGATCAGAAAAAAGTAACTCGAAGTATTATTTTTTTGTGAAAAACCTTAGTCTTTGTATTCATCGTTACAAAATTCTGCTTCACTATGATCACTAGAATTAATCCAGTTATATATCGCATCAGCATTTCTAATTTTCGCTTGGTTATATGAATAATATCTAAATCTGTTAGAGATATCATGAGGAAGGAAAATAAGTATGAAGAGAAGATATTTCAAAACTGATCGTTTATTAATTTTAAAGGTTCACTGCACGTGTAAAATTTAAACCGAAATTCTAGAAAAGCACTAACTTGTAGATTTCAAAAGCGATTTTGATTGGCTTTCCTATAAAATCTGATAGACAAGACTTTACTTAGTAACTGTTCAAAGATGTATTACTGAATCAGCTAAGGGCAATTTATATTTGTTCAACTATTAGCTTGTTATTGAAAATTTTCTAAACGTTTTATGACAACTTCAGGCTACAAAATTATTTTTTATGACTTTTCCATTAAACACAAAATGAATTTATTTATATTTCAATGAGGTTTGGAAGACAGAGTGCGTTTTAATTGATTATACACAATTCAATAATTTGTTTCTGCATCTGCGTCCCTTTTTTATTTTTCTTAAAATTAATATATATATTAATTTACTTTAATTGTGAAGGCATCAACTTCAAATATAAATATTTCATAATATTCTCATGAAATATTTATTGCTTTAAGACAACTCTTTACTTAGGAAATGCAGAATTTGAGTACATTTTTTTAAAATAGATGATTTTCCCTTCACAAAAAAATTGTTTGCGCCTATTAAACGTTTTATTGATTTTCAGATTGAATGTTGATTGAATGTTTCAATTATTAATTTTGTTTAAAAATAATATTAAACTTTTTCAATTATAAAATTAATTTAGTTAATTACACATTTAATTACAAAGAAAAGAAGAAGAACTATTTAAATACAAAATTATTTCTATTAAAAATTTAGTTCAATCTAGTGCAGAAACTTTTATTTTTCTAGAGAGTTTATTAAAGTTGATTTTCTGTGCATATAAGAATTACTATCCTTGCAATACTAAATACATTCTGATGCTTTTATTTTATTTATGTTAGTGCAACTTCATTTAAAAGTTAACTTATATTTTATTAGAGATTCGCATTCAAAAATTAACTACGAAATAATTACAATCATTTAGTGTATGAAGACATACGTGCTTAACAGTTGCTGCACAATGTCACACAATGAAATAGAGTTTACATATGAAGATTTGTTTAGTTATAGAGATGTTAGAAATACTTTAAATTGCTTCATAAAATATTTTCACTAAATTGAACTTTCCGCTTTTTCGTAATGCAATGTATAAAATTACTGCATGTAAGTGTGACTTAATCGTGTTTAACATATATATTGTATGCATAAAGCAGGTAAATAATACCTAGATAATCTACCACAATAAACAAGTATACTTTGTGTTAAATAAGCGTGTTATACCATGCACAAATGTAACGCAATAAAACTAAATTTAAACTAGCAAAACTTTAGAGTTTATAAGTTTTATACAAAAATAAAAGAAATAACAAAGTGAACAAATGAGGTTAAGAAATATAAATAAATTTACATGGATTATGAGATGTGCTTCAAAAAGTGATGAGTTTTTAAGACATTTATAAAATGAAAATTGTGCTCATATACTTTTTAGCACATGGCATATGAGTGATTTTAATCAGCGATTATACCTGTTTGCAATAAATACTTGTAGTGCAGTTTTGAAATTTATTTTATTATTAGTTAATTTATCATTTAAAGCAAAATGTATAAGTTAGAAATTGTAATTTAAAAAATAATAAATTTGTAATTATTCTCAGTAAAAAATGAAGACATGCTAAGAAGTTCGTAAGGGAAAAAATAATGATAAAGAAGAAAGCAAATAGTAAATATTTTAGCTGTAACAGTTTTTAATAATATTTATTTTTTGTAATGAAATGGAACACAATTTATTAAAATTTTATTGTACGGTTAGTACGTTTCATTTTATCTTACTCAGCTTTAGTCACAGTTTTTAATAACAGAATTTTTGTGAATTTTTATAAGTTTTTCATGAGTTCAAAAAACAAGTTAACTGAACTCAAAACACTTATTCAAAATTCGTTATAAAATATAAGTGCAAGAGAAGCAATAAAAATTCCCATTAAATTAAAAAAAACTACAATTTTTTGGGTTATTTATACCCTTTAAAGGTAAAGTTAATGCAAGATCAATTTTAGATATTGCAGTTAATTAAACAGATCTTACATACTCAACATCAGTTGAAAGTATAGTTCAAAAATAGGTAAACTTTTGTACATTTTATAAAAGTGACAGAAAGGATATGAATGCTCAATTTTACAGCTGCTTATAAATGAAACTACATCTCGACCATTTCTTAGGTCCGATAGAAATTCCTAAAGTGTTAGCTATCAAATAAACTGGCGTGCAACATTCACTTTTGACACTTGCTGTGAATTATCATAAATAGATTGACGCTCAAAAATCAGTTCACGTTACGTACTACTTGTAGGCGACTTAATGATATTTACAGGGCATATTATCGGCCATCTAAGCAGAACATGCGTTTTAATATTGAAACAGTATTAACACAATGAAGAGTTAAGGATCAACATTTATCTGTTCTCTATAGGACGCAGTATTTCGAACTCTATCCGTGCGTTACATAAAAAGTTATGCGCAAATAACTTGACCTACATCTGTATAAGATAAAGGTGGTATAGAAATTAAAAAAAGGCACCGTTATCTCACTAATTAGGCTCTGGAGAAGTTGAAAACCATTTTTTACCGCTAACATATGTTTAGCGATGAGGATTAAAAAATTTAAACCCAGTAAACAGAATAAAAATAACAATATTTTTGATAAGAAGGATAAAGCAATATTAAAACAAACGAAAAATTTTTCTAAACAATTATATTTTCTAAATATAACAGCAGCTTATTTTTCTCATTTGTTTTTATTTATTAAGCAGGATATTTCATGTTTTAAATAGTTTAAACTTAACTAAATTTAAAATTATCTTTAATTAGTTAAATTGATTTAAATTTAATAAACATAAAGCGTTTTTAATTTTGAAGTAAATACAAAACATTTAAAATACTTGCTCGTCAACCTGAACAGCAGTACGCAATAGCTTTCTTTTATATATTAGAGATACACGCTCTTTACTAATGTTGCATATGATAAAATTCTTTGCAAGTATTTCTATTCTGTTATTTTCAAAATCATTCACTCTGTTACTTACTTTCCCTTCAAAGAAGCACTTCACTTCAAGTGAACTTTTCAATCTAAAGATAGCGTAAATAATTAAGAAGTGTAATCAGAGAATCATTATTACAAGCAGTCTGGTGGTTGCAATATTACTACATCTTATATGAATTAAATTCTTAAATATTATTTAATCTTAATTCGTGTGCTGTTCATACAAACACAAATTTTATATAAAAGAGTTCACAAATTGTTAATATTCTATTTTCTTCTCCTATTTTTGAATAAAAAAATATGTTACATATTACATTCAAAACAACTTATAAATTTTAAATTTTGATTGCAATATTTTTTAGTTTTTAAACATATTTATGTTACTTTACATTAATTGTGCTTGATTCCTTTTTTAAAATATTTCCTGATATTCTCATTACTAAAAAGGTAAATTCATTACTGCGGGGAAAACATATCCATATCCATTTCGTTTCCCTTCGTATAGCTTTTCTTTCTTTATTCAAAGACAAAAATATTAATTGAGAATTACATTGAATCAGTAACGCATCAAAATAATAAGAACTCAAAAAATCTTCAATGCAAAAATGCAGGAACCTGGAGTAACTGTTTTTATTTTTTCTTTGTTTTTTGTTTACATATTAACATAGTTTTAATTTAACCTTTTGATTAATTACTGTTTTTTAATTTTTTAAGCAGTTGGTCTTTCTTATTTTTTATTTTCGATATTTCACTACCTGTTTGTGTAGCATCATCAGGAAAATCAAATATTTATTTTAACATAAAATAACACAGCAACAAAATATGCAATAGAAATTTTTTTCAATCTTACATATTTAAAAACAAACAAAAAATAGTTTTTTTAATTAAAAAAAATAACTAAACAATCGATGTGTTATGTAACGTAGTCTTTACGATTTGCGTAGCATTAAAACCAATAAAATTTTCTAATATATGCTTCAGAGTTAGGATAGCACAAGTGCATCCATCCCAGCATAATATAACTGGTTTTCAAAATATATGAAGCTTATAAGAAAATTCTAACACGGATTTCTAAAATCCTTTTAAATATGATTTAAATAATATATATGAATTTTAAATAATAAGATATTATTCATATTTCCTGCTTATAGTTTGTGTTAATCTTCTTTAGGCAGAAATGCATTGAAAATAAACATAAATATATTTAAAATTGTCACTTCATTTTATGTCCAAAACGAATGCAATGAAAAAAAGATTTTTAAATATAAAAAGAAATTGAAGAGCAACTTCCTTTTTTATATAAAAGATAAAAAAAGAGTTTTCATAAAATTTTATTTTATATGCCAGCGGCAGCCTAGAGAAAATTGAGTGTCAATATACAACGATAAACAACTTACGATTATCTGCATTGCCAAAAGGCATAAAACATACTCTTCTTCATAAAATATTGAAAATAAAAAGAAACTTACAACCGAAAACCGAAAAAATAATACAAAAACATTTTTGTAGTCTTTTATTTTATTACCTATTCGAACGAACTCTTTTATTTAAAGAATATTTATTTTTTAATTTTGTCTTGTTTATCTACCATCGTTTCCAAAAATGCACAATATTTAAAGTGCCCTAAGGGTTAAACTAAAAATTTTTGTTTTTTATTTATATAACAAAATAACATTTTCATATTAATATGTCTATAACAAAGCATAAATTTAATTGAAAGATGAATAAAATTACAAAATAAAAAAGGACATGACCCTTTAAATTTAGAAAGAATATATATATTCTGAGTTCTAATGCATAGCGTAGTCGAATTAGCTATGTCCATCTGTTCGTCTGTGTTCGTGTTGAAATCAAAATCAACAAGGCCTAGATGAGTCTTGTCGATCAGGCAAACTTTTAAAAATTTTCTATTTAAAGTCAGCAAGATCAATCCAATATCCTTTGAAACAGCGACCAGAATATTACGCCTGCCTCTAATTTTTTAATATTTTTTTTTTACTATCGTTTGTATTTCTGCAGATGCTTGCTTCTGAAATAAAAATGAATGAGAAATTTAAGAAAAATTAGTGAGCACTTCTCCACTTAGTACTTATTCACCACTGACTTTTATTAGGATCAGGTCAGGCACTTTCATACATATGAATATGTATTTATGCATATACATCTATGCATGGAGTCTTGTATAGAATAAAGGAAAAAGGGTATATGAGATTCTTCATAGCCGAATAAAGCACTCTTACTTCTGTTTCATTAGTAGGGTGATTTAATAAACTTGTGATAAAAATGAAAAGACATTTAAAAAACATAGTTTCACAAGTAAGAAAAACATTGAGATGAATCTAAATTTATATATCTATATAAAAAAGTGAAATACGCAACATATATGAAAATCAACCAGTTAGCCAATCTGTGACGCTAAGAAAATTTCCACAAATCCCAGAATAAGAACCTTGTAGTTCCTTGGCCAAAAATGTATATAGGATTGTTTTATGTATCCACGTAAGGTAAAGTAATTTCTATTTATTCATTTATATATCTATTTTACCGAGCTGCTCTTGCAGATACAAAACTGTGTTACTTAGAGGACGCGCTTATCCGATGTAAGTGTTACACCTAAATTCGCTTCAACACATTGTTTTCGTTTTATTTTAACGTAAAAAATTATTTTACTAAGATGAAACTTTGTTGTAAAATAAAAATTTGTTGAAAGAAAATTTTTAATTAAATAAAAAATTTAACAAGATTTTTGGTAAAATTTTATAAACGAAATTGGGTTTTTTTACTAATATTGTAGCAAATAAATTCATACCTTCTTTTTGATAGCACAAAGTATACTATACAAAGTTTGCTTTGGGCATAAGGTAATAAAAAATACCTTACAAAATAGAAAAAAAGTAATTTAAACAAAAAACAAGAAGCAAAAATTAATCATAAATCTTAAGTTTCACTTAATGTTAGTAATTATTTAAAAATGATTGTTGATTACAAAAAACAAATATTGACAGAAAAAGCAACAAACTAAAAAAAAAATTTTGTTATTTTCTTAAAAACATCGACAGCAAACAGTTAACAGACTTTTATATAAATAACCAACCACATAAAACTGTAATACAAAACATACGCTGATATTCTTTCACTAATTGCTTAAGTCGAACACAATGTAGAGTGATCTGCTGGTTCTTTTTTAATTTTTAGTAAAAAAAAAAATAGCAAGTTGTCGGGCTTAATTCTCATTTATATAATTAAAATTCACCCTAATTCATCACCTCAGGTGAAGGCAAACTTTATCCCTTAACATTTATTTCAAAAATTTTGAAGTTCTTATTTTTTATTATTTTCTAAAAAATTTTTCTATAGTTTTTATTAAATCATCCATAGTAATTGGGGCTGATTATTAGGCGTGGACCCTATGGCACCTAAAACATACATTTTCCTTCTAAAAATGATATTTGAAGCCTGGAGTCGTAATTTTTTTAGCGGTCTTCATTAAAAAATCATTCGGAAAATGGAGATTGGATATAATATCATCATCAGCGTAGACATTGATTTAGATTTGAGCAAACTCTTTAAACAGCTGTCTTCGTAATCACTCTGAGGTAATTTTTTGTTTAAACTGATAATGTATGATCGTATTTGTACCACAAACGTGTGACAGCCAGAAATAATTTTTGTTATAAATTTTTTCCAAAGAAACTTTAACTATGACCCTAATTTTGTCTTTCTATTTTAAATAAAATTTTCCAGGCTGAAATTCTGCCAACACCAAAGAATCCTTTTGCCATCAAAACATAACACACGTAATCCGAAGAAAATAACTTAAGAGAATTTGAGATCAAACAGTCCTTAATTCTGCTATAGTATGATTGTATACGCTTTACACAACGATATATTAAAAGTTTGTAGTTGTATTTTTATTCTCTTCATAATTACAGGGCAGAGAAGCTGAAGAAAAATCAGACGCAATAAATAAAAATATAAATAATAAAAAACATAATAAAATAAAAAATTAATAAACATATTAAATAAATATTTCTTTAATATCAATAATATAAGAAATAATATTATTCCTGGATAGTAGACATGACCATGCATGTTCTGTTGAGCTGCAATAAGTTTATATGTTGCTTCGCTAATAATTTTATCACCATTTCATTATTATTATAATCTTTTAATATATCTTATATATGTTGAAAAATATATAAAATCAGGTTGGTGAAAGATTTTCATTAATTATAATTGTTTCATTATTCCGCTGAGGGACCTAATTGTTTTATTATTTTGTAATTGTAGCACCGTTTAACAATCATATTAATGTAATAAAGAGAAATTAAAAATAATAATAATAATAATAACATTTACCATAAACATATGAAACATTAAAAAAAAATTTTAAAAAGGGTGTAAAGTTTTTAAACTTATTTATTGTGCAATAATAATACGAACAAATTCTATTTATATATTTTAATTTTTGTTCTGTAGGCAAAAAAATTATATTTTTAATCATGAAAATTAAGTATATATTTTAAGAAAAAAAAAAAAGAAATATAAACGCTTAATTGCACAGCAAGTGAAACGAAAAAACTTCAGAATATTCATCATAGCTTGCTAAATATGTTTCGTAAGAATACAACCTATCGGTTAGCCACATTATCTTCAAACAAAAACATTTGTTTTACTTCGTCAAGAAAACTATTTTTTAAAGATGCATAGTAATGAGATTTGTTAAGTGTAGCACAAAAATCAATAAACATATTTGGAGAAAAAAAAGTTAAAAACAAATGAATGAGTGTGGCAAAGTAAATGCCATATAGACTTGGTTAATGGATACCGAAGATGTTAATGACGGTCCAAGGTTCCAGTGAACGCTAAAGGAGACATTAGAAATTACTTGCTATCTTCGCTTACTCAAGCCTCTTTATTTTAGTTATTTATCTTATTTATATTCTAAAAATCTTACACAACACGTTTTAGAAATTAATTTTAATTATGTAGCACTTTATTGAAACATTTATCTAGAACATTTGAGTGTGTCCTATAGATTTTGTGTTTCATTTGTTAGCATGATGAACCTTTTGGATGTATTTCAAAATCGATACCTTTACTAATTTCTACAATAGCTCTTACCCTTTGAAAAATTTAATGCACCCTAGAGCATAATTATTTAGCGTAATAAGACGTGTCGTGCATAATTAAATAGGAAAAATATTTTGTACTTTAAAAATAACTTTATTTACTTTAGGTTGTTTTTCTCTATGATTATGGCATTCATGGATTTAGCAATTAAGAGCATTTTAATTATTTAAAACACCGAATTCATTTTGTTCATTTGATATCTGTTTCTTTATCGATAAAACTATAATTATTACTTTTCCTCTTTTATTATTTTATATTTGTTTTGCAATTATGATTTTGATGACGTTTTGAACAATTTTGTGGTTTATATGTGTCTACGTGTTATTTGGAAAATATCTTGTGGTTGCGTTTCTCATTTGATCCTAATTTAATATTCCAAACACACAACTTTTCCACTTTATAAAGCTTAAATAACAAATTTGAAGTTTATAGTTTTTTCTACTAATTTTCGTTATTAAGAGTCTTGTTGCTATATTTTTTTTTTTCTACCGCTTCTTATAAAACCTTTAAAAAGTAGCAACAAATTTTGTTTAATTTTCTTTAAAATGCTTAATGAGTCTCAGATAGTTGCCAAGAATAGTTGACGATACAGACATATATAACTAGAAAGTGAATAGTTTTCTAACTTCATTTACTTAATAATTAATATTTTCTTATTAAAACGATTCTTATAAAAATGCACAATGATTGTTTACAGACACTTTTTGTTATTTTAGTAGTATTAAATAAGGAAAATATTTATTGGGTGGTTCATGTTTATTAATTTTTCGGCCATGTCACAGAACAAAATTCCGTTCGGAAGTGGAGTTGATTCCGTATTTTGCTTCTATAGAAAACGTCAAACGTAAAAATTTTTGGAATGAAACCACTTTCAGTTTGCTATGTGGAATTGATATTTTGAGCATTTTGTTAACATAAAAACCATTAAAAATATTTTTTATAGGTAAGACTATTCTTTATCTTGCTTATTGATCCAAAATAAATTTATTTTAATATGGTGTTAATAAAAAAATTATCTTTTTCTTAATCCTGAATAAAAAAAAAAATAGACAGAATTTGCTTAAAAGATATTGCTGTACCTTAATATTTGTGTTTTTTTTTCTTAATTCCGTAGAACACTAACACGAAAGGGCACAAAGAATAAATAATTAAAAAAATTTTTTCTGCACATATTTTTTAACAACTAAACGAGATTGAACAGGCACTGATGGCATTGTCGAGCTCGGAAGATCGTTAGATATTTTCTCCAACACCATAATTAAAGCTTTTTCTACATTCGTTGTTATGTTGCCACATTTGAACAAACATAAGTGGTTTTGTATTTTCTTCGGTTTACTAAAGCCGAACGGAATCTATAGAAGCTAATATCATTTCGATCGAAATTGTAACTTCGGAATCATTTCAATTCCAAACGGAATTTTGACATGCCTGTTAATTTCATTTTTTTTTTATTATTTACTCACTATATTTATTTCCATTATTTTTCTTTTTTTAGTTTTCTTCCATATATTAATTTTTCTGTTGTAATTAATCACAGAAGGCGAATTTCAATCTTTTGTATATCTGAATGTAAGATCTATCAAAGACATCAATAAAAATTTCAAAGCGACAGACCAATGGAAGTTAAGATATAAAATAGTAAAAAAATATAAAATTATGTAACAAACTATTTAAAGAGAAATTTAATTACCAATTTAAATAATATAGTATTCAGCACATCCTAAATAAATTTGTTAAAAGCAAAAATTTTGGTCCTCCTTAGAATAGCAGTAATTTTCATTGGCGCTTGACGGGTATGTAACTTCCTTGGTAGCTTTAACCATTTTTTTTAATAATTTTCTGTAGACTAATTTGTTGCAAATTTATTTAAAAATCAACAAAAGAATTTGTAAATAAATTTCATTTCGTAATAAATTTATTGAAACAAATATCGTAAATTAATAATTGGTTCAAATACTTAATAGTTCCTCTTATAAATTCAAAAATTAAAAAAATTTTTTTTTCTAATAAATGTTTGTACATTTTAAGATTTTAAAAAAGACATCTTCTTTTATTAGAGGAAAGTAATAAAATTTTAAATCAATTGCATGTCAAAGCAAAGTTCAAAAATTATAGTTTTATTAAATATTAGCTTCACCATAATCCTAACAAAAATTTGAGGAATTAAATTTAAGGCAAACAGCTGTATAAAAATTTTTAATACTAAAAAGCTGCAATTAACCTAACTATAGTGTTATTGGAATAAAAAAGAAACTACATGCATAAATAATTTAAAAGCATAAATGTTTGTAAAAAGTTCTTTTTTGTGTACTTTAAAATATTAAAAAAATACATTATTTACATTATTTTATAGCTACGTTATGCACTGAATTTAACTTTATCCGATACTTAGTTTTTTAGTATATAAAAACTTTATTTAAAACTATATTTCGAAAAGCACAAAATTTGATAATGTAATAAAAAAGTATATAGAGGTTTAAGTATTAATCCCATCCAAACCCATCATTATATTGAAGAGAAACACTTCAAAAGAAAAAAAAAAAAGTAAAGTGAAATAATTTTTTTCTCGCAAAAAAATCAGTTTATTTGATGCTGCTTTATTTGCTCGGCAATACTTTTGGGCCACTACGGTTTCTATTCATAGACGAGATAAAACGTCTAGATTCTTATAATAGTAAAACATCTGGCAGGTTTTTCGTACTTTTTTATACTTCTATTTGTGAATGTAAGACCCAGTCACATGTGTTTTTCATGTAAAGGCAGCGTAAAAAGTATATATTTTTACACCCTTCAAGTCGGTGAGCAAGAGAACTAAATGCGTATATATTCGGAGTATTAAGCAGAGCAGTTCCAGGGATTGAAATTTACGAAAGCAAACATAAGATTTCTATACATAAAATGTCCATTTTTTCTACATAAAATACGTAACGTTAATTTAATAGTCTCTCGATATCAGGTATTTGTTTTTGAGTTGTTTACATAACATAACATACAGTTTCTTATTCTAAAATACAAAATTGTAAGTAAATTTAATGTATGTAGTGAAATTATAATGAAAATTGCCTCAAAACTACACAGCAAAATTTTGTAGCCATTTTAACATTATCTGAAATGTATTTGTGTGCTTGTGTTATTTTATGTAATTGTAGTATAATACACATAAAATATTATTATCTTCAAACTTAATAGATTATGTAGTTTTTGGCTTGAATTGTATCCTCATACTCGTAAATTATAATTATCATAATAACCTGAAATTTGATGGCAAAAATAAAAATAGAGATGTAAAATAAAATTGAAAATGAAAATGAATATAAAAATATCATATTAAATAAACTAAAGAGCAAATTTAATTTCAACTTGTGTAAAGTTAAAACCTTTATAAAAATAAATTTAATATATTTATACTTTAAACTCAAAATAAAAAATTTTCTAGTATAAGCCGCAAGAAAATTCTGCAGTTCTTGGTGTATTTATTATAAAATTATAATCAAAGGAATTATTTTAAACTAAGCTCCAGTCAAGGTTCTTTTGCTTTAAAGAGAAAAGTAAAGTCTACTTGTTAGATCATCAATGTTTCCTACTTAACGCTTGTAGGCGTAAAAATATTACCATTGTGGTTTTTTCTTAAAATTAAATCTTGTTCTGAGCTAAGTAAATTATTTCTACATTTCGTCAAAAGGATAAATAAAATGTTCACACATTTTTTAGAGTAAAAAGACGCAGGATTATTTTTATAAATCTGTACAATAATTTATTAAATGTAGAATGAGAGGGTTTCGAAAAAGATATATTACTTTAATTTTTTGGAAGTAGTAAAATAACTGCTCAATAACATAACGTGTGAACTAAAAAAAATCCTTGAATATCCATACAAAATTTGTCATAGAAAACAAACACCTCAGATTTATTTATATTTCTTATTATGGAAATACGAATTTTTCTTTTTTAATTTACTAAACTCAAAAGCTTTTTTTAAGTTGTTTAAGATCCACATATTTTTGGGTTTATAAAGTAATGGTAGAGCAACGTTACTGTAAATCTAATCAGGATGCTTATTTTGCTATGTATTATAAGTTCTGCAGAAAAAAATTCAATTTCAAATAAATCTTTTTTCTACATTTAACCAAAAACGGCAAAATTTTCTCTAGTGGAAGAGTTTGTCTTTAACATGCTATATAAAAGGCGAGTACATTTGAATGTTTTGTTTTATATTTTCTTTATAAAAAAATTTAAACACACACACATATTTTATCAGGAATTTGCAAAGTGACGAGTTGCTTAGGGTAATAGTAGAGTTGAATGTGTTTTATTTTGCTTTTTTTAATCCGACAAATTACAATCATTTGATACTCGTTGCTAGATGTTCTAAGAATTATGTAGTAAAATATATTCTGCCTACGAATAACTGGGGTGTGTTAAACTACATATCTCTGTATTTAATGTATCATTTACATTCTACGCCAAATTGAGACACACTGATGTGTCAGTGTAAGGATTGTAAATAAGAATCTCCATTACTAAAAAAATTTTGGTCTACTTCTGTCACACATTTCTGCTGTCAAGGCGTTTACAAGATTAACAGTTTTTTTTTATTTTTTTCTAAATGACTGCCGCTTTCTTACTTATATTTTTTTACTTATTTATCAAATTTCACAATTTGTTCAAAGTAAAGAGTTTTAAAAGTAAAATTTCTTTTGCGTTTTAAAAGGCGGGAACAATGTTCAAGATCGTTTATTACAAGGCTTAAGATATGAATGCAGAAAAATCTTAATTTTTCAGAACAAAAGATAAACTATATTTAAAACTTAAACTGTTATTCACAGTTTTTTTTTTTTTTTTTTTTATTTAATAGTTTAAATATGATTCGTTTTCTTTAACACTTAAAATAAGTGAAAATCACATTAGCTTGTATAGAAGCAAACAAAGATTGCTAAAGTTTTTAAATTCGAAAACAACCCTGAAAAGAATTGAGTAAAAGTTTTGCCATATTTGGCTTTAATTAATGTAAGATTATTTGAAGGTTTGAGTATGTCAGAAAAATCTTTTGGTTTTCGAAACTCAAAAATAATTTCTGACCTTAATTTTTCTAATTTACTTTAATTGTGCATGATTTCTTCAAAAATAAATATTTCACGATATTCTCATGAAATATTTATTGTTTTAAACTAAAAATTAAAAGTTATTACTGTGGGAAAAACATATCCATATGACCATTTCATTTCATTGACTCCAATTACTTCTGTACAACTAATTGAGTTCAAGGTTTAGATTTAAATCCTTGTCCACACAAGCAATTTTTGTTTCTTTTATTTCCTTAAGTTATTTTTTGAAATTGTTTTTGTGTCCACACATAAAAATTTAATTCTGCAATTTCAGTCTTGGTTGGTTAGATTTTCTTTTTTCTTTAAGTATGAATAACCAAATAAAGGAAATTTACAAGTTCATGAAACAATGCAACAGGTCTTATAAAAGTTGCAAAATGTACATAAGGGCTAACTTGCAGTATCATAAAGAGCTGCAATGGTATAATAATTATGAAAAAATGGCACTGTTGATTTTTTTCTTTATTGAAACGATATTTTTCTTTGAATTCCTAAGTCAAAATAAGAATAAAAATTTATAACTTCATGCACAGAAAACAAAAAAAAAAAAAAAATTCAAAATATTTTTAAAATATTCTATAAATCTAAAAAAGGCTAAGCGATCTAAGAGGCTAAAAATAATTTAAATGCATAATTTT
This sequence comes from Cistogaster globosa, assembly GCA_937654795.1. NCBI lineage: Eukaryota > Metazoa > Arthropoda > Insecta > Diptera > Tachinidae > Cistogaster > Cistogaster globosa. Next base: position 113,836,178 of record OW569405.1, on the reverse strand, counting down.
TTCCTTTTACGTGCGTTATATAATATAAAAATAATATAATTTTATCTCACGTATTATTTGCTATTGATGCTTTGTTTACTTCTTCTTCTTTAAGTTTTGCGTCATACATAAATTAAACACACAAATGTTTCAAATACTTTTTTCACTGAAAGGATTCTGTAAACATTTTTCATATTTCTTGTTCCATATTTTCTTTGCAAGATAATTTAAAATGTAAATGCGTTTTTGTGTGAGTCTATATTTGTGTTTGTTTTTTTTTTAAAGCATTTAACTATATTTCCATATTCACTTATACTGTCAAAGTTCTTGCACACATTTTATAGATAATTTTAATTCAAACAACTTGTCCACCTGTTGATAATACCGGCAGAAACGTTTTTGTGTCAAAATTCACCTACACATACTCAAAATCAACTACTCTATTCACAGCCAAGTAACTTTTGTTTCTTTGGTTTTTTTTTTTTTTCTTAAAAATGAATATTTGCTTTAACATGTAAATTGTTTAGGCGTTCCATATGAGTGATCTTTATACTCGAATCAGAAATAAAAAAAAGAAAATTATATATATTTTACCTTTGTTTTCTTTTTACTTCTTTATATTTTGTTTTTCTTTTTGGTATAAAGCTGAAATATTATTTGCTCTTTATTATGTCTTTTGTTAACAAATAGAAAGGGAGTACAATACAAAATTATAATTTGTCTTTCTTTTGTATATGTTAATGACATTTTATGCCACTTTGCTGATAATACGAAGTACAAATGACTGAAGATTTTTTCACTGCTCTTTATTTTTCATGAAATGTTTATAAGGTTGAAAAACTGCCTAATGTTTAAAGCTTAATTAATTGTTTTTGAAGCTTTAAGAATGTAGATAGCCTAATATTGCTATGCTAAGCAGAAGAATATTGTTTTATTTAAAAATTTATATTTTCCTCTAAATTTGGTTTTCACGCAAAAATAATTTCTTCAAATGCTTAGTTTTAGGAAAGAAAGAAACTTGAAAGAGAAAATATAATAATTTTACCTGTATAAGTAGGACAAATACAAAATATCTCCTATGTTTGCTTTTTACTACAGGTAACTTTTTTCTATTAGCACC